>CM028340.1:27400000-27742500 GCA_016647705.1 Eucommia ulmoides | reverse complement strand
TTCCAGGTGAGTATAACGTTAGTGCTATATTTAATGTTTATGATCTTTCTCCGTTTGATGTAGGTGAAGATTCGAGGTCGAATCATTTTGAAGAGAGGGGGGATGATGAGAACCAACAAGCAACATCAAAGGACACATTGCATGTTCCGGTTGGGCCTATTACTAGGACAAGATCCAAGAAGATCAAAGAAGCGCTTAGTGGGCTAATTCAAGAGCTTTCGGCTGAATTGAAAACAATAAAACCCAAATTAGGCCCAATGACGATCAAGGTCTAATCCATCTCATCAAAGCAAGTAAATGAGTTTAAACATGAACTCAAATAGACCAAGACTTGAGGACCATGAAATTCTCAGCATATTTATTTTATTTATTAGTGTTTTATTTTTAATTTAGTTATTTATTTGATAATTTGTAAGGCAAGATTGCCAATTTAGCCTTTTCCTTTTTATATTTGGAATTAGTTATTTCCTTTTTAGATTAAGAATATGGTTTCCTTATTTCTCTAGGATTCCTTAGTCCTCTAGGGTTTTCTTTTAGTTCTATTGTGGCCGCCACTATTCATGTACTGTTCACGGCTGCACTATTCACTAGCTAGGGTTTTTCTTTTATCTATTTAAGAGACTTGTATCCCATGGAAAACAATACATTACTTTGATTAATAAAAATTGTGAGAGTTTTCTCTTTAGTTCTTCATAGAACTTTTCCTGAACTTATCAAGAGTTTCTTATAGCGTTCAAACTTATATATTTGATTCGTGATTCATTATAATCATTGGGTCAAGATCATTATACCATTGGTTCGCGTTTCGTTCATAAATGTTGGGTCAAGGTAATCTATCTTTCAATTTCTGTATTTTTAGCTCGTTCAAAATCTGATTTAGTTTCGATCTTCGCGAAGAAACCCTAAGTTGGTTTCGGGTTTCACTAATCCTTGGTGAGGTTCTCATCACAACTACTAGAATGTTCAAATTTCAATGTTTATTGAAAAAGGAAAAAAGTACAATTTAGACCCTCTAACTATGAACACATTTCTAAGTGGTCTTTCTAAGTTTTATCGTTTCATTTTAAACCCTCTATGTACTAACTTGTCTTTAAATGGTCATTTCATTAGAATTTTCGTCCAAAGTGGACGGAAATGTCTTCACGTGAGATGCACAACCCTTTTTCTCAAGGGTATAATTGTCAGTTCATGTTACCAAAAAAAAAAAAGAAAAAAAAAAAGAAAAAAAAAAAAACAAGCGTGAAAGGATAAGTGCAATGGCCATTTCTTTTTCATTTCATACGAAGAGACAACCATCCCATTCCTACTCAGACACTCCATCATGAGCCAAACTTTTTTCATTCTCTCTCTTCTCCATCATCTTCTCAAAACCTAGGGTTTGTTTGAGCATTTGAAAGAGAAGTTGTAAATCAGGCCATTTTAGCTCTCTCTCTCCGACGATCGACAACATGCAAGGTATAAGACATGACGATGACGGAGGGCCAAATTACCGTAAGTGTTTTAATGTTTAAATCTCTTTCATCTTCCCTCTGTGTTCGATTTATAGTTGATACGTGTTTGAAATGCATACGTTATTTCTGTAGTCTGCATTTTGGTATTTTTTTAGTGTGATAAAGGCACTGGTATCTTGTCTCCATAGATTCCAACATTTTTGTCTTCACTTTTTGTCTTTGCTTGAATGGTGGTTCCTTAGTTGGTTGCATAAATTTTAGGGTTTTTAATCTATTTTTTGTGCTATTTTTTTGTATTCCCTTTTTTTTGTTTTTGTTGGGTCTTTTAAGCTTTACTACTTTAGTTAGTTATTTTTTTTGTTTCTCATTTCTGTTTTGTTAATGACAGCCCCAAACTCATCTTATTTCTCTGCCAAAGTTCACTACGGTGGTAGATTTGTAAACTCAGAATATGTTGGAGGGGCAATTTGCTACTTTGATAACTGAGATGAGGATAGAATATCATTGTTAGATGTTAAGGATATGGCAGAGGTCTTAGGGTACAATACTTCTAAATCTGAGCCTTTACTGTTTTATAAGATTCCTACCCTTCCTCTAAACAAAGGTCTGAAGATTCTTATCACTGACAATGATGTTCTTGACATGGTTAGAATTTTACCACCAAGTAGAGTTATATATTTTTATTTTGAGGATAAGGGTAGTGAGCCTCAGTTTTAGAGTCAATTAGGTTCAAATAATTTGGCTGAACCTGTGCTTTCTCCTCTGCTTTTGACGCAGAGTGAACACAATTTTGACAATGATAGGGCTAAATCAGGGGTTGAGGAAGGGGCTAAATCAGGAGTTAAGGAAGGGGCTAAATCAGGGGATGAGACAGGGGAAAGGGCTGAATCAGGGGATGAGACAAGGGATGAGAAAGAGTCAGATGAGGCTAGTGAATTCAGTGGGAGAGAACAAGATGAAACAGACAATGATTTATTGTTTGAAGGTAATGTAGATTCCGAGAGTGAATGGATGGGACGTAAAGAAATGGAGGAAAATAGTCATTCCCATCAGCTTACCGTTAATGTGGATGATATTGAAGTAGAGTTAGAATATGCTGATGAGGACGAGGATATTAGGGCCGAGTCAGGGGATAAGGAATATGAGGATACTCATAATGTTTGGCCAAAGTATAGGAAATGAATGAAATTCCTAGATAATCCTTTTGAATTAGGGATGCTGTTTTCTTGTCAGGGCGTTGAGGGGATATGCAATAAAATAAGGTAAAAATATTTTTTTGAAGAAGAATGAGAAGAAAAGGGTGAGGGCGGTATGTAAAGAATCGGGGTGCAGGTGGTTCATTCAAGCTTCTTTAAACAAAAATGGTGACATGCAAATTAAGAAGTTGAATGGAAATCACAGTTGTGGCAAGGTGTATTGGAATAGAAATTGTAGCTCTACAATGTTGGCTAAGCATTACTTGGAAAGATTTAGATGTAATCCCGAATAGAGTTTGAAGGCGTTTAAGGATGCTGTCGAGACTGAACTGTGCATTAGTGTATCGAAGGCACTGGTATTTAGAGCAAAGAGAAAGACATTAGGGATGATTGAGGGGAGTTATAGAGAACAATACAAGAAGGTTTGGGATTATGCCGAAGAATTGAGAAGATCAAACCCTGGCTCAAGTGTTATTGTGAAATATGAGTTTGATGAGGAGGCTGGTCAGCCTAGATTTCAGTAGATTTATGGTTGTCTCGGAGCTCTAAAGTAGGGTTTTAGTGATTGTTGCAGGTAAGTATTGTGCCTATACGGATGGTTCATTAAAGGGCCATTTCTTGGACAGATATTATGTGCAGTTGGAGTGGATGAAAACAATGGTATGTATCCGCTTGCATATGCTGTGGTTGAGGTTGAGTGTGCAGACAATTGGAAGTGGTTCATAGAGTTGGTGGTCAATGATATTGGGGTCACAAATTAGCAGAATTGGACCTTCATTTCAGATGAACAAAAGGTACTTTTATTTTATTTTTTGCTCATTCATTTTTTTTTGTTCATTTGTAACTGTTTTCTGTAACTGATCTGCTGTAATATTCTGTAACTTTTTTTTTTTTTGCTTTATTTGTAATTTAACAGGGGTTGGAGACAGTGATGGAGACTATACTTCTTGGAGCTGAGCACATAAATTGTTTGAGACACATCTATGATAACTACAAGAAGCAATTTAGAGGTAAAATAATGAAAAACGCTTTATGGTCTTGTGGGTCTGCATATCATTTACATTACTTTAGGAAGGCCATGGATAGGTTAATATGTCTAGATGAGAATGCATTTAAGTGGGTCAACAGACATCCCCCTAGGAAATGGGCTAGGTCTTACTTCAATCTAAACACCCAATGTGATAAATTGTCGAATAATCTAGCTGAGTGTTTTAATGGAGACAACCATAGGACCAAAAATTCATGAAGTCTTAGAGACGAATAAAGGAGAAGTTGGGAAGTGTAGGGCATTGTGGTCTGGAGGGCTGATGTTTCAAGTGTTGTGTCAAGATGGGGACTAATTTGTGGTTGATTTGGGCCATAGGACATATGGTTGTCGGAAGTGGGATTTGTCTGGGATCCTATGTGAGCATGCAATTTCAGCAATTTAGAGTAAAAAAGAGAGCCCAGATAAGTATGTTGCCCATTGGTTTAGAAAGGAAACTTACTTGGCCATCTATGAGCCCATCATACCACCCATGAATTCATTCAACTGTGGTCCAAATCTGTGAACATTGAGTTGTTACTACCTCTGCATCGTACACAACCTGGGAGGCCCAAAAAATCTAGGAAAATGGGACCAGATGAGGTTTCAAGAAAGTGTACTCGTTTGAGGATGGCTCAAGTAACTTTGAAGTGCAGAAAATGTGGTAATATAGGCCACAATAGTAGGACATGTAAGGGTCAAGGTGGAAATATAAACAAGAGACAAAGGAAGAAGACCACTGTAAGTTTTTGGATTTTGTATATATTTCACTGTTAAGATTTTTTATTTTGTAATTGCTTTAACGACTAATTGGATCATACTCTAATAGGGATCTACCACGCAAGCTGCAAATGAAAGGCCATCTACTGCTCAAAGTACCACTCGAGGAAGAAGACGTGCAACACTTGCAAATAAGACCACTCAAGCTGCAAATGAAATGCCGTCTACTGCTCAAAGTACCACTCGAAGAAGAAGATGAGAAAAACCTGCAAATGAGGCCACTCAAGCTGCAAATGAAGGCCATTGACCAATTGTGATTATTAGACTTGTTTTTTTTTGCGAAAAAAATTATGAATGACTTTTGACAACAAATTGTGTATTTTTTGAATGCTTATTTATCCTTTTTTTTTTTGTTGATATTGGTCTGAATATTACTGGTATAGAATGTTATTATTGGTATAGAATGATATGGAATATTTTGATTGGAATGTTGCAAATGCAGTGTTTAAATTTGCAACTTAATTTTTGATTTCCAGTCTTCAAATTTGCAGCTTAATTTTTGTCATCTAATGCCATTTTTTTTTGTGATCTTTCATTGAGAGTTCATTTTGAAAGATTTAAGACCACTGCTACTGCAGTTTTTGTAATATTTCATTTTGAGAGAATTAATACAATTGCTAATGCTTCATATTTGTTTCATGTTTGTTCTATTTATTTATTTATTTTGTTGTAAGCTCTTACTTCAGGCTATTGTGCCTAAAAAACAAAAACAGTTTCCCAACTCCACCTTCATCATACCATACCATACTCTGTTTCTAAACTCAAAAAAATATCAACATTTTCATCTGGATATAAAAAATTTTAGAAATGAAACAAAACTAAAACTAAAATAGAATTTAAACAAAAGAAAAACAAAACTAAAACTACAGATGAAACAAGACAAAATCACGTAATTCACTTTTGAAAAAAGAAAACCAAGCAACACCTAAGACAAAATCAAACAAAGCCACAATATTCTTTTCTTTCTTCGCTGCTTGTTTATCTTCCTCAACAACCCCGGAATTACTTGTTTGCATATATCACAAGGTAATAGATCAAACTACAAAAAAAACCACACCCGCCAATACCCCTCTCACAACCATAGAACATTCTTGAGGGATTTTCAACCATCCATGAAGTTCTAACCTTAGCCATTCGACCACAGTGACAGAACACTATGTTCCTCCTTGCCATTCTGTGATTTGGGTTGCGGAATAACAAACCAAATTTTCAGCCCTAGCTCTTCGAAGTAGGTCAGCCTTGCGATCTTTACTGTTTCAAGTGTCGTTCTCACTTCAGCCTTCGATCTTTTTCTCCTCATCAGTCTTCCTTTCTTCGCAGTTGCCTTCGATTCAATCAACCTTGCTTTTGTTTCTAAAAATGGAGTAACAGTTCTGCACTCAGCCTTTAATGGCTATCGCAATATTTTTAGACGGGAAGAAGGGGACCATTTCCTCATCTCCTTTTTATTTTTCCTTAAAGTAAGACATTAACGTTGTGTAACATGAACTAACAATTATACCCTTGAGAAAAAAGGGTTGTGCATCTCACGTGAAGACATTTCCGTCCACTTTGGACGGAAATTCTGGCAGAAGGACTATTTAAAGACCAGTTAGTACATAGAGGGTTTAAAATGAAACGATCAAACTTAGAAGGACCACTTAGAAATGTGTTCATAGTTAGAGGGTCTAAATTGTACTTTTCCCTTAAAAAAAAGAGTACACTAGAATAAATTGATTTTGAGTTATCCAATGAAATTGCGTGTTTCATGTTCATTTACGTAGACAATGGGTATTCGTGTGGTTTAATGTGCAAATTTCTTGGATACACAAGTATTACAGCTGATTCTGATTTTACATTTGATTCACTAATTCAAAGGTAATATCACGATGGAAAGTGTTATGTGTTGAAGGTTTGCAACTGTATTACTCTTTACCTGATCACGGCATGTGTTTAATTGCTTGTTAAGATAATTTAGAAGTTATTGTCCAGCTTGAACTATTGTTAAAGTTAGAATATGTTGGGCTAAATTTTAAGTGTGTGGCTGTAGTAGTGGATAAGAGAGTGGAAATAATGTGATAGTTGAATATAGGATTGAACGTGTGAATAGGGTGGATAAATGGCAAAAATGATCTAATTCTTATATTTTGTCCTTTACCACAAAAAGTGTTGTTATCAAGTCATTAGGTTGATGGAGTTGAAGAGGTTGGGGAATTTTCAAGGCTGGTATATCGGAATTTAGAGAAACATTGAGAAAATATACTTTTCAAGTAGGTCTTCGTTTATAAAATGAACGATGAAAAAAGAGTTACTATAGAACATTCATTGAAGGAAGAAAGAGAATGTAAGTTGAGGGTCCATGGAAGTTCGGATGAAAGAATGGTCTTTATTACATATGGGAGCTAAAAAATAACTATTCATGTGGTGTTGAATTTAGAAAGAATAAGAGTGAGAAGATGAGTTCTAGTGCTATGAAATCATGTTTACATCTTGTTGTTCGTAATACTCCTACTATTCGACCAATTAACATCGTTCACAAACTTAAAAAAAAAAAAAAAACCAAAACGATTAATTGTTGCAGTAAACATTCCTAACCATAATTAAAATATAACAACATAAGAGGGGTTAAACTGCAAATAATATATGTATATATATCATAAAAATATATCTAAAATATCAGTTAGATGGTTTGGTTATGCAGTTCAATTTTACGATTATTATCTCGAAATTAAAATCAAAACTAATTTGTTTCGATTGTTAATTTCAAAATCCAAATCATAAGGGTCAGGTTAGAATACAACTTTGGTTTTGGATGTATGCATACAAGTAAGATATGGACCGTTGGATGGGCTGAGATTCAATCTCAGCCATCCATTTTCCTAAAGTCAAAACCACCTATAATTACCCAAAACCACCTCTAAAATTAAAAGGAAAAAAAATACTAGAAGTTTACTTGTTCCAACCGGTTAGCCACTTTCCCGCTACTTGAATGCAAGTTCTTCTCTTATCTTCTCAACTTTTGGTCTTGTCACTCTGCCCACTGCTTCTTCATTGTTATCTCTCTCTCTCGGCGTGGTGGTGGTTTTAGTTTGGATTCTGCTGGTGTCGAGTTTTTTTCTCTCTATCTTCCTCTATGTGGCTTAGTGTTTCGATTGTCAAGCATATCCTCCACTTTTGTGAAGAACACCAGGTTTATTTTTTTATTTTCTCTCTCCCTCTTCGCCTGTAGTTTCAAAACCGTATATTTGGAAATAGATGGCTTACGTTTCTCTATTTTTATATTGAATTTCGTTTAATCTTTCTATTCGGTTTGGATGTCGAAATTGTTTTCTAAACCGAGTTGGGACACCAATGGTTGTTTCTTTCTTTCTGCCCCCTTTACTTTAATTGGTTTCACAGACAAAAAAATCTCTTCATTGAACTACGCCCACCATTTTGTTAAGAACAATCTTGGTTCATCTCTCTCTCTATCACTCTTCCTCTCTATTTTTTGAATCTTCACTTTAGTCGAATTTGAAAACTGATTATCTCAATTTAGATTCTCAATTAAGTTTAAGTTATTATTAGTTTTGATTATTCTTGGATTTTTTTATTAAATTTTGGAAGTTGAAGTCGATTTTTAACATCAGTTCGTACACTGATGGTGGGGTTGGTTTGGTGTGTGAATGGCGGCGTGGAAATTAAGGTAGTGAACCATCACTTTTAAGCATAGCGAAACACCATCACTTTTTAGCACGATGCATGGGTAGTACCTCATTTTTCTTGACGACGAGTTTTGTGGTTGTTGTTCTTTCTCATTGTCGCTTCATCTTTCTGAAAATTAATGTTTGAATAATGTGATACAAATTGTTAGTTTATGGTATGTGATTTTGATGGGTAATTATTTTTGGTTTGAATAATAGCATAAATTAACTTAACTTTTTATTGAGAAAACTATTATCTTTACAAGTTTTAAGTTTGCAGTTTACAATTTCCATTCATTTAAATATTTACCTATTTAGGTTTCATGTTTCATTCATTGTGTTATGATATTTGTGATAAATTTTTCTTTTTGATGAAAGTAAAGGAGATGGACAGTAAGAAAACAAAGAAAAGAGGTTTGAAGCGCAAACTTAAGGTGTAAGATTTATCTGTGTAAGTATTTCTCTGAAAATTGATTGTTGCGGTTGTCTTTGTTTTATTTAGACATGCTTCTACTACTTGTTTAGTTTTTCTTAATATTTTAGCACTGAAGCTGGTAGCATTGTCGACAAACGTGCATTGGAAGAGGAAGCGAAAGTCTCCAGTGATGGGTCAATAATAAAGGGTATTGGGTAGGTATTTATCTTAAAATTAAACAACGCGTTTGAATTTATTTTGACACGCGTCTACTAGTTGTTGAGCACTTCTTAATATTGTAAGGCAAATGCTGATTGCAATGGCGATAAACATGCACTGGAGGAGGAAGCAAAAGTCTCTGGTAATGGGGCAACAATAAAGGGTACGAGGTAAGTAATTATCTTAAAATTAACTTATGCGTTTGTATTTATTTTGGCATGTGACTACTACTTGTTGAAATATTTTTAATATTGTAGCATTGAGGACAATTGCAATATCGTCAACCATGGTGATGAAATAGAGGAAGCGAATGTCTACGATGATCCACCAATTATAAAAGGTAGAGGTTATAAGGTAGGTTATTTATACTTGGTTTAACTAATTGTGTCATAGAATTGTTTGTAAGTTAAGTTATTTGTTTTTGTAATGTTACTTGTTTAATTTGTCTATGTTTATGACTTGTAATTGCATTGGAAGCATATTATAAGTTCTTTTCATTGTGCAACATTAGATGTTTTCCATCTAAGTTTAAAAGTTTAGAGTTAATAGTTACAAGTCATTTGACGAATGTTACAATTTGTTACAAGTTTTCTGCCCATTACAAGTTTCATTTGTCTTAGATACAAGTGGTTTGAATAATTGGACACTTTTGTTGTTCAATATTACAAGTTTAGGATGAAATGTTATAAGTTTAGGGTTAATAGTTACAAGTTTTGATGAATTTAGCTAAGATGATTAATAAATATATGATGAGTTTTTTACCAAAAAAATGTAATTTAAAAACTTAAATTCTGAAAAAGTCCATTTTTCAACTTATTTACCAAAGTAGGTAGCGGAATATTACGTCGTTACTTTCATCGCAAATGTACGGGTCAAGTTTTAGTAGAGTGGAAAAGTAAGGGTTTTCGTATCTATAAGGATTAGATTAGATCATCGCTAAGTACCGCGATTGTCATAACCTAACTTTATCTAGGCGACTCAATTTCTATTTTTTTTTTGTTAATAAAATAATATACTAATATAATTAATTAATTAAACTAATATACTAATATTGACATTTAAGGGAGTAAATTGTTTAGGGATTAACTTCGTTAATTTAAACGAGTTCAATTCAATATAGTTTACATTAATGACATTCACATTATCCGACAATCTAGGTATCGAAATCTCACTCACTACCTCTCTCGAGTATAAAGTGAATGAATATGTGACTTCGTGTCAATGTTAAAGTCTCCTTCGAGCGTCTATACGACACTTGGTTACATGAGTCTCGTCCTAATCTCACGGATTACATACTTTCTAACGCCCTCCCGGGTCATTAGATTGTAACATTGTGTTTAAACCCTAGTTCGAATTCGGGGCTACCTCTCCCGAGTGTCACACCTTGTACTCTCAAAACCAACCCTAATACCATAACAAGTATATCAAGATTGTAATAAAACAGTAAACACAATCGGATAAACATGAACAACCATTAACGAAATACTGATTTATTCAAAGCACGTTTTCATGAAGTACATCAAGCCCTAGATAATATATGTTTAGCTATACACGACCATAGCCCTATATTCAACTAGAAACAAGCTAATCATATTCAAAACAATCAACCAAACTAAGAAATAAAGAGAGAAACAAGGAGACTAGCTGTTAGCCGAAAAACCGACGCTAAAACCGCTCCAAGATCATTTCCTCCTTCTTGGCTTTGTGATCTTCTCTTGGTTGAATGGTCTTGGAGCTCTCAAGACCTCCCAAAAAACGTGTTAAGTGTTGTGGGAAAAGAGGAGATATAATAGGATTCAAAATATCCTAGAAAATATCCTAAAATATTTATTCCAGGTGGAGCATGACCGCTGCAGCGATATGGAAGCTAGTAGGCTTTCTGCCGGGTGACCGCTGCAGCGGTGGTCAAGAAGAAAGTTAAGAATTAATATATTTATCATATATAATCATTGTTTTAAAAATATATTTAAAGAAAAAATATTTTATATTTAATTGTGATAAGTATTTAATTTGTAATTGTAGAAAATAGTATTCAACATAATCTTTAAGTGGAACAACTTAAAGTAATTAAATGAAATAACAATTAAAAGTAATTTCAATGTGCTTTTTATGATTAATTTAAGTTGTTTCATTTAAAGATTATGTCGAGTACTCATTTCTATAACTATAAATTAATTATTTATCACAATTAAATATAAAATATTTTTTCTTTAAATATATTTTTAAAACAATGATTATATATATATTTTTAATAAATATATTAATTCTTAAAATTAACTTTCTAATTCTATATTAGAACTTTGAAAAATAGCTAAATTTTAAAAAATTAAATATAAATTTTCTAGATCCAAAAATTTAAATATATTAAGTTTTGAAAATAGTAGAAAATTATATGAAGAGGAGGGGGAGGAGAAATGGAAAAAGGGAGGAGAAATGGATGGTGTTACCAACACCGGCTAAGTAAACACCCACTACATTGAGGGTTTGGAATTAGATGGGAAGGGTTTGGAATTAAATGGTTGTTTGAATGAGGGGTGGAAAATACAATTAAAAGTGGGGAAATGGGGGTAAAGGTAGCCGGTGTTATTAAAGGTTGGTGTTTTTTAATTTTTAGAATTTCGGTGTTGAGAACACCAGCTTTAGTTAGCTGGTGTTCTCAAGACCGATTAACGTTACTTTGGTAAATAAGTTAAAACATGGGCCTTTTCAAAATCTAAGTTTTTAAATTACATTTTTTTGGTAAACAACTCAATATATGATATTTCTAAAATTTGAATATTTTTCCTTTGATGGCCCCTATCGGGATGAGGCTAGCTATCCATTCCATTTTGGGTGTAATTGAGTCTCTGACTGAGCCGTAGAGAGTAGCATTTGGTGAAATAGGGCTTTGAGGGGTTCTTGGCATAAATTTTAGGAAACTGTCATTGACGTTATTGAGTTGGTTAGTGCAAAGATTTTACCCCATTTCTTGCTCTCTAACTGCGGATGTTAGGACACTGGAGATTACTTTAAAGGACGTGCACGACATCCTTGGAATAAGTTACAAGGGACTCCCAATCAAGAAAGATGGAGAGGTTGAGAACGTTAAGGAATTCAAGAGCCTACCCAATTTGGGTGGGCAATCTGTAGTACTCATGCACCTTAGGAATAACTCCATGAAATAGTGACGGATGGGGTAGATTCTAAGTCAAGTTTTTGTTGTGGTTGATTGGGTCTTTACTTTGTCCAACTGGCAGTACAAAGTGTCGCTATCCTACTTTCACACCTTAAACTCGTTGGACACAATCGCCAACAGGAATTGGGCAACCTTCACCCTCTGTTTTCTTTGCGATGGTTTGAAGAAGATGGCAAAAACTGTGGCTTCAGAAGAACCCTATTGCCTATTGATGTTGATGGTAAGCCATATTGTACTAGTATTAATATATTATTTATAGCCTATTCATTTTGCTTCCAATTAATTTTTTCTTCTCTCGAGCAGATTTTTTACTTTGATCATTTCACACCCCCTGGGGATGTTGTTCACCATTACCAAGATAATAGGGCTTTACCCTAGATAACCTCTTGGGGGTAAAGACGAGATAATGCAATGCATAGGTCATTGGTAGCGGAATATTATATCGCTATTTTCACCGCAAGTATACGGGTCAAGTTTTAGTATAATGGTAAGAGTAGGGGTTATCGTATTCACAGGAATTGGATTAGGTGGTCATTGAGTACCGCAATTGTCATAACCTAACTTTATCTAAGCGACTCAATTTATAGTTTTTGTTAATAAAATATACTAAACTAAGTTAATTAAACTAATTACACTAATGTAACTAAGTTAATTAAACTAATTACACTAATGTACTAATATTGACGTTTAAGGGAGTAAATTATCTAGGAATTAACTTCGTTCATTTAAACGCGTTTAATTCAATCTAGTTTACATTAATGACATTCACACTATTCGATAATCTAGGTATTGAAATCTCACTCACTACCTTTCCCGAGTGTAAAGTGAATGCATATGTGACTTTGCGTTAACGCCGACGTCCCTGTCTAGCATTTATATGACACTTGGTCACATGAGTCTCGCCCTAACCTTACGGATTGCATACTTTCTAATGTCCTCCCAGGTCATTAGATCATGATGTTGTCTTTAAACCCTAATCTCAATTCGGGGTTACCTCTCCCGAGTGTTAAACTCCGATTTCTCAAACCAACCAATATGTCATAACAAGCATATAATGGATGTAATAAAATGGTAAATACAATCGAACATAAATGAAAAACCCGTTAATGAAACAATGATTCAAGCAAATGACGTTTTCATAAACAAATCACTCCCTAAACAATAGATATTTATCTACACATGGCCATAACCAAATATTCAACAATACAAGAGATAAATATCACCAAAACAACCAACCAAAGCTAAGAAATAAAGAAAGAAACAAGGGAGAGTAGCCAAATCTGAAGAATTGACGCTTCTTTGTTCGTAAAAATCGCTCCAATCTTGTTTCCTCTTCTCAAATTTGTGTTCTCCTCTTGCATGGTTGATCAAGGATCTCCTAAAATATTCCCAAAAATGTGGTCTAAGTGTTGAGGAAGAAGGCCTAATATGAGGGATCCAAAATATCCCAAAATATCTTTACAACCTGGTGTCAGACCACTGCAGCGGTGAGAAGTTAGTAGGCCTACTGACATTTGACTGCTGTAGGTGGGGAAGAGAATGAAGCTTAGATGGACTGCTCTCACCTTTGCCTTACAACACTAAAGAAACCAATGAGAATGACATAAGCCCACTAAACAAGCAAATAAGCTGCTAAAAACACAAAAATAGGTACATGAATTGAAACACATCTTGCCCACTTTTTCGCTTTAAAGAAGAAAGGGACATTGATCCACCAAGCAACTCCACGTTATGCTAGCTAAAATGGTATGAAGAAGCCTATTTCCTTTCAAGGAAGTTTCATGCAATGAGAAGCCCCACCTATTTATTTGCATAGTCGAAAGTCAATCAAAGCGAGGTGACAAAACAAATCAACAAGAGAGGAGCTAGAAGCCTAAAGCGCTAGGCCTGACCGATTCCCTTTCATCTTCGGTGATGGGAGAAGAAGGATAAGAATTGGTTCACCCGGTGGATCCTGGAATCTTCTTATTCGAATGAGCCTCAAAGACGGGGTCTTATGAACTCGTCTATTGTGGTTTTGACTAATAGTTCCTCCTATGGGCTAGCCGTCATTCTATTTCGAAGAATGGATCACCACTGCAGCGGTGAAGGCCACCGCTGCAGCGGTGACACTCTTTCTTCTTGTGGCCGTGATTTTCTGGTTCAAACTTTGATTGAGGTAATTCAAAAACCTATGGAAATATAAGATATATATCTACAACTTCTATGTTTTGAGATTTTCCAAAATCGGATAGTATTATGTTCAAAATTGGCCTTAAAATTACTGCACCTGTATAGAATTTGCATCTTTTTATCCATTTATTCAAAAACCTATAAAATAATACAAAAATACATTAAACTAACAAAAATACTTGAAAACACACAAATATTTAAATCTAAAAGTACTTGATTTGTTGGTAAATAAACCACTCATCAAATACCCCCAAACTCAAACGTTTGCTTGCCCTCAAGAAAAAACACACAAATAAGAAAACAAACTACCACAACAAATTTACGAACTTAAATACTAAAAACAAAAAACACAGGCGAACTAAAAACAACAACACATGAGTTTTGGTGTTCAACTAATCGACCAAAAAGTTATCCCTCAACGGACTCCTATCATATCGAGTTCAAAAATAAAACCACACCATGTGGTGTTATAGAATTTCAACATTTGATATCAGTAAACGTCATTCTAGATCCTCTCCAAGTGTGTGTGTGACAACTCAATAATACAACTATCCAACGATCGGATTGGATTGTTCACCAACGAAACTCATGGCTATTACCATAAAGGATTAGGATATCCATATGCCTGACTGAGTTCCACTCTCCACTAATGTAAGCTTGAAAATTGAAAAAGATCAATAGGACTTGGTCCGATTTTTGAAAAATGGCCAAGGGTTATTGGGAATATAAAAAACGTTAATGTTATTAACTCAACGATACCCAGGGCACAATGCTTAGCACACAATCACACCCGAACCCCCATAGATAAATTCAAAACAACCCTGAACATACATTTAAGAACTCCGTACTCACTTGTCAAAAGAAACTATAATAGAACTATATTTACATATGGTTTTTTTTTTTTTTTTTTTTTTTTTTTTTTAATAATAATAAACCAAACCCCTAAACTTATTCAATTTTTACAATATCACGGGTGTGGTTAAAACGAAAGAAAAATAACAAGTGAGTGAATATCGTACCAATGAAAAGTTCACCTAAAACCCAACCGCTCACTTCAAGTAACATAAACGAATGATAACTTGATTTC
Source organism: Eucommia ulmoides (assembly GCA_016647705.1). Classification (NCBI taxonomy): domain Eukaryota; kingdom Viridiplantae; phylum Streptophyta; class Magnoliopsida; order Garryales; family Eucommiaceae; genus Eucommia; species Eucommia ulmoides. The sequence goes on along the minus strand of CM028340.1, from coordinate 27,727,319 downwards.
ACTCAAATTGTGCTTTCCATTTAGCAACTTAGGTTTGAAAAATGTTTTATCGGCCAGGGTATTTGTTATGTGTTCAGAATTGAAACGGCTTATAGGCTTCGATAGGCTAGCGAGGGATAAAATATAATGCATGGTAAGCTTCAAAGTCTCAAGCGATCAAATGAATGCCTAAATCAAATCTCATGAACTCCCTTGCCTAGGATTTCGCCTCAAGTTTCCCCCAATCAGGTTCTAGAATCCTTAAAATTATCATGAATTTGGCTAATGGATAATTGGCCTCAAATCAATTGAATAGCAATACATTGAGTCTACGTGCTCGTGCAAATTAGGATCCATAATAACTTTTACCAAAATGACATTTCAAGTACACAAAACATACATGAATGGGCATTACGCTCGACCTCAATAAACAAATAGGGGATAGACTCATCATCTGGTAATGGCCTAGAAGAACTACAAAACTCAGATAACAACAACAACTACAAACAATAACATATTAATACTAATACTAAACAATCATGCATACAATTAAACTAAACTAACACAACTAACAATAATTAAATATACTAAACATACTAAACATCTCTCCCAAACTTAAAATGGTTAGTGTCCACAATGACCCAATCATTGATCTCAACATTTAGCATGCATTATAGTGACGAAGGGGGTTTAGAAAACGTATCTAGGAGACGAGACAATCTTGCCTCCAAGTGAAGTCAACGGTGATGATCTAATTTATTTTGAAAACTTGGTTTGCCTCCCAAGAAGCGCTTGGTTTAATGGCCTTGGCCTAACACAAAAAATAGCTCGTCAAAGAGCGGCTTCCGCCTGTAGTATGTGTCATACAACACAACATACAAGTCTTGGTTCAGAATGCGCTCAAGATTGGCAAGATTTGGCAATAATTGGCTTGTGCTCTCAACGTGACTCATTGTTGGCTCATATGCTTGGTTGGCCAGAGTGAACGGTGCTGAAAGCGGTGGAGGACAAGTGAGCCACATCAGATCCTCATAAATGTGATCATCTTCGATTGATGGTGGCATCATAATGTGGATCTCAAATGGTGAAGAATCAGAATTGTCGATCCACGCTTGGGTTTTCTCCTCAGTAGAATCATCATAAAATACACCCAAGTTCCTCTCGCTCGCATTCGGTTCCTCATGGTGACTTTCACATTCGGATGTGACATATTTGTTTCGCAATTCGACTATTTTTGACTCAGCCTCAATAAAGTAGATAAGCTGATCGATTTGCGTCTGAAGAGACATTACGGTCGCATCAATTTCAGTGCAGGTTGTCTCAATATTGTCAAGACTAACTTCATGCTTGTTGAGCCGGTCATTTTTCTCCCTCTAGAAATCTTGAGTCTCTCCCATAAATTCAGTGAACATTTCTTCCAAGGTGGGGAAACACTCATCTTGTTGGTTCGGGGTGTCAATCCATGGCGCCGAAATGGTGAAACTATCCCCCAAGCTTTGGTAGCCTATTGAGTAATTCCAACTATGAAAATCATACTCCGCCATGTCTTCCAATAATTGATAGACTTTGTCCGCGGTTAGTTGGTCGAAAGAGGTGGTATCGTTTCCTCCTTCTACCCAAGTTCTTGTTGCGGCTAGTAACCCCTCGAGGAAGTTCAGTAGTTGACACTCCCTCGGGAAACCATGACTGGGGAACCAAAATAGAAACTCTTTGTATCTATCCCAAGTTCAATAAAACGGCTCGAAATCTCATTAAAAGAAATGCAAAAGCACTTGTTGATCTAATATCTTCAAGTACCTCACAAGATAAACAAAACTACAAACAAAAAATTATAAACATAATAAATGCCTAAATTAAAATCAAGTTATTTGCTCACAATATCAACAACAATCTAAAAACCAATCCTCGGTAACGGCACCAGAAACTTGGTAGCGGAATATTATGTCGCTACTTTCCCCGCAAGTGTACGAGTCAAGTTTTAGTATAATAGGAAGAGTAGGCATTGTCGTATTGACATGGATTGTATTAGATGGTCGTTGAGTACTACGATTTTCATAACTTAACTTTATCTAAGTGACTCAATTTATAGTTCTTGTTAATAAAATATACTAAACTAAGTTAATTAAACTAATTAAACTAATATACTAATATTGACGTTTAGGGGAGTAAATTATCTAGGGATTAACTTCGTTTATTTAAATGCGTTCGATTCAATCTAGTTTACATTAGCGACATTCACACTATCTGACAATCTAGGTATCGAAATCTCACTCACTACCTCTTCCGAGTGTAAAGTGAATGAATATGTGACTTCCCTTCAATGTTGACGTCCCCGTCTAGCGTCTATACGACACTTTGTCACATGAGTCTTGCCCCAACCTCACAGATTGCATACTTTCTAACGTCCTCCCGTGTTATTAGATCATCACATTGTGTTTAAACTCTAGTTCGAATTTGGGGTTACCTCTCCCGAGTATCAAACCCTAATTTCTTAAACCAACCAATATATCATAACAAGCATATAATGGATGTAATAAAACGGCAAACACAATTGAACATGGATGAAAAAACCGTTAACGAAATAAAGATTCAAACAAATAACGTTTTCATAAACAAATCACTCCCTAAACAATAGATGTTTATCTACACATGGTCATAACCAAATATTCAACAATACAAGAGATAAACATCATCAAAACAACCAACCAAAGCTAAGAAATAAAGAAATAAACAAGGGAGAGTAGCTAAATATGAAGAATCGACGCTTCTACGTCCGTAAAAATTGCTCCAATCTTGTTTCTTCTTCTCAAATTTGTGTTCTCCTTTTGCTTGGTTGATCAAGGAGCTCCTAAAATATTCCCAAAAATGTGGTCTAAGTGTTGAGGAATAAGGCCTAATATGAGGATCCAAAATATCTAAAAACTATCTCAAAATATCTCTGCAAATTGGTGTCGGACCGCTGCAGCGGTGGGAATTCAGTAGGCCTTCTAACATTTGACCGCCGCAGCAGTGAAGGCTACCGCTGCAGCGATGACATTCTTTCTTTGTTTGGCCGTAACTTTCTCGTCCAAACTCTGATTGAGGTAATTCAAACACCTATGTAAATATAAGACATAGATCTACAACTTCCATGTTTTGAGATTTTCCAAAATCGGATTGCATCATGTTTAAAATTGGCCTTGATGCTACCGCACTTGTATCGAATTTGAATCTTTTCACCCATTTGTTCAAAAACCTATAAAACAATACAAAACACACATTAAACTAACAAAAGTACTTGAAAACATACAAATATTCGAATCTAAAAGTATTTGATTTGTTGGTAAATAAATCACTCATCAGTCATCTAAAAGAATTAAGAGCATTTTATACGAATGAGGTACTTTTTTGTATTCTATAATTTTTTTTTTCATTCATTTGTCTTTTTTTTTTTTTTTTTTTTTTTTTTTTTTTTTTTATGTTTGGCCATTATTGTTTGTATTCATATTTTTTTTTATTAGCTTTAGATTTTCCTTGTGCTAGTTGTCGATCCACAAAAGATGGATTAAATTGTTCTAGAAAGAAAGAATGAGAACAAAGAGAAGATGAAAGAAGAGGTCGGGGAGGGTTATTTTGATGGCATCTAACATATTCTGGATGGCTATGGGTCAGATATCAAGGAGGTTCGGGGTGACCTAGGTGTAATATGAAAATATTTAACCTAGCTTAAGACGGAATTCCTTGTATTAACTGATTTGATGACGGGCGTGCTCCATATGCCGCCGTTGCATCAGAAACTGTTGGTCGCGTGAGAGTCGTCTGTGCAACTGGACATTCGAGACATCCCACTATCTACAAGTGTCTAGGTAGGAAAAGACAAAATGAAGGCTGACCCTCTCGTACATGATGGAGATGCGGGTTATCCAATGCCTGTGATTTCATTAGAGACGTCGACGTCGGGGCCCTTTGCTATGATTGAAAAGAACTTGAATGACATGCTTAACTTGCTACTATCATTAATGAAAGACAAAAATCATATAGGTGATCTGGAAGCGGGTGGGCCAAAACAGTTGATCACCCTGGATACCTTGGTGAGGGAGAAATTGGGGGCAAAATTGACGGCAGGGTAGCCATCGGATATTGAAATCCAAAATCAAGATATGGTATTGTTGAAAGTATAAGACATGCCAAATACAGTACTGCCATTACAAAAACTAGATTTCACACGTTCGTTGGAGTTTGACACTATACAAAGGCAACAAAAGAAGTCAATAATTAGGCTAAAAAATAGTATGTAGAGTCCACCCCCATGTAACGAGGTCTTTGGTGAATGATGCACTTTTATTATCTTCTCTTTTGTTTGTTTCATTATATCCATCCTCACCCAATTCAACTTAAGTAAATGATTTTTTTGGCATTATTTATGTAGGCTGCTATAAGCAGCAAAGTAAATTTAGTGAACCCACTCAGTCCTAGGGAAGAAAGTGTGCAAAAGTTCATTTTCAACCCCAAACTGAATCAATGGTACGTTACATTATTCATATTTGAACGGGTTGTTACATGTCATATATGTTGCTTTTGTATAACTAACATTGGGGTTCCGTTGTATACTACAAGGAAACGTTATATGATTTTAAAACCATTACTACTACCCAGGCAGATCTTGCGACTCTTGCACTGAGGGCATAGATATCTGGAGATGAAAGCCTTTCATCATGCACCGTTGTCCTTAAAATTTTTCATGAATGTTGTTAATATTGATTTGATTGATGATGTCGATATAGGTGATTAGTTGCGTTGCTACGAAGCTCACATATACGCAAAAGGTTAAAACTATGTAGGTGATTAGTTGCGTTGCTGCGAAGCTCATGTATGTGCAAAAGGTTAGATACTATCCCCTCTTCGATTGGCCTTCTTGGTATTTCTCCACATAAATCGGGATAAGTTTTATGAACATCACTCTTGGTTGGATATGTATAGAAAATGAATACCTTATAAAGTGTATGAATTTTATATGTATATATGTTTTTTTGGTAATTTTTGCCTTACAAACAAAAAAAAAAATAGCACCGAGTAACCACATTGTGAAGCTGATGTCAAAGGCTTGGATGTGAGACGAGCGTTACACCGAGGATTTTGATGCTTGTCAGATGGTATGACACAATAAATCATAGACTTTTTTTTTTTTTTTTTTTGTGAGCCATTTTGTGAGTTTAATTTAATGATATCAACATTGTTGCTTTTAGATATTTTTCCCTATCAATGTGGACCAAACACACTGGTATCTGGTGGTCGTGGATGTTCTTTAATCAAAGGTTTTAATTCTTGATTCATCGGTATGCCAAAAAACATCCAGTGTCCACGAAGAAAGGGCCTAACTCTTGGTAAAAAAGTGACATGGTCTAAATTTGTACTTTTAGTTTTAAAGTAGTACGTTGGTCAGATGTGTTTATGCTTGTCGCGTCGTACATGTATGTAGGTCAAATACCTCCATGAGATGTGTATAGATTTTTTCGATACGGACAAATACAATGTCGACATGGGGAGTTTCCCTATAGAACTAGTGGATTAGGCAGCCTAGCAGCTAAACACGTTATCATTGAACAATTCATAGGTAAATTGGTATTCCTAAGTTTCGTATATATTTTTTATATTTTTTTACACTTGTTTCAGATTTGATTGTGGAATGTACATAATTAAATTGATGTAAGCTGAGGTATTGTATCTTGGAATGGAATTGAAGGTAGGCAGACTGCATACTTTTTTCCCTTTGACCTTGCTTGACATTTTTCTTATTCTTTAGACAAAAAATGATTATGTCACCAAACATTTTGTCAATTTACTTTCTATTTCAGTTCGACTCCACTTTATCCAAAGTTTGAATTGCATTAGATCTGGTAATGTTCGATGGGAATGACACCCGAGAGCAAATACTGCATAAATTGGACGAATCAGTTAAAGGTTGGCCGTAACGGTAATGTGATACCTACTTTAATATGAACCAATTGTCATTATTACAAAGGTTGAGTAACACCACCAATTGGTGGCATCACAATACACGAGACGCTTGCTGCGAACCGTTGGCACTGAGAAAGGTTGCGGTACCACATGACGCCTTTTTGTTGAGTTCGGGTGGGAACCGTCGGGGCATCCTCGGGTTGAACGACCTTGTTTTTGACACCGGAAACATGTGTCTTTGCTTACTTGAGTGGAGAACGTAAAATTGTCACGCCCGACTGCCGATTAGTTCTGATCTCGAGAGTGTGGGTAATTGTTCCCTAAAAATGGAGCCCACAGTATCGAGATCAGAATCGACCGGTGATTGGGCATAACAATTTTTTTTTCTTAAATCAAGTGACCAAAGACATATGTTTCCAGTTTCGAAAGTAAGGTCGTTGGGCCCAAAACACATGTTTCTAGTGTCGAAAGCAATGGTATTGAGCCGTTCATTATATAAGCCGGTAATATGCTCCCATTACTTTTTCCTCTCTTAATTTATTTTACTTTTTTGCCCTTTGGAATTAATAAGGGAAGTTGTTGATCCTAAAATTTTGATGAACAATTAAATGCTTATGTTTTTTGTGGAACTAACGATTTTATTTAGTGTTTCAGTTTATTAGTTCCAGTGATGAAAATGATCATGAAGATGTTGTGACAATGCTAAAGATGATGGAAGATTAAGAGTTTGAAGAAATTGAACAATCTAGGGAAAACAACTCAGGTTAAATTTTAACTCTTAATGTATCCCGGTTAGGATCACACACGACACAAAATATTTTTCAAAATTATGTGTGTTTTTATAAGATCCTAATCAGTTAAATTATTTGCTCTTATGTATAATTGAAAAAGAAATAAAGATAATTGACTAAAATTGAATTTAAGATTTAATGGAGCTAACTGAGAAATGAAATCGGTTAAAAGGGTGAAAACTTTGAAGAAATTGAATGAAAATGAATTAAGGAGAGGTGTTCTAGAAGTGGTCGGTTGATAGGTAAGTCGACATGTGGTTATAAGGTGAACTCTCTGGATCATTCGGTCGATAGGTAAGTCGACCTATGCTTAGAGGATGAACTCTCTGAATTGTTCGATCGACAGGTAGGTCGACCTATGGCCAGAAGAGGAACTCTCTGGATCTCTAAGTCGACAGATAGGTCGACTAGTGAAACATCCTGAATCATCTGGTTGACAGATGAAGTATGGGCGGTTGATTGATAGGCGAAGGATTTTTAGTTTGGCTACATCCTGAATTGGGAGGTTGACTGACGGGCCTTAGTTGATCGACAGATGGAGTGGTTTCAGGATTTATGGAATTTCGGATTTTATTCAAAAAATAGTTGTTACCAGCCGTTTTATGGTTAAGATATATGAGATATCTTAGGGATCTGATATGTTTTGAGTTATTTAATTAATATTTAAATATCTCTATGGATATGGTTCAAGTAGTTTTGATATTTCTCAATTTGATATATGTAATTCTTTCAATTTTATCTAATTGAGATTGAGTAAAAGTTGAGGGACTATATTGAAAGTTTTAAAAGATATATTTAAGTAAATTATACCAAGATTGAATCATTATGATATAGAGGGTCTATTGATGTAATTAAATGTCATGATTTATGGGAACTAGCCATTATAGGGTTTGTTTTAAGTGACTTTAAATAGACTTGTGGATCTCACATGTTAATTGAGAGAAGATCAATATAATCCAAATCATTCTGAGTTATTCAGCTCTCGTGCTTTCTAAGAGTTATCATACTGAGAGTTTGTGAGATCTTTCTTGAGAATCATTCTTTGGAGGTTATTTATTCGATCACCGATTTGAAGTTGCATTACTAATCATTATTTATTCGGTGGAATCCTGGTGAGATATTTTCAAATTACTTACTATTAATTGTTGCTTATTTATCATTTGGAATTTAATCTTTGAAATTATTTTCTGGATTTTTTATTGAAAATTATTTTTGAAACAATTTCTTGAGAAAATCTGATTACGTGCTTAACTGCTTGCTACCCATATTTATTTATCTGATATTGAAATTTTCTCTTTTCTATCACTAGTATCGGGACATTAATTGAGTTTGAATTTATCTAGGGTAGTAAAAGCTCCGAGTGGGAAAATTATTTATCAATTGTTTGTAACTGGTGAGTTAATTGTCGGATTAGATACTACTGGGAGTGTCTAATTAAGGGTGGCTGGTTTCAATCTCTTTTGGTAAAGAGATTGAGGTTTCGATCTTTACCTAGAGTATAAAAGGATTAGGTGTTAATTCTTCCTTGATTGAATTTGTGAGTGAATTGTAACGGTTCAATCCTTACCGGGTAAAAGGATATTTGGAGTATATTTGTGTGAGGTTTAATTCTTGAGTTTAAGGTATAAAAAGAATTAGGTTGTGATTCTCCCTGTAATAGAATTAGGTTAATCTTCCGCCTGGTAAAAAAATAGAGGTTATTCCTTAGCTTGTGAAAATAAATTAAAAAGGTTGATTCTGGGTCTGTGAAAAGAATCATTGTAAGAGTTTTATTCCTACCTATAAAGGAATCTTGAGTTTAGTGGGTGCGAATCTCTGTAGAGCTCGGAGGACTGGATTAGCCAAGAGTAGCTTGGTGAACCAAGATATATCATGGTGTGCTACTTTATTTACTTTAATTATATATTGTTGTTTGGTGCGCACCTAGTTGATAATATATTTTCGCTGCTATAAAATATAATAATTAATTTTAGGATAAAATTAGTTATTTAACTTTTGAGGTGTTTGATTATGATATTTTTAATACTACCCAATTCACCCCTCCTTTTGGGTAGCTCACTGAGCCAACATAAGTCATAGATGCGATTAAGAATATGTATGTCTTGTTAACTTTTATTTTAACCAAAAGGTTAATAGTTGAAGTGTTACTTATTTGCTTAAAATGAGAAAGCATGTAAGAGGCCTGCTTATAAGGTCAACCCCATAGACTCAACAATATTTGTTTGGTATACTTGGTTTCTAACCCTGGAATTTGCCACCAATTCAAGAGCTCAATAGTATCTCTTGATTTCTAATAGTATTTGTTTGGTGTTCAAATAATTTATAATGGTATGAGAATTATTGATATTGTGCTATTACTTATTGAGTTTACTATAATGAAATTTCTATCGAATTATTATTCTGTTTCATAGCTGCACTAGTGTATTATAAGGATTTGTGTTCAATAATGTTTCTGTTATGTTCCCAATTGCAGGTTCTTGAATTTCGCTCAGAGAGATTTATCCGTACATCTTAACTAGGCTAGCCTTTATTGCTTTTGTTTATCTCTCGGCAAGTGTTTGGGATGTTTAATTTTTCAAAGACATATTTTTTCTTTCGTATTTTGATAATCTCTTTTGCATAATTAATGCAGCTATCAGATTTGGGTCTTAATTTTTGATATTTTTTATTTTATATTTGGTACTTTAATTTTGTAATAATTTCCAAGTTTCCAATAGAGTGTGATGGATTTGGGTTTGGTTCAAGTTTCTATAAGAATTTTCTTATTCAGTGAAATCAATTGGGAATCTTTTTATTTGTTTCCATTGCAATGAATCATTTTTAAATAGGTTTACATTATAGTTGTATTTGACTCTTCAACCTTTTGATTTTTGTTAGCAAATTTTGAAACATGTTGCTTCTTCCACAGATCTTCACGATGCCTTATTCTCCAAATTTAATGTCCCGTAATGGTGTTTATAGAGTAGGTGTCCACATCGCTGTTGGGAGTTGTCCTGAGAACAAAATAGTATATCGTTAAGACGGCCTTAGACATGCAAGTTCAAATTATATCTATAAGTGTCTATTTGTTGTTGGTTAAATTACCAATGTTGCCCTCAACCCTTTTAGATAATCTACGTTCACTTAGTCCTAGAGTTTCCAAGCTTAATGTACTATTAAATATCATTTGAATTTGATTATCTTATTTTTCCAATCAGGATTTTTATACTTTTATGTTACTTAGGGTTGGTAGAACAGGTATTTACACGATTACACGATACCAGACCGACACAAAATTATTAGGTATGAGTTTTGCTTATTAGGTAATGGGTCGTTATCATGTCTAAAATTAGGACATTAGTTATTAATCTCGTACTTGTTCTCAAATTTCTTTGTTCTAATTCCATATTACAGAACTTAGATATGTAAGTTCTCCACCGCTCCACTCCATTGTTTTTTTGCTCAAGCCTCCAAATAAGCTAAATAATGTTCTTAATCTTGTATATGTTCCCTTAATTTTAGTTTATCACGTTTTAGCAGTGTATAATTGTTTTTTTTTCTTTGAATTATTTGTTCATTTTGTACTAATTCCATCTTTGTGTTCCTTGATGAGTGAAATCAGTACCTTTTGCAGAGCTTCTCCTCAAATCCACCATAAAAACAGTATTGATATCTGATTTTGTGCACCATTTTAATTTAAAAAATAGGATTTAGGTGTCCTTTTTCAACTATTTATGGTTGGGTTTTAGATCTTATTATTTGCTAGATTTGTTTTTATTTATTTTTATTTTGCAGAAACTCTTCTCAAATCAAATACAAAAACATGTATTGATCTCTTATTTTCTCCATAGGTCCATTGGTCATTTGAGATTGTTCTCAAATCCACTAATATTTTGGGGTATTTTTCCACAGATCTTTTGGGCATTTGTGATTGTTCTCAAATTTCTTTGAATTGGTAAGTGAAATCAGGTTATTAATTAGTTTTTATTTTGGATAGTAAATTATAAATCTTACTTCTTAATATTTTCTCCACAGATCTGTTGGTCGTTTGTGATTATTTTTGAATTTCTTTGAATTGGTGAGTGAAATCAGGTCATTAATTAGTTTTTATTTGGGAAAGTAAATTATAAATCTTACTGCTTAATATTTTCCCCACAGATTTGAAGGTTGTTTGTGATTGTTCTAAGATATTTTTGAATTAGTGAGTGAAATCAGGACATTAATTAATTTTTATTTTGAAAAGTAAATTATCAATTTTTGTCTTACCATTATAAATTTGTTAGTAATGTCTTTTCCATGAGATGCAGAAATTATGCAGATTTACTGATTTTCTTCTTGCATTTTCTTATATATAAATTTTTATTAATTGTTGAATAATGATATTGTAAATTGTTTTTTTAAAATATATTTTTTGTTGTTATACAGGAGTAAAATGCTTGGAAACTGGAAAAACACTAGCTTAGGATTTATATTATGGATTTATTGACAATTATTTTAAGATATTTCATATTTGGTGGTGTTTATGAAATATTTGGTGAATATTTCATATTTAGTGAATTTTTGTTTTGTTTTGTTACATTGCAATGGTGTTTTTTTTTTTTTTTGTTAATTGTATAATTTTTTTTTTTGTTTTTCTTCATTTTGTTTTTCTTAATTTTGTTAACAAGCTGTTAACGTGTATAAATTGTGTTAACAATTCATTAACGTGTAATGGGTAGGGCATGGGTAAAACAGGTAACGTCTTATTGGGTCGTGTCAACCCGTTAGGTTTTATGTTATTGTGTAACACGATAAATTATCGTGTCTTGTCATCTCGACACGATAATTTTCGTGTCTTGTCATCTCGACACGATAATTTTCGTGTCATGTTCGTTTTCAGGTCTTATGATACGATAACTTATCATATTGTGTTCGTGTCAGACCATGACACGACACGAAACATGACCTGCTAACATGAATTGCTAGCCTTAAATTGTTACTTATTGTTGTGTTCATTGAGAACATGGGATGTCGCAACCCATTAATGTTCATTACAACACGCATGAGACAAGAGTGCAATTGATGAGTGGAAGAAAAGGCATAAAATACAAACGAGTGAACTTTAAAATTACCAAGTTACGAGCTTCATCAAATATAAGTATACTATTACTCCATTAATTTGTCAGTTGTTTTTTGAACCCACAATGAATAATAGAGTTATAAGGTCCAAATATGAAATAGACATTCCTGTGGATACATGGTTTAATTACACTTCGCACCGCAACACCATAAGAAGAAGTTAATTACATTATCCACCCAATGTAATTTCTATGCCCTTTACCCTCATCACCCTATTGGTTATTACATAATTACACTTTACAAAGTATTAAACATCGTAAACCAATTAACAAAACTTTGCAAACCCAACAAAAAATTCATTTCTCATCCCAACAACATAAATGGCTTAATTACACTTTCCACCCAAACTCAAAAACAAATTAATAGAAACTAAGCAATAATTAATTATACTTTTGAGTGAAAGGTCACTAATGGCTTAATTACATTTTTTACCCAAACTCAAAAACAAATTAATAGGAACTATGCATTAAGTAATTACACTTTTGAGTGAAAGGGCATAAATGCCTTAATTACTCTTTCCACCCAAACTCAAAAACAAATTAATAGAAATTAGACACCAATTAATTGCACTTTTGAGTGAAGGGCATAAATGCCTTAATTACACTTTTCACCCAAACTCATAAACAAAATAATAGAAATTAGGTACCAATTAATTATACTATTGAGTGAAGGAGCATAAATGCCTTAATTATATTTTTCACCCAAACTCATAAACAAATTAATAGAAATTAGGCACCAATTAATTACACTTTTAAGTGAAGGGGCATAAATGCCTTAATTACTTTTTCCACCCAAACTTAAAATTAAATTAATATAAATTAGGCACTAATTAATTACACTTTTGAGTGAAAGGCATGAATGCCTTAATTACACTTTTCACCCAAACTCGAACAAATCAATAGAAACTAGACACCAATTAATTACACTTTTGAGTGAAGGGGTATAAATGCCTTAATTACACTTTGCACCCAAACTAAAAATCAAATTAATAGAAACAAGGCACCAATTAATTACACTTTTGAGTGAAGTGGCATAAATGCCTTAATTAAACTTTTCACCGAAACTCATAAACAAATTAATAGAAACTAGGCACCAATTAATTATACTTTTGAGTGAAGGGGTATACATGCCTTAATTACATTTTTTACCCAAACTCAAAATCAAATAAATAGAAACTAGGCACCAATTAATTACACTTTTTAGTGAAAGGTCATAAATGTCTTAATTATACTTTCCACCCAAACTCAAAATCAAATTAATAGAAATTAGGCACTAATTAATTACATTTTTGGGTGAAGGGTCATAAATGGCTTCATTACACTTTTCACGCAAACTCAAAAATAAATTAATAGAAACTAGGCACCAATTAATTACACTTTTGAGTAAAGGGTCATAAATGACTTAATTACACTTTCCACCCAAATTCTAAAACAAATTAATAGAAACTAGGCACTAATTAATTACACTTTTGAGTGAAGGCGCATAAATGCCTTAATTACACTTTCCACCTAAACTTAAAATCAAATTAATAGAAATTAGGCACCAATTACTTACACTTTTGAGTGAAGGGGCATAAATGCCTTAATTATACTTTCTACCCAATTGTCATTTATATGGCAATGTGTCAGTGTAATGATTACACTTAAACCCCAAAAGTGGAGCAAGTGATACTATTAATGGGTGGGTTTATAATGACATCGATGGGTTTGAGTAAAGTGCATGTTTAATATCCCACATATCCTCTACAACGAAATTGTGCTATAAATAGCAAGTTGTGATTCATTTTTTTATCGTAATTGAGGTAGATGGAGATAGTGATTAGCATAGAAGTTCTTATATCGACAAAGAAATTATCTTTCAAGAAGTTTAAGATACCTCTTTCTCTAGGGCTATTAGCGAATACCATTGTCTTGTAGTCTGATGGCACTAAGAAACAAAGTCTTCTCCTATCGGCAGAATCTGTGCATACATAGTGTGTAGCTGGGTGTGCCAAACAAATCTCGACCATCGGGCGGTCGAGGGTACAAATGAGGACACATCGAATGTACTAGCCTTAAATCATGGGTTGGATAAACTATCTAACATGTAAATTTGTTCTATGACGTTTCTGACGCTCACTGATACGAAAATATTTTACTATGACCAAGCAAATACTGTCGACTTTTGGTTACGCAAAAGCTACCAAAGACGAGACAAAGACAAAAATTTCATAAGTCGACAATGGGTATGTGCACGAGTTGGCCACAGAAAGATCAGTTTACAACTAGTACAAGGCGTTTAAGGTAGGCAGCTTGAATAGTCATGTATTGGGTGTTGGGCTTGTCTACAAGTCCAGTACGATCCGGTGGTAAAGAGGTTTTTGATTTCGAAATTCATTAGAGACTGTTGATCCCAAGATTTTGATGAACAATTAAGTATTGATGTTTTGGTGGAACTAATGTTTGATCAAGTGTTTCAGTGATTTAAAGTTTCAATAATGAAGATGTCAAAGTAAATGGATGCTAAATGAAGATATAAAGATGATGAAAAAGTATTAAGAGTTTGAAGACATGAGGGAAAACAATCTAGGTAAATATAAACTCTGAATATCCCATCTAGGAATACACACACGTCACAAAATGAATTTAATCTTTAATGTGTGTTTTGGTTGAGTATATTTATTTGCTCCTATGTGAATTAAAAAGAAATATTTTTGAATGACTAAAATAGAATATAAGAATATTAGTGGAGTTCATTTGAATATAAATGTGGATAAAGGAAAAAAAATTGTAAAAGAAAGTAAGTTAAAAACGAGATCAGAGAAGAGATTCAGGAGAGGCCAGTCGACTGAGGAGTCGCCCGGAGAAAGTAGATGAACTCTCTAAATCTGCGAGTTCAGTGGGCAGTCAACTGATGGAAGCTTGGTGAACTCTTTGAATCTGCGAGTTGAGTGAACAGTCGACCAATGTAAGCTTGGCAAACTCTCTGAATCTGCGAGTTGACTGAGGAGTCGACCGATCAAGTATATAGGCTACTTCCAGTATCCTTTAGTCGACTGAACGCACAGTTTCTGGATATTGGTTGATCCGATTCTAAATCCCAAAGTAGCCGTTTTTGGTTAAGATTTGAAAGAGATTTCGGGGATATTCTTAACATTTGAGATATGGTTCATATACATATTAAATCCTTTCAATATGGTTCATTAATTATTAAAGTTTCTCAATTTGGTACATAAAATGAATTCTATACTTATTTGTTTTAATTGAGAAATACTTTGGAGATTTAATTGAGAGATTTAAAAGTTGTTATTAAGTGAAATTGAACCTAAATGAAGTCATCGTGTGATGAAGGGTTTATAAGAGTATTTTATTGTCATGACACTTGTAAACTAACTGTTAGGAGGTTGATTACATGTGCCCTTATATAGAGCTGCAAATTTTCTAAGAAAGCTAATCATTCGATTTATTCTAAGAGATAAAATTAGTCTATATTTGAGAGAGTATTCATAAGAGTGATCATTCAACTATACTGTGAGCTGTTATAAGAGAGTGATTATGATAATCAACTATAATCAATTTGTGTTGATTCTGGAATTGAAGCTATATTGTTTTCATCATTAATTCTATGGATTCTGGGTCAGATCTTTCCATATTGATTATTACTTGTTTATTATTTTCTTTGGAAGTTGATTTTAGAAATTATTTTTGATTCTTTAAAGAAAACATTCTTTTAAACAATTTCTTAAATCTGATTACGTGCTCCAATTTGCTACCCATATATTGTTAAAATCAGATTTTTGCATCTCACATAATTCTATCACTAGTTGGGATATTAATTGAGTTTATATATATCTGGGGTGGTAGAAACTCCGAGTAAGATTTACTTATCAATTTGTGTATTGGTGTGTTGTGATGGGTTAAATATCATTGGGGATATTTAATCAATGATAGTTGAGTTTCAGTCTCTTCTTGTAAAGAGATTGAGGTAGTGATTCTTTCTAGATAAGAGTGGGTATTTGTGAGTGATTTTGTAATGGTTCAATCCTTACCGGATAAAAGGATATTTGGAGTGTTTTGGTGAGGTTTTGATTCTTGAGCCTAGGTGTTAAAAAGAATTAGGTTATTCTTTAATCTGTAAAAAGTAGAGATTATTCCTTAGCCTTTGAAAATGAAATTGTAAAGGTTGATTATGAGCCTGTAAAAGAATCAATGTACGGGTTTGGTTCCTACCTTTAAAGGAATCTTGGTTTTAGTGGGTGCAACCTCTGTGGAGCTCGGGGGATTGGATTAGCCAAGAGTAGTTTGGTAAACCAGTATAAATCTCTAGTATGCTGCTTTCTTAATTTGTCTATTTTTTCTATTTGTGTGTGCACCTAGTTGATTGATTAATTCTATTGTGTTATAAAGATAATAATTAATTTAGACTTAAAATTAATTATTTGATTTATTGATTTTTATTCTGATTATTTTTATTACCCAATTCACCCCCCCTCTTGGGTATTCTACTAGGCCAACAGAGACTATAATCACGATGTTGGGAACCAGTTTTTGGTTTTTTTACGGCTACCATATTGCGGAGTTTGTAGGTAATTGCCTTAACTTGTGTTTTTTACTTATCTTAATTTTATTTGTATTATTATTATTAGTAGTAGTAGTAGTATTGTTGTGTACATCTACTGTGATTTAATGTTCAACGTCATATAGGATGATTGGTCACACCAAGTCGATATGTCCCAGACTATAACATTTAGTAAACGATTTTTATCTAAATGATAGCGTGCCTCTGACCGAAGTGGATGGTGACATTCGTATCATCACTCCGGACCACGGCAACTTCACTTAGGAATGTATATATGGTTTACTTACAATCATGGTCCTGGACCATGTCTTACATGGTGGTGCCATTCAGCTGAAGGAGAATGAGGCCCGTCCTTTATTAAAACACGTTGTTAAGCAGTCTCACAATCAACTACAACAGTTGCTTGCAGAGTTTAATGATATGAACAATGAAACTATTGATTTCTTCAAATAGATATTTGTAATCAGTGAAACATATGTGTGCAACTTACAGTGTTTTGTATTTTTGGAGGAGACAAATGTGTAAAATAAAAATCCCTTGTTATATTTTACTATAATGCTTGGTTGAATTTTCGGCATAAATTCATTTGGACCTGAAATGCAAATTTGGAGGGAAACAACTACTATAACATCCAAGTAGAATGGATTTTTAGTAACTTAGTTCACCAACTCATTTGAAATCCTTTTATTTGGAGTTACAAATGTATATGTTGATATTGAGCTCCTAGTATAGATTCTTAATTTTTAAGTCAAATTTTTTAATTGTAGATCCATGAATTTCAAGTCCATCAATTAAAACAATGAATACTGTACTTATATATATCTAAACATTTGGCTTTTCATTTGGATTCAACAATTATATTGTGATTAGTGTATTTGAGATATGGTTATTAGTTATTGTCGTTCTATAGGGTTATGAAATTATTTTTAATTTTTTTCCCTGAGTAGGAACTATTCAAATGATGTATTCAAGTATCCAAAAATTTATTTAAGTAAAACATAAAATAGGAATAAATTGGATTTTGTTTTTATATAATTTAATTATATAAGTCAAGACAAGATTTTTCTACTAGAAAAAATTATTCATATTATTTACTCTTACTATTTTCTTAAATACAAAAAAATTCAACTTAAACATATTTTTTTCTAGATTAATTTGCAACACATTAACATTACCGGCATTAAGAATCCAGTTGAAAGCTTGAAAATTTTCTAAAGCAGTAATTACCATGAGTTGAACTCTCTAAAAGCCAAGAAAATAGGATTGGACCTCTCTCTTCAATCTTGATTAGGGCTTCCACTCTTAATATGGTTGTTGGTATGATTTAGTTCGAAAAAACAAGCTACTTATTGTTCCACAAAATTTATACTTTTGGGGATACTAATATATAATAGATATCAATGGAAAATGAGTTAAATGATTTGTTTTTTCTAATACAAATTCAAATAACCACTTACATCATTAAATGAAGTGCACACTTTGATCCCACTTTTTGGCATAATGGCCTTCTTAAATGAGAGAACTCACCTAAACTGACATCATGTACAAGAGCAATGTATACTTTGATCCCATTTTGATGAGAACCAATAAGCAACATCAAAGGACACATTGCGTGTCCCGGTTGGGCCCATTACTAGGGCAAGATCCAAGAAGATCAAAGAAGCGCTTAATGGGCTAATTCAAGACCTTTCGGCTGAATCGAAAATAATAAAGCCCAAATTAGGCCCAAATGACAATCAAGGCCTAATCCATCTCATCAAAGCAAGTGAATGGGCTTAAAGCGTGATCCTGAACGGGCCAAGAATGAGACCCACGAATTTTATTTTATTTATTTTATTATTTTAAGTCTTTTAATTATTTTAGGCTGATTTGTAAGCTTGATTGCCAAGTAAATCATTTCCTTTTCCAACTAGAAATGTAAGGCAAATTAGGAAGCTTCCTTATTCTTTATTTAGCAATTAGATTTTAGGGTTTCTTTTTTCTTCCATGTAGACCCACGAATTTCAAAGTGTATTAGGGTTTCTTTTCTTATTCTCTTGGCCACCTATTTAAGGGGCTTTGTAGACTTATGAATTACACACTACTTTGATTAATAAAAATTGTGAGAGTTTTCTCTTTAGTTCTTCAGAGAACTTTTCTTGAACTTATCAAGAATTTCTTGTGGCGTTCAAACTTATATCTTTGATTCGTGATTCATTATAATCATTGGGTCAAGATCATTATACCATTGGTTCGCGTTTCGTTCATAAACGTTGGGTCAAGGTAATCTATCTTTCAATTTCTGTATTTTTAACTCGTTCAAAATCTGATTTAGTTTCGATCTTCGCAAAGAAACCCTAAGTTGGTTTCGGGTCTCACTAATCCTTGGTGAGGTTCGCATCACATTTTTTTTGGCATCATGGCATTCTTAAATAAAGGAACTCACCTAAACTGATGTCATGTACAAGATCAGTGTACACAATTAAGCCTTCATTGCAAGTTCATGTCGATGTTTGGGCCAAAATTAATTACACTTGCAATCACCATTAATGAATTGAACATCATAGAAAGACATAGCATCTTGAACTGCCAAAATTGTGTGCAACATAAATGATGTTATTGGCCTAGTGGAATACCCAAGGGAGGGGGGGTGAATTGGATAATTAAAAATTATCAGAATAATACTTCAATAAATCAAATAATTAATTTTAATCCTAAATTAATTATTATCTTTATATTATAGCAAAATTAAATAATTGACTAGGTGCACACCAAATAACAAAAATAAACAAATTAAATATTGCAGCACACCAGAGATTTATACTAGTTCACCAAGCTACTCTTGGCTAATCCAGTCCCCCGACCCCCATGGAGAGTCGTACTCACTAATACTCAAGATCCCTTTAAAGGTAGGAACCAAACTCTCACAACGATTATTTTACAGGCTCAGAATCAACCGTTACAAAATCCTTTTCTCAGGTTAAGGAATAACCTCTACTTTTTACAGACTAAAGATTAACCTAATTTTTTTTATACCTTAGGCTCAAGAATCAAAACCTCACCAACACTCCAAATATCTTTTTACCCGGTAAGGATTGAACCGTTACAAAATTCACTCAAAACACAATTCTATCCAGAAAGAATCACTACCTCAATCTCTTTACAGGAAGAGACTGAAACCCAGCTACCCTTTGATTAAATACCTCCAACAGTATTTAATCCATCACACTACTCATCAATACAAATTAATAAGTAGATTTATTTCACTCGGAGCTTCTACCACCCCAGATAAATAATAACTCGATTAATATCTAAAATCTAATGATAGAAAAATGTGATATTGAAAATCTGATTTTAAACAAGATATGGGTAACAAATAAATAAGCACGTAATCAGATTCAATAAATTGTTTATAAAAAATATTTTTTTTCAATAAAGAATCAAAAATAATTTCTAAGATCAATTTTCAAATTTAAACAAGTAATGCACAAATAGAAAGTAATTGAAAATATCTCACCCGGAATCCACAGAAAAAATAAATAGCGCGATGTTACTTCAGATTCGGTAGTAGCAAAGATTGACAACAAATATTTCTCAAGATCGCCTCTTAGAATAACTCACAGAATATTTCAGAATGATAACTCTTATAACAGCTCAAAAATGATCTTAACTCTTTTAGCTCTCTCTTAATGTATTTCACCGCTTAATGATATATGAAAAATGCAGGTCTATATATATAGGATATAAATCACCTCTCTATCGGCTAGTTCCCATGTATCATGACACTTAAATTCTCTCTTAGACCCCGTGTATCATTATGACTTCATTTTGGTTCAATACACTTAATAATGGATTTTAAATCTTTCAATTAAGTCTCTCAAATATTTCTCAATCTCAATTAATTAGAATAGAAATAATTTTATGTACCACATTGAAAAATATTAAAATTTAATGAACCAATTCGATTGGATTTATATATTAGGTGAAGCATATCTTAAATATAATAATATCCCCGAAATCTTTCTCAAATCTCAACAAAAAATGACTACTTTTGGATATAATCTCAGAATAAACAGAATCTTGAAACAGCGCGTCCGGTCGACTGGTTAGTCGACTGCCCAATTTAGGATATAGCCAAGCCATTGCTGCTGCTTTCATCGATTGACCTACTTGTCGACTTGGAAATTTAGAGAGTTCTCTTTGCCTTCACCAGTCGACCTACCTGTCGACTTAGAAATACAGAGAGTTCAGTTTCTTTTCACTGATCGACCTGCCTATCGACTTAGAGATACATGTTGTTTCTGTTGCTTGGTCCAGTTGACTCATTAGTCGACTTGTATATGCTGGATCCCTTCTCTAAACTCATTTTAACTTATTCTTTTTTATATTTTCGTCCCTTTAACTATTTTTGTTTTCTAAATTAGCTCCACTAACTTCTTAAATTCCATTTTAGTCAATTAAAAATATTTCTTTTCAAATCACATATAAGAGCAAATAATTTCACCTTATCAAAACATACATAAACAATAAAAAAATTTTGTGCCGTGTGTGTGTTCTTAATTGAGATATTAAGAGTTGAAATTCACTTGAGTTGTTTTCCCTAATTTCTCTAAACCCTTATTTCTTCATTATCTTCGACATCATCATTTAACATCCATTTATAAATTTGTCATCCCATCTTCATCACTGGAACTTAAATAACTAAAACACTCAATTAAACCATTAGTTCTACCAAAACAGCAACCTTTAATTATTCATCAAAATCTTAGGGTCAACAGATGTCAACACCTAGTTTAGCTGATTAGAAACTCACATTTATGATTGTCATTGTTTAATGTTCTCACCAATACTTGAGTCACATATTATCTCTACAAAAAGGAAGCATAAGGTCATGGATTAACCTTATTCAAACTAGATAGAAGTAAGCATATTGTGAAGGATCGTGTGCATCATTTGAAAATCATCTTCATCATCATTAGGTATATTAGCCACTTGTCAATAACCTCCACTATTTTTTTTTGGCTAAATATTAGTCTTATCGGCACACAAGTATGTATTCTGGTGGGATCAGATTCGTGCTTCAACATTACCATTGCATGCTAAAATTAAAACCATGCAATGCCGTGTCTTCGAATAAAACAAACATTTTTTTTTCAAACGTAAACCCTAATACTCTTATGCTCATCGTTTCATTTTGTTTACAAATACCTTGTATATGTAGCAAAACCTATAGATGGTTGACCGATTTCAAAGAGCCATCCACCAGGCTCGATGAGAACACAGACGTCTGGAAGAAGAAGTGACGGATTTGAGATGGAGGCTGGGGGCCAACCAAACGGCACGCCATTTCTTACAAATGAACTTGGAGGAACAGGCCCAGTAAGTGGTTGAATTATCTGAACGACTTATTGATTTGGAGGAGATGAACTGCCTCCAGAGGAAAAATAAATCCATGTGACGTATTTTAGAAAATTAGTTGCCCAATGGTACCCATCCAAGTTTCCTGTTTTTTTTTTTTTTTTTTGAAATGGTTGGTGTAATGAACAAATATTTATGATAATGTATTGAACATCGACCTTGTTTCTTTATTATGCTACAAATCATGTTTCTTTGTCTTTGATTTGTCCGGGAATATGAACTTTCATTTATCTATTATGTTCCCATCGGGATTAAAACGACTCTTTGCCGGTAGGACAATTTTTTCCTTCTTTGTTAAATTTAATGGTTGAAACCTGAAAGGATTCTTCGTTTGCAAATAACTTGTCATGAACTGACTACACTTAATGTGTAATTTTCTAGTCACGAGTCTAATCAGAATTTGGGACTCAAGTATTAATGGAAAGAACCAACCTGGTGTGTGCTATATATGCACTTGCTATAAATGGGCTGCCACTTCATCATAATAACCTGTACTTAGTGGTTTTCCCAAATTTATTATCAATATAGCATACTTTCACTAACATCAAAAGTGCAAGTGATTTTTTATTCACAAAATCCAACATTAATGGAAAGAACCTACCCTCAATTTCAAATGATGCACTTGTTATAAATGGACTACTAGTTATTATAAATGTATTTTATGTGTTCTCCACAATTCATTGACATTTTCAAATCTAATACTTGGAAGTTCATTTGGAATGATAATTCAAATACTCTCACAATTGACCCCGCTATCCTCCTCTTCAAGCAGTAGTGTATAATTTTTTATGGTATGTATTACCAAGTAATGCTAATCTCTTCCCTCGTATGGTAGTAGATATGGTCACACGAGTTCGGTTACATGATAATTAGTACGAATAATCGGTCTTTGTTATAAAAATAAAGAAAGTTGCTTCAAATTAGTTTTTAAATTTTAGGGTTTAGGGGTTCAGGTAATAAATTTAAGGAATTTTATTCCAAAACTCCTAGTGTAAATCCAAAGAGCTTTTCAAGACCCACTTAAATGAAATTTTGTTCACATCTTGATTTTTTTATAATCAAATCTTGCAGCAGTAGGTAGTAATATTTTTTAATTATAAAATTTTAAGTAAACAAATTTGTTTTACACACTATAAAACAATATGATTTTTGGAATGAAATTATTTATTTACTATTGGTATGGAATTGTTTTGACAGCTGCTTACAAAGTTTTCTTCTAAAATTTGAAACAAACCTAGAAAAAATTTCCTTAAATTTAATAAAAGTTTAATAGCTTCATTTTTTACATGTTACCTCCTAATATTGCAAGTTCGTCTCCAAACATGTAACTTTTATGGAACGGACTTATAAGTAAGAGAGAGAAAGTGTAGCCCAGAGGATTTTTCCATATCACAAGTCCATTCCAAAAAGTTACAAGTTCGCCTCTGAACTTACAACTTTTATCGAACGAACTTGCAATTAGGAGAGAGAAAGTGTAGCTCAAGATATTTTTTCATGTCGCAAGTTCGTTTCATAAAATTTACAAGTTTGTCTCCAAACATGCAACTATTGTGGAATGAACTTGCAACTAGAAGAGAAAAAGTGTACCGCAATGGATTTTTCCAAGTCGTAAGTTCCACCGAAAAAGTTGCAAGTTCGAACACGAGTATGCAATTTTTATGGAACGAACTTGCAACTAAGAGAGAGAAAGTACAGCCTAAGGCATTTATGCAAGTTACAAGTTTGCTCTATAAAAGTTGCAAGATTGTGTTCGAACTTGCAACTTTTATGGAATGAACTTGCAACTAGGAGAGAGAAAGTGTAGCCCCAAGTAATTTCCCAAGTTGCAAGTTCGCTCTATAAAAGTTACAAGATTGCGTTTGAACTTGCAACTTTTATGTAACGGACTTACAACTAGGAGAGAGAAAGTGTAGCCCAAGGTATTTTCCAAATCAGAAGTGCCTTTCAATGAAGTTGCAAGTTCGTGTCGAAACATACAACTTTTACGGAACGAACTTGTAATTAGGAGAGAGAAAGTGTAGCCTAAGGTATTTTTCCAAATTTTAAATTCCTTCCATAAAAGTTAAAAGTTTGCATTTTAACATGCAAGTTTTATGGAATGAACTTGCAATTAAGAGAGAGAAAGTGTAACCCGATGTATTTTTTCATGTTGTGAGTCTGTTCCATTAAAGTTGTAAGTTCGTCTACGAACTTATGGAACGGACTTGCAATTAGGAGAAAGAAAGTGTAGCCCAAAGTACTTTTCCATGTCACAAGTTCATTCCATAAAAGTTGCAAATTCATGTCAGAATATACAATTTTTTGGAATGGACTTGCAACATGGAAAATACACGGAGCTACACTTTCTTTCACGTAGTTGCAAGTTTGTTTCATAAAAATTGCAAGTTCGTAGACAAACTATAAACTTTTATGGAACGGACTTGCGACATGGAAAAATTCCTTGTGCTACACCTTTTCTCTTTTAATTGCTAGTCCGTTCCATAAAAATTGCAAATTTATATTAGAGCTTGCAGTTTTTATGGAACAAACTTATAATATGGAAAATATCTTGGGTTATACTTTCTCTTTCCTAATTGAAAATCCTTCTAAAAAAAGTTGCAAGTTCAGTCACAATCTTGAAACTTTTATGGAACAGTCTTCCAACATATAAAATACTATGAGCTACACTTTCTCTCTCCTAATTGCAAGTTCGTTTCATAAAAATTGCAAGTTCGTAGACGAACTTACAACTTTTATGGAACGAACTTACAACATGAAAAAATACCTTGTGCTACATTCTCTCTCTCTCGTAGTTGTAAGTTCATTGCATAAAAATTGTCAGTTCAGATCCGAACTTGCAACTTTTATGGAACGAGCTTACAATATGAAAAAGCACATAGGGCAACTTTTATGGAATGGGCATGCAAGTAGGAGAGAGAAAGTGTGGCCCAAGGTATTCTTTCATGTCCCAAGTTCATTCCATAAAAGTGTGGGCTATACTTTCTCTCTCCTAGTTAAAGTTCGTTCCATAAAAGCTGCAAGTTCGTTTATGAACTTGCAACTTTTATAGGATAAACTTGCGACATAAAAAAATACATTGGGCTACAAGTTCTCTCTCCTAGTCTCAAATCCGTTCCATAAAAGTTGCAAGTTCGCAAGTCCGTTCCATAAAAGTTGCAAGTTCGGATCCAAAATTGCAACTTTATAGAACGGACTTGCAACATGAAACATATCTTGGGTTACACTTTCTCTCTTGTAGTTGTAAGTCCATTGCATAAAAATCGTCAATTTAGATCCGAACTTGCAATTGCAACTTTTATTGAACAGACTTGCGACATGAAAAAATAGATTGGGTTATACTTTATCTCTCTTAGTTTCTAGGCCATTCCATAAAAGTTGCATGTTCAGATTTGAATTTGTAACTTTTATGGAATGGACTTGCAACTAGAAGAAATAACGTGTAGCCCAAAGTATTTTTTCATGTTGCAAGTCTATCCTATAAAAGTTACAAATTCGTAGATAAACTTACAACTTTTATAGAACGGACTTCAATGAGAAGAGAGAACGTGTAGCCCTTAGTATTTTTCATGGTGCAAGTCCGTTCCATAAAAATTGCAAGTTCAGGTCGGAAGTTGCAATTTTTATGGAGCGGACATGAAAATAGGAGAGAGAAAGTGTAGCCCAAGGTATTCTTCCATGTCGCAAGTTCATTCCATAAAAGTGTAGGCCACACTTTCTCTCTCCTAGTTGAAGTTCATTCCATAAAAGTTGCAAGTTCGTCTACGAACTTGCAACTTTTATAGGACAGACTTGTGCATGGAAAAATACCTTGGGTTACACGTTCTCTCTCCTAGTTGCAAGTCCGTTCCACAAAAGTTGCATGTTCAGATCCGAACTTGCAACTTTTATTGAACAGACTTGCAACATAGAAAGTACCTTGGGCTACACTTTCTGTCTCTTAGTTGCAAGTCCGTTCTATAAAAATTGCAAGTTCGTAGGCAAACTTGTATTTTTTATGGAACGAACTTGCGACATAGAAAAATACCTTGCGCTACACTTTCTATCTCCTAGTTTCAAGCCCATTCCATAAAAGTTGTAAATTTGGATCCAGACTTGCAACTTTTATGGAACAAACTTGCAACATGAAAAATATATTGGGCTACACTTTGTCTTTCCTAATTGCAAGTCAGTTTCATAAAAGTTACAGTTTCATAGATGAACTTACAACGTTTATGGAACGAACTTGCAACATGGAAAAATATCTCGTGACACTTTTTCTTTCCTTGTTGCAAGTCCATTCCATAAAAGTTGCAAGTTCAGATCCGAACTTTCAACTTCTATGGAACAGACTTGTGACATGGAAAATACCTTGGACTACACTTTCTCTTTCCTAGTTGCAAGTCTGTTCCATAAAAGTTACAAGTTCGAATTTGAACTTGCAACTTTTATAGAACAGACGTGCAACATTGAAAATACCTTGGGCTACACTTTCTCTTTACTAGTTGCAAGTTCGTTATATAAAAGTTACATGTTCCAACACGAACTTGTAACTTCTTTGGAAGGAACTTGATGCTTGAAAAAATCCATTGTAAACTAACATGTAACTTGGCATCGAAACATGCAGCGTGTAATAATCCAACAACCAACCATATCCCCGATAAAGGGAAGACAAAGATGAAAGAAACCAATAATCCCCAGTACGATAGAAATGAATCTTCTGAATTTGTGTTAGACAAAAGAAACCTTAGTGGTATCAACACCCACTTATTGAATACGTCAGCGGAAAGCCTACATGGCCTATATAATGATGAAGATATACTTCCACAAACACAACATACAAATTTCGACGAGGTCTCTAACCTGTGTGGGTTGCGGTGCACATCTACGCATCCGATATAATACAAGTACAAGTAATTATGTTATTTCAACATTCAATATAGAACATAATCACGACCTTGCTAACCCAAGGCTTGTTTAATTCTTACGTTCTCACCGCCGCATGACCCAAGATGACGAAGCACAAGTTCAATCCATGCACTGTGTCAGGGTTAGAAGCAGAAATATCCTGGATTTGTTGGTTCAACAAGCCGGCTTTCCTGACAACATGGGTTTCACCTAGAAGGATCCATTCAACCCCTTGAGTGAAGCACGACGCAGATTTGTAATAAATGGTGACACTGAGTTGGTGTTGGCTTATCTATACACAAAATAGGATAGTGATCCATTATTCTATTACTACTACTTTGTTAACCACAAAAGCCAATTAAATCGACTATTCTAGTATGATTCGACTAGTCGATTGGATTATGGATACTTTGGGGACATTATTGCTTTCAACACTACATACTGAACCACTACATACTCGAAATTCTTTGTCATATTGGTAGGGGTGAATCACCATTCCCAGACAATAATTTTTGCATGTGCATTATTGGTGGACGAAATGGTTGAAACATACACATGGGTTTTGGAGACGTTATTGATAGTTATGAATAAAAAATACCTCGGAGAGGTAGTGATTGATGGAGACAATGAGAAAGGAAATAGAAGTTGTCTTACCAAACTCACATCACCGATTGTGCAGCTGGTATTTACAGTATAATACTATGTCAAACGTCTGATTGATCGACTTTGTAACGACCCCAATTTCCTAGGGTCATCACTAGATTTCTCCCAAGGAGAAATAGAGTTAAAAGACAAACTACTCCGCCATCATGTTTTCGCTACGCCACTCTCATAAAATTAATAATAATATATTTTTCAATTTAAAATTTTAGCTTTTATACGAAGCTGTCTATTTTGTAACAAAATTACAAAAATATTTTAAACCACTCACTCCCAACAATTGTCTTGACAGCCTCCAAAATAAACCTCACTACCTCCTCTTACTCTACCTAGCGCCAGTAGTGGACCTGTCTCTAACTGCGGTACCTGTGACCAAATATTTTATCGGTGTACTTTCTTCATAATATAAAAATATTTTATGGATTAAATATAATTATCAAATACCACTTTCCAAATATAATATAAATATAACCGCACATTGAGTCGAAATAAAATTCTACTATCATCATTGCAATAAGATAATGTATTTAAATCAATCAATTAAATTATTTTAATATAAAATAAAATACCGCACACATATTTTTCTACTAACCATATGATCGTTTTACCTCACAATCGGGAGGTACGACGATACCATAACCTATACAACTGTGCCATCTAAAGTGGCTATCAGTATCAGGGTCATTCAATATCTCTAATGGTAGGAGCAGCTACCCGTAGAATTTGCATTTCTAACAGGTCAACATATCTACCCTGCAAGACTTGCCTGACAGGTAACAACAAATATTCACCCTACATGACTTGCCTGACAGGTAACAACAAATATACACCCTGCAGGACTTTCCAGACAAGTAACAACAGATATCCACCCTGCAGGACTTACCTGACAGGTAACAAAATATCTACCCTGCAGGATTTGCCTGACAGGTAACAACAAATATCCACCCTGCATGACTTGTCTGACAACAAATATCCACATTGCAAAACTTGTCTGACAAGTAACAACATATCCATATATCGCAGGACATACCCTCCTGACAAGAAGACAACTATGACATAGTCAGATAATAAAAATAATTTTTCACCTTTAAAACTTGCTCTATCTATAAGTTATAAAACTGTCCATTTTAATAAATATTTTCTTTTCACAATTTATTACGAAAATATAATTTAAAAATATACATAGAAGATAGTACACTCACCTCGATTTTTATACACCCTGCAGGACTTGCCTGACAAGTAACAACAGATATACCATTGTAATATTGACGAAGTCGGCCCCGCTTGTAAACCTAATCACGATATGGTCTAAATTAAGAATTTATCTAAATAACTCTAATATGCAATGAAATGCATGCAACATTAAAATGTAATATTTTATGTTCTCAAATTTCCTTAATTGTATAAAATTATTAAAAATGAATGTTTTATTTTGTTAACTCCATACTAGCTATACAACTAAAATATTATAGTTACATTTGTAAAATTTATCAGTCAATAATTTAATTACTACAAAAAATATTATCTGACTATTAGTAATATTACTAGTCAACGAAATATTAAAAATTACCATTTTAATAAAGTTTATAATTTTACATTAAACAAAAATTTCACACAATTTAAATATTAATCCAACACACACACACACACACACACACACACACACACACACACCACATGCAACACAATATACGTGCACACCTCACACACACATGCACACACACATAGGACACAAACATTCTCAACAATATATATATAAAATACGTTCATTTTTAATAATTTTATACAATTAAGAAAATTTGAGAACGAAAAATATTACATTTTAGTGTCGCGTGTATTTCATTGCATATTAGAGTTATTTAGATAAATTCTTAGTTTAGGCCCTATCGTGATTAGGTTAACAAGCGGGGTCGACTTCGTCAATGTTACGACGGTAGTGTAAAAAGTATCGTAAAAATCGAGGTGAGTATATTGTCTTCTATGTAAATTTTTAAATTATATTTTCGTAATAAATTGTGAAAAGAAAATATTTATTAAAATGGACGGTTTTAAAACTTGTGGATCGAGAAAGTTTTAAAGGTGAACAATGATTTTTATTATCCGACTATGCCATAGTTGTCTTCTCTTTAAGAGGGTGTGTCCTGCGAGATGTGGATATGTTGTTATCTGTCAGGCAAGTTCGTGCAGGGTGGATATATGTTGTTACCTGTCAGAAAAATCTTGCAGGATGGATATTTGTTGTTACCTGTCAGGCAAGTCATGCAGGGTGGATATTTGTTGTTACTTATCAGGTAAGTCCTGGAGGGTGGATATGTTGACCTGTCAGGAGTGCAAATTCTGTGGGTAGTTGCCCCTACCATTGGGGATTTTGAATGACCCTGACACTGATAGCCACTTTAGATAGCACAATTGTATAGGTTATGGTACCATCGTAACTCCCAATCGTGAGGTGAAACGATCCTATGGTTAGTAGGGAAATATGTGTGCAGTATTTTATTTTATATTAGAATAATTTGATTGGTTGATTTGAATACATTATCTTATTGCAATGATGACAGTGTAATTTTATTTCAGCTCAATGTGCGATTATATTTATATTATGTTTGGAAAGTGGTATTTGATAATTATACTTGATCTATAAAATATTTTTATATTATAACGACAATACACTGATAAAATATTTTATCTCAGGTATCGCAGCTGGAGACGGGTCCACTACTGGCACTAGGTAGAGTAAGAGGAAGTAGTGAGTTTTATTTTGGAGGCTGTCAAGACAATTGTTGGGAGTGAGTGGTTTAAAATATTTTTGTAATTTTGTTACAAAATAGATGATTTTGTATAAAGCTAAATTTTAAATTGAAAAATATATTATTATTAATTTTATTAGAGTGGCACAGTGGAAGCGTGGTGGCGGAGTAGTTTGTCTTTTGACTCTATTTCTTCTTGGGAGAAACCTAGTGGTGACCTTGAAAAATCGGGTCATTACAGACTTTCTCTAAGACTACAAGCAGTGCATGGCACTGAATGGAATCCATGAGCAATTTGAGTAAGAGTGGCTGACGGCAGTTAACAAATATGGTCTTTAGTCAAACTAATGGGTTCGTGACACCTACGATTTAAAGCATCGATGGGTCGAACCATATCTACGGGGTCATTTCTTCGCCGGCATGAAGAGCACACAACGTTGCGAGGGTATAACTTCTTTTTTTAATGGTTTCCTCAAGTGGCGATTGTGATTGTACTAGTTTATTCTCAATTACGATAGTGCACTGGCTAGGGTTCGTAATAACGAGGCAATAATGGATAATGAAACAATGAATACAATACCTATTTTCGTTACTTCCTTAATGGCGCTTGAGAAACATGCCTCTAAAGTCTTGACGCGTACTCTATTCAACATGGTCCACCAGCAGATCACAAATGAGGGCAAGTATTTCGTAGTGCAAAGAATAAAGCGCAGTAATTCAACAACTTACTATCTAGGCAAGTATTCGTGGCCAGAGAATAGGTGGCAGGTCGTATCGTACCAGGTGGAGAAACACTTCATATGTACGTGCTTGAAAGTTGAGTTATTTGGGATACCATGCTCCCTTATCATTGCCGTCACAAAGGTCGAACATGTAAATAAAATCCCCAAAATGGATTACTTACTGAGGTAGACAATTGGGGCAAAATCGAACTGCCTTCCAGAGACAAGCACTATTCTGGAGACGATTTCGCAGAAGACAAGACATGGTTTTCTGGGTGGCTTATGCTCGAAATTATATTACTATGCATCGTAGAGTTGCAAAGCAATTGATGTTGCTCATTTCGGGATTTTGTTGTTAACTAAAGAAGCTAAATCATCATGGGACAAACAACAACAACCATATACTTGTTTAAAAGGTTCATGCACCCACTTCGGTGTACGAGATCCTAATATGGTGGTGACAAAAGGTGCTCCACGCATTGGAAAGAGTTGGACAAGAAAATCACGCTGCTACTACAGATATTGTTGGTAATTTTCTTAAATTCTCTATTTATGTGTATCTACATTTCTTTATTATTCGGACGTCTACAATTAGCTGATATTTTATGCTTTATAGGATGGAAGGTCACACCAGGTCAAAATGTCCAAAGCTTTACCGGGAATTCGAGGAGTGAAAGGGGCTCAATATAGATCTTAGGACAAAATACATTTTAAACCCTCTAACTATTGACACGTTTCTATGTAGTCCTCTTAAATTTATTCATTTCAGTTTAAACCCTCTAAGTATGAAGGTGGTTTTAAAAACACATTTTGTTATATTTTTCATCCAAACGAACAAAATTAAGGGCCAAAATCGTCATCTTCTATTTTTTTTTTATTCAATTTTCTCTTTTCTTTTCTTTTTTCTTCTCGTCTCTTCTCTTCCTCTATCTTCACGCTCTCTCTCTCTCTATTTCTCCTTCTTCACCAAAACTTTCTTTCTTTCTCTGCTATTTTCTTCTACCGCTGCCACAGATGTCACCACTATTGATATAGCCACCATCCTCTATAATA
Source organism: Eucommia ulmoides (assembly GCA_016647705.1). Classification (NCBI taxonomy): domain Eukaryota; kingdom Viridiplantae; phylum Streptophyta; class Magnoliopsida; order Garryales; family Eucommiaceae; genus Eucommia; species Eucommia ulmoides. The sequence continues at coordinate 27,695,495 of CM028340.1, read as the reverse complement.
GATAGGGGCTTAAGGGGACCATTGTACCATATGTTTTATGTTGCTTCTCCATTGAAGATTTTGGTAGTGAAACAATGGGATATTCTTATCTCCTACTTCCTTAATTAGATATAATACTCTACTCCTTACCCGTACATAGTAGAGTATAACCCCTCTGTAACAGGGGGTGGTTTACCCCCTGTTGCGGAGGGTGGAGGCTATATCGGTGGCGGCGAAAGAAAATGGTAGAGAGAAAGAAAAATTCGGTGAAGAGGGGGAGAGACTGAGAGAGCTTGAAGATGGAGGAAGAAAAAAGAAAAGAAAACGAGAATGAGAAAATTGAATAAAAAATGAAAAAATAGAATATTACGATTTTGCCCCTCAATTATGTCACTTTAGATGAAAAATATAACAAAAGGACCTTTTAAAACTACCTTAATATTTGGAGGGTTTAAACTAAAACAAATAAACTTAAGAGGACTACATAGAAACGTGGCAATAGTTAGAGGGTTTGAAATGTATCCTAGATCTTAACCTCACTCCGCAAAGAAGGGATTATGATTTAGTTGATGTGATAAGTCTGAAACATGCCAATAATGGTGTGGAGATTCCCCCGGACCTGTATGGGGTGTGCGATGATGGATCATGTTGAAGATGAGTTTAATTTGCCCCATGAGTTTATCGGTCCTAGCTATCCTACATTCGATTACTTTCAATATATTTTAATTCAGAGTAAGACAATATATGTAGTCTGCTGCTTGATGCCACTGGTAGGACATTTTGTACTTGAAACCCTCATATTGCTTAAAAATTCTAATTTTAAATTTGTTCTTATGCTTGGTGCCACCGGACCTTCACCCACTCTAAGTCATTCGGGTGGTCTTGTATTGTGTCTATATCGATCACTGCCGATGGCACGAGAGCACCTGCAGCTCTCTTCAGGTAGAATGCTTTTTCATCGAAATTCAAAATAAAATACCTAACTTAATGACAGTCGTGACGGGGATTCGCATAAAAAAATTAGAACTTCATGGATACAGAGTAAGAGGCCAAAGGAAAATAAACACTAACTGTAATAATTTACAAGTCACATAGGAGCAAAAATCAATTTTATTCTCCCCGTCCCCCCCCAAAAAAAAATGAAGATCAATCCATGATTTAATTTTCCTGTTCCCTAAAAAAGACGATCTATCCACATCAAAATTCATAACAAGCAACACGTGATAATTTTATCAAACCATTTCAACACCAGGACCATGTGAAACACCCGATGACATAACCCAATCACTATATAAATCCATTAGTTCTGCAAACTTGTTCCAGCAAGTAGAGAGGCTAATGAAGAATTAGCATTAGGCAAACAAAAGAAGAGATGATACAAAATTGGAACAAACAAAATCAACATACCCATTATTAAACGGTAATCACCAATAACAAATTTGCAAAATAAAAAATAAAATTAGAATATTCATCAATAAATCAGCACAAGAAATGAGCACCACCACCTAGAACCAACCCAATAACTGATATCAGAAAAATTACAATCAACTAAATAAATAGTAAGTTAAAATAATGTTATTTTCCCCATAAGCAATATGACAAGATCGAGCATCAGAACCCTAAACAAAAATTATGCAGATTGTATGCAAGTGGCACAACACAATATGTAAGGCTAACATGATAACAAATTTACGTATCTATAACACATATACTCCACCGTGAAAAGAAGCAAAAAAATTAACTTCGATTGAACTTACACGTGTGAACATGCACACATGCAAGTGTCAGGTTTGTCGTGGCCTCGGGGTGCCAATATAGCATATGAAAAAAAAAATCATTAAATAAATTACAAAGTATGAAATTATGAAGAAATCTCCATTTTTCTAACTACATTACAGTTGTCGAGTCAGTAAATGACATTGAGTTTTAGCTGGTAACAAACATTAAATAAATATCAAATGTATCAGAAAAAGTCGAAACACTAACGTTTCTACCAAAGCACAACATGCAATAGCTACATCTATGTTATAGAACAAGCGCATAAATAAATCCCAAGTAATAAAATCCCAAATAAATTTCATTAAATAACACATAATGAGAAAACATAACACGACGTAAAACAATTATAGAAGTGTGAGTCACTACCATTAATCTACTGCTGTACTATTAGACGTACAACTTTCAACATCTAGCATTGAAGCGATAAGATTTTTAATGTCCCCTATTTTTCAATCGTTGTGACATATTTTATCCAAAGGTTATTCTTGCATTCGTTTAAACCCATACTCTATCATCCTTCCAATCTCCCTACTCGATGGGCTAAATCACCATTACCACATCGCATACAACAAGTTTCAGTTTCAAGTCGTGGGGGACGGGGTGTGGAATGTACCTTATCCACTCCTTCTAGATTAGGCCATATCGTATCATCGACTATCTCCACGTCATTCTCTTCAATTTTTATCTTCCTCATTATCCCTTTATTAATGTAACTCTTAGGGGAAAAACACTTCTATCCCTCTAGAGACAGACCAAAATGTTTGAATATATTTGTTAATAATCTTGGGAATGGTAGGATGAATGTCTTCCTTTTGTCGCTAACAGTTTTGGCTATTTGTTTCAAGATCAAGTAAGAGACTGAGAACCTAGTACGACATATAAAATCATACAACACCCCGACGGACCAAATTATCTTAATGCCATGGCCTTCCAACTACTTAAACAATAGACTTTTAAATGGACCCTTTTCAAATTTTAGGTCCCTTTCGTTTTTCAAGGTTCGTGAAGCAAAGATAAGGACATACCATTACCTGAAAGCTTCATTTTGGAAGAACTTATCATCACCCTTTGTCGTGACCATGTTGTTCGACCCTCTTCGAGACGAGTTATCTTTTAGGTCAGACGATTCAACCTCACCCTCCTTACCACACGGAGTCATCACACCATCCACCCGGTCAGCTTTATTTTGGGAGAACTTTCTATCCCTCTTTATGTGCGACCCTATTATTTGGCCTTCTTTGATGGAAGTTGTCTTCTGCGTCAAACGATTGAACCTCACCCTCTTTACCGCACAGAGTTGTCACACCATCCACCGAGTCGACTTTATTTTGGAAGAACTTTCCATCCCCTTTGTGTGTGCGACCTTCTTCTTCAGCCTTCTTCGATAAGAGTTGTCTCCTAGGGCAAACAATTGAACCTCACCATCTTTACCGCACTTAGCATTCACACCATCCACCAAGCTAGTCACCACACCAGCCTTTGTTCCAACTAGCGTCGGTGCCTTCGAAGCATTCCCATTCGCAGATCCCTCAATTGAAGAATCTACTTTGTGTTTCTTTGTTGATCTAGCACTTGTAGTAGAAGTCATCGATTTCAGTTTGGAAATTTTTGTTCGAAGAGAAGATGAATGAAACCATAGGTTGAGAGAAGAAGCTTAGGAACAATTGTGGGGGTTTAGAGCTAAGAAGCTTGAACTTCTGTAATATTAGGGGTAAACTAATTACATTAACCACCCATTACCTTTACCATATGCGACATTTTTATCTTGTTATTATATATACATAAAATAACCTTATAATTTTTGTTTTTAAATTTAAACCCTAAAATTTTACAAATTACCCACTAACGTTTTTAATAAGGCTTGATTTACAAAAATATCCAAATTTATAATGTAATAGATCACGTTAATTGAGGAGTTACGCCATTGAATTGCAAAATTATCACATGACACATTCTACAATCTAAAAATTTAATTTATAAATTACCTTTCTATTAACATTGTAATTAGTACGATTGTGGGGGTTTAGACCTAACAATATTCAACTTTTCTTACAATGGATTGAAGTAGCTACATTAAGCACCCGTATCCTTTATCATATGTGACATTAATATCTATTTATTTTATCTACATAAATTAACAATATACTTTTAATTTTTTAATTTAACCCCAAATATTTTACGAATTACCAGTTAATGTTTCTAATAATTCTTGATTTACAAAAATATCGCAATTTAGATTCTAACGGATCATGTTAATTGACAAGTTACGTAATTCAATTGGATAATTATCAAATGACACATCCAACAACATAAAATCTTTTTTTATAAATTACCTCTTTATCGTTTAATTACAGTGTAATTAGTACAAATAATTTGTTCTTGTTCAACAAATGAAGAAATAACCGTAAAATTAGGGATTAAAGTTTAGGGTTTAGGGTTCAGGGTTTAAATATATTTCCCAATTAAAGAAGTTCATATAATAGGAAATGATTATTCAATTTATATTATACTGCTTATTTAATCGTCCAATTAAATAGTTCAATCTACTAATTACATATTAAAATTTGATATAATGAAGGTAATCAATTAATAACGATTATGTTTGTTGTCCAGGATTTTGGCAACAATTGTCCCATGGCGGAGGCCCGAGTGTGGGTCAAGTCACAGTCGAATGCCGTGAGCCCTTGTGTATATTGAATGTACTATAAGGTTAGGGTATATATCTTTCCTCACACCAATTGGTTTTAGGACGAGTGGTTGCGCCTGAGGTCCTACAAATGGTATTAGAGCCAAGGTTACGGGTTCAATTCCCAGCTGGAGCAATTACTGAAGGAGAGATTGTTGTCTAGGGTTTTGGAAACAATTGTCTCGTAGCGGAGGCCCGGGTGTGGATTAAGTCACAGTCAAATGCCGAAAGCGATTGTTTGTATTGAATGCACTATAATGCTAGGATATATGCCCTTCCTAATACCAATTGGTTTTAAGATGAGTGGTTGCGTTTGAAGTCCTATAGTGTTGGTGTCCCAAAGTGGCAGACACCTTGAGTATGGTCCAATCAGGAATAAGTGGGTTCTCCTGCCGAGGTGGAGCTGAGTTGGAGCTAGAGCTGAAAATTCATCAAGTGAACTGTAACTAACTACCTGGGGTTTAGCTAGTTGGAGTCCAGTGTCACATCCCACCCTGGGCCCCAATGCCCGAGGCCAGGCGTGACCTCAACTTGATGTTACTCAACCAACCACAAATATACACTACTATCAATTGATATAAATTTTCAAAATATTTACCAACTCAAAATTCAGAACTATACATGTCCCAAAAATATCCCATCACAACCTACAAAAGGCTGAACCTTTCGTGATTCACACCTATCCTGTCAACCTTAAAAAAACTACACCACTTTCTAACTCTATCTATCGCAAGTAGTGGACCTATCTCTTGATGAGGTACTTGAGATAAAAAAAAAATTATCGATGTGCTATCTTCATAATATAAAAATAATTTATGAATCAAGCATAATTGTTAAACACCATTTTTCAAAATAGAATATAAATATAATTGCACACTAAGTCGAAATAAAATCTCACACCTATCATCACAATAAAACAAATGCATTTAAATAACTAATCAAATTACTTTGATATATACTAAAATACCACACACTTTCCTACTAGCTATAGGATCATTTCACCTCACGATCGAGAGTTAAAACGGTACTGTAATCTGTACAACTATGTAATCTAAGGTTGTCATCAGTGTTAGGGGCATTTAATATCTCTAATGATAGGAGCTAAATGTGGATACTTATTTCTCATCTCTTATTCTCTTTCTCAAGTCGCCTCTTACACGGAGTAATTGCGTTATAACACTTTTACTAACGGAATCGTTTTTGTTCACAATACTTGATCTTTATGATCTAGAATTTGTATGACTTACTATTCAAGTAAAATGACTCCAAACTCACATTTTAAACTGACCTCACAACTCAACGACCTATCTTATGATCCACTACAGACACGACACTCTAATACTAAGTCTACAAAACCTATAATCTAGGCTCTAATATCCAGAGTCTTGCCCTTCAAGGAGCTGTACCTGCACCAAGGTCAAGCAAAGATTTATCCCGGGGAAACCCCTCTAGTGTGAGTAAGATCTCAGAGAGAAAATGTTACAAAAATGCGTCAAGTATATAAATAAGCATTAATCATTTTTTCGTTACTTCGGGCTTGCACAACCCCTGGTATTTATAGGCATTGGAAATAATTAGCTTTACATAATCGAGCCTAAACATGGTTAATTAGGCAGAACCATGTGTTTAACCGATACTCCAGGGCGTTTAGGAGATAATCACTAGGCTTGGGCTTTTGGCCTCATTTGGAGGAGTCCGCGAGCCTCTGTCAGGCCTATAGAGATGGGCTTATGAAGAAGCTTCTGGAGGAGAAACGAAATGGAACAAAGTACCGACTGAAAAAAATGGCTAAGTCTCTGAAGTTGGCCGTCTAGAAGCACGACACAGAGTTTTGCGCCCCTGTGAGGCATACCTCTTCTTCTTGGGTACAAATGAGATTTTAGGGAAGAATCCTTGGTCAGTGTATGCTCCTGCATAGCACTTTGGACTTTGGAATGTGGCCACGTCATGGAAATGGTGGATACGTGGTTGGGGCCTTGACGTTGACTTAATGCCGCCCAAAAACACCCTTACATTACAACAAAAACAGATTTTAGCGGCAATTCTATTAGCCTTTAAAAATTCATTTTTTAGCAGGTAAAAATTTTAGCGACAATTCATACAACTGCCGCTAATACTGCAGTCGCTATAGATTATAGCGGTTAATTTATAATTGCCGCTAAGAATTAATGGCTAAATATAAAAGATTTAGCGGCTATTTAGATTTCATATAGCGGTATATTTAAATGCCACTAAAAATAAATAAATAAATAAATAAATATTTATATATTTAGTGGCAAATAACGATTTAGCCGCTAATATAAAAGATTTAACGGCTATTTAAATTTCGTATAGCGACAAATTTAAATATTACTAAAAATAAATAAATAAATATTAAATATTTATTTTTATATTTATGTTTAATGGGGAAAAAATAATTTAGTCGCTAAATATACATGATATTTAGCAGCTGACTTAGATTTCGTATAGCGACAAATTTAAATGCTGTATTTTTATATTTAATGACAATTAATGATTTAGTCACTAAATGCTTCTAAGATAATCTTAATAAAATAAGATAAACTTTAATATTAATCACCAACAAAAATCTGAATTAAAATATATATAAATAATTGAGAATAAAGATCTAGTATCCCCAAATAATGCTAAAAAACAAATATACATCAATAAATTATCTAAACTAATAATCTCTAAAATCTCTTGGAAGAGTACAACGAACATCAAACGCCCAATTAGCCAAAAAAAAAAAAAAACATCTGCATGTATACGGAAACAGAAACATCAGAAACACTAAACAAAAAAATAGAAACAACATAAGTATTAAAATGGCGTTTATACAAAAGTTTTGACATAATTCCCTTTATTTATCCAACATTTTCAAAATACTTGTTACCTAAATAACACTATCAAATATAACCAACACCAAATAAGACAATAACCAACACAACCACATCAAATAAATTAGTGTTTAACAATTATTTTTAAAATTAACAATATAAAACGATATATAAGTCCACCACCTATGACACTAGAGCCCACCACCTAGGGCTACTGGAATATACCTTAAATATGAATTGTCAAAACCATATGATCACTCTTATATCACTTACGAAACATTTGTATCTTTTTCTTCCCATTTTTCATCTACAATTAATTCGAAATGAAATAAAATATCAATAATATATTAAGTGTGTGATGTTTTTATTTCGAGATTATAACATAATTTTTGACAACTTAAAATCCAAAATCCATAATGATTGTGAAAATAATAACGCTTTATCAATAAAATATAATTCAATTGTTTAAAACACTTATTTGTTTTACCTTGTATTCCTTAAAATTTCATTCCTTGAATATGAAAAATTGTTTTCGTTTCCACAAAATGACATAATTAAACCTCAAACTAAGTTATAGACACAAAAATTATTTAAAAAGACAGAATGAAAAATTATCAGCAAGAATTTTTTATATTCAGAATAGAATTAAACAAAAAACAGAACATAACAGAACAGTTGTGGACAGAAACGGAATAGAGCAAAACATCTGTTCTGTTCCGTTTCCGTCCACAAAACAAAAATATGTTTTGTTCTTATTCTGTGGACAAAACAGAACTTTTGGAACAATTTCAACAGGAATCAAAACATTTCTGAAAAAATCTTTATCACCCAATTCAGCATAATGATTTCAGCAAACAATCAAAATTTCAACACAATGATTTCAGCACAATTTTTTGTATCACCTAACTGAACAATAATTTACCGATGGAACTTGTAGGACAAAGTAAAAATTACTTAAGGGATTTTTGGAAGATTGAGTTCGACCATTTGGAATATAAGTAGCTTGAACCTATCCAGATCAAGTAAAAAAAATGCATATGATAATTACAGCATAACGTAATAGGTAAAATAAAAGTTAATGACTTCATTACCTTATTTAATTGAGACCTATAGTTTGTTGCTGATAAATTTTTGCAAGAATCAGTTGAGTCATTTGAAGTATAAATAACTTGAACCTATAAAGATAAAGTAACATAAACACACATGACAATTACACTAATAAGGTAACAGAATAAATACGAGTTAATTAGTTTGTTATTTTTCTCGTTTGAGACCCATAATTTGATAATGTCAAATCTGACTGTTTCATTACCTGCTCAATTTGATACTCAAACAAATTTCTTTGAGATTGATTTGAGGTATCTGTATTTTTTGAAATTTCATCAACCTATCAAATAAATTCACATATATGCATTGGCGAATATAAATAACATGATACATTGATAATGGTAAAATCGAACATTGACATATAAAATATTATTTGAATTAATCATGTTATTACTTTCTCCATTTGAGACTTACAATTCCACGATGACAACTTTTTGGAATTTTGATTTAAGACATCCCAAGAGTTAGAAATGACTTGAACCTATCAACGTATAATTCACATATCCCACATGATACAAATACAAATATTATAAAACAATTCACAATGAAAAACCACGATAAATAAAATAAGTACAAACAATTACCTTAGGTGTCCCTAACGTGATGTTAGCTTGCAGATTTTTAGAATTTTAATTTGATGTACTTCGAGTGTTAGAAGTGACTTGAACCTCTCACCATATAATACACATATCCCACTAATACATATACAAACATATAACATTATAGAAGAATTCACATTGAAAAACTAAGACAAATAAAATAAATACAAACACTCACCTCAATTGTACCTAACATGATGTCACCTTGCACTCTTAGTCCTTGTTGACTTGAAACAAAATTTTCAAACAATTGCAAACAGTTGTCCATTATTTATTCCATCTCTGCATGCTTATGTTTCATTTCGTCTAGCTCTTTCCACAATTTTTTATTTTCTTCGTTAATCGCATTATTCGATATTACAATATTGTCTACTATATTAGATTGTTTGCCACATATAACTGAACGAGTGGACCGTAAGTCATACGTACACACATGACTATATCTATCTTTTCCGATTGCTCGAGCTATAACATCATCAACTAAATTATCTTCTAACATTTTTGTTTGCTGAGACATCATACGCTTAATGTTTGCCTGTAACCCAATGTGCAACAATTAGAGTATATACCTCATTTGACATATATATTATGTAACTATTAAAAACTCTTACATACAATTGCATTTGATGTTTCTAGATTTGTACGTTTCTTTGGATTTTGTTTATGAGTAGCTAAAAAAAGTCAGCTCGAGTTAGTAAAGAACCATCGCCACGTCTTGCAATCTATTATGATCAAATAATTTTAAGTCTAAATAAATAGAACTTTCAATAAAAAAATAACTAAAATGCTTCAATATATACATAGGTTCCTCCTCTTCGCGTACTTGAGCGAAACTTTTTGGTGCCAACAGTGTGAGCAATCTTTTGTTTTGAGCGATTTTTCTTATAAGTAGCACTTCGCTTCTACAATTCAAGTAAATAGTTCTTTATGATCGAATGTAACTTCGTATAAAAAAATAAGCAATAATTCTACAATTTACAAAACTTTGTAATTACTTTAACTTCATCTGTGTTTCAATATAGAACTAGTTTCTCCCATTGAGATCGTAACACCCTCTCAGGTGGATTTCTGAAACACTTAGTAACATCGCCCATATCAAAATATTTGGATTTCAAGTTCCCTTTCCATTCCTTCCACTTTTTCCCAATGATTTCATTACCCATCTCTTACCATGTAGATCAACCACAAATTTTTTCTACAATAAAAATGTTTATAATTTCATATTAATGGCAACATAATAAATAATTATATTAAAATAATAATATAAGTCGTACTACCTTAATTAATACCCACATCTCATCTTTACTCTTTCCTGGTACAAATCTCCAACTTTTATGATAGATGGGTACAAAATCTCCATTCCATGCAAATGTACCAAGAAATCTAACTAGTACTTTGTAATTCTTACCAACTGGTTGTCCCAATTCATTGAGCTGAACATTAATTCATTTTCCCTTAGGTAAGTTCCACACATCAGTTGCACGTGTTGGGCCTCTAAATTGCTTTTTAGAAGAATCTATAGAAGAACATATTATAGGAAATATTAATGTTTTACTACTTATTTTAATCCTACAATTGAACACTTAAATTTAAAATTAATTATTAAATTTGAATATAAAAACATAATAAATTTAATAAAATTTACATAACTTAATTTTTTCAAATTAGTCCCTAATAATTCAATAATAGAAAATATTTATTCTATCTATGTTCTAATAATTATTTAATCGTCTAATTAAACGCTTTAATTTACCAATTACATTTTAAATTTCATATCAATAATGTGCTAAATTTAATAAGAATTCAATAACTTAATTATTTCGAAATTAATATTTTTATAACAATTTAACTTAATGAATTGTGTTCTACTTATTCTAATCATACAATTGAACACTTCAATTTACAAATCGAATTTTCATATCAGAACATAATAGAATAATTTAATAACAATATAATAGCTTCATTTTTTCACAAATTACCTGCTAATATTTTTAAATATGTGATAATTAACATGCAAGTTCAAAAGTTGTAAGTTTGTTCCATAAAAGTTGTCAATTTGTGTCGGAACATGCAACATTTATGGAACGGACTTGCAACTATGAGAGAGAAAGTGTAGTCCAAGGCATTTTTTCATGTCGCAAGTTCCAAAGAAATGGCAATTTCATGTCGGGAACATGCAACTTTTATGGAACAGACTTTCAACTAGGAGAGAGAAAGTGTAGTCCAAAATATTTTCCATGCCGCAAGTTTGTTCCATAAAAATTGCAAGTTCGTGTCGGAATATGCAACTTTTATGAAACGAACTTACAACTGAGAGAGAGAAAGTGTAGCTCAATCTATTTTTCCATGTGACAAGTTTGTTTCAAAGAAGTTGCAAGTTCGTGTCGGACTATGCAACTGTTATGGAACCGACTTGCAACTAGAAGAGAGAAAGTGTAGTATAAAGTATTTTTCATGTTTAAGTCCGTTTAATAAAAGTTACAAGTTCATCTCCAAACATGTAATTTTTATGGAACGATTTTGAAACTAGAAGAGAGAAAGTGTAGCCTAAGACATTTTTCCATGTTGCAAGTTCCTTCCAAAAAAATTGCAAGTTCAGACATGAACATACAACTCTTATAGAACGGACTTGCAACTAAGAGAGATAAAGTGTAACCCAAGGTAATTTTCCACGTCGCAAGTTCTCTCCATGAAAATTGCAAGTTCGTGTTGGAGCATGCAACTTTTATGAAACGGACTTGCAACTAGAAGAGATAAATTGTAGTCCAAAATATTTTCCACGTTGCAAGTTCCTTCCAAAAAAGTTACAAGTTCAGATATGAACATGCAACTTTTATAAAACGAACTTGCAACTAGGAGAGAGAAAGTGTAACCTAATGTATTTTCTATGTTACAAGTCCGTTCCATAAAAATTGGAAGTTCGGATCTGAACTTGCAACTTTTATAGAACGGACTTGCAATTAGGAGAGAGAAAGTGTAATCCAATGTATTTTTCCATGTCGCAAGTTCGTTCCATAAAAGTTGCAAGTTCGTTGAACTTGCAACTTTTATGAAATTGATTTACAAGTAGGAGAGAGAAAGTGTAGCCCAAAATATTTTTCCATGTCGCAAGTTTGTTCCATAAAAGTTGCAAGTTTGTGTCGGAACATGCAATTGTTATGGAACGAACTTGCAACTAGGGGAAAGAAAGTGTAGCTCAAGATATTTTTCTATGTCGCAAGTTCGTTCCAAAGAAGTTGCAAGTTCGTGTCGGAACATGCAACGTTTATGGAACAGACTTTCAACTAGGAGAGAGAAAGTGTAGCCCAAGCTATTTTTCACGTCGCAAGTTCGCTCCATGAAAGTTGCAAGTTCATGTTGGAACATGCAACTTTTATGTAACGGACTAACAATTAAGAGAGAGAAAATGTAACTCAAGGTATTTTCTATGTTATAAGTTCCTTCCAAAAAAGTTATAAGTTCGAACACCAACATGCAACTTTTAAGGAACGGACTTACAACTAGGAGAGAGAAATAGTAGCCTATGGTAATTTTCCACGTCGCAAGTTTGCTCCATGAAAGTTTCAAGTTCGTGTTGGAATATGCAACTTGTATGTAACAGACTAGCAAGTAAGAGAGAGAGAATGTAGCCCAAGATATTTTCTATGTTGTAAATTCCTTCCAAAAAAGTTGCAAGTTCGGACACGAACATGCAACTTTTATGGAACAGACTTACAACTAGGAGAGAGAAATTGTAGCGCAAGGTAATTTTTCACGTTGCAAATTTGCTCCATAAAAGTTGCAAGTTCGTGTCAGAATATGCAATTTTTATGGAACAGACTTACAACTAGGAGAAAAAAAGTGTGACCCAATGTATTTTTTCATGTTGCAAGTTCACTCCATAAAAGATACAAGTTTGTGTTTGAACTTGAAATTTTTTTAGACGGAACTTCAATTAGGAGAGAGAAAGTATAGCCCAATTTATTTTTCCATGTTGCAAGTTGATTCCATAAAAGTTGCAAGTTCATGTCGGAACATACAACTTTTATGGAACGAATTTGCAATTAGGAGAGAGAGAATGTAGCGCAAATGTATTTTTTCATGTCGCAAGTTAGTTTTATAAAAGTTGCAAGTTTGTGTTCGAACTTGTAATTTCTTTGGAAGGAACTTGCAACTAGGAAAGAGAAAGTGTAGTTCAGGGCATTTCCATGTCGCAAGTTCACTCCATGAAAGCTACAAGATTGTATCCGAACTTGCCACTTTTTTACAAAGAACTTGCAATTATGAAATTTTTCCAAATTACAAGTTCCCTCTATAAAATTTGCAAGTTTATTTCGAAACTTTCAACTTTTATCGGGAAAATATACAAATAATCTACTACCTGCTAGTGACTTGCTAGCACAAAATCACTTAGGTAATTAGAAAAAAAGTACATGGAAGGAACATGAATGGTATAAATGGTGCCACTTGGCCCAAAGATGAGATTTCAATTGTTAAAATTAGAAAGTTTTATCAATATATCAAAACCAGTAAAATCTAAATCATAATAAAAAACTATTTAAAATTATATCCTTTGATGTGATTTTGTTTGATTCGAGGTGATTCGATTATTCATGTGTTCGGTTTTAATTGTTAATCCGTTTTAATTGTTGGGAATGTGAGCGTCCGTTGTTATCGGTCGATATATGGTTCGAGAGATGACCTTGACGTAGAAGCAATACGTACACCAGAGCCATACGGCCACGCGTCCCAAATATCATGGAGATGAGGTTGCTTGAACGTGTGGTCGTCAGACTCATCACGCTACTATGTTTGAGATCCTTCCTCTCTCTTCCCTCTGTTAATCAACAATGAAAATGACTATACCCGAATCTATTCCGCATTAGCTCACAATCCACTAGATATTTCTCAATGTTAAGCTCTGAAAAGATCAACATTCTGCCCCCACCAAAACAATTGGAAGTTGGAGAACACACTTTTTTCTCTCCTCTGTCATTCCCTCTCTTACATGTACTCTCTACAACCTCAGCATCAACAAACCCTCTCAGAACATGTCCACAGTATCCCTATCGCTACTGGATTACCATCACTACCGGTCAGGGCAACTCTCTCCGCTGGTCCAACCGAGTTTTTCTGGCCGTAGTTTACCCGTGTGGAACTCAATTCCGGTAAAGGGTCGCCGGCGGCTGTGTCTTCTGCGGTGCAGATCTTTTAGGTCTGAGGAGGAACCGGAAAAGGAGAGGGAAAACGCGAGAATATATGGGAATTTGAGGGAAAATGAGAAGTTGGACTCTGAGAAGAAAGTTAATAGGGTTATGGGGTTTTTAAAATCTGCGGTGTATGCATTTAACAGTACGAGTTCGAGGTCGGATAACAAGTTTAGGGACGCTATGGAGAAATTGGAGGAGAAATTGTTCCCCGTGAGTTGTTTTTCTTTTGTATATGTTTTTCTTTGTTCTCTCTGTCCTTATTTTCTTACTTGGGACGGGAAAACAATTCCTGAAAATAAAATTAGCAAGTATGACTATATGAAAATTCAAACAGTTGAAATTTTGGAGCAGAAATAGAAAAACGGAAAGAAAAATATTTTCTTCCAATTGCGGATGGTTGTTCCAGAAAACTGGGAACAACTTTATTTTTTCTGTTTTTGTATTATGTTCTATGTTTTCTGCTTTTGAAATACGATATTTATGTATTTATTATTTTCGGTATGCATTATTATCCCATTTATTCCGGTAATATATTTCCTAATTTAGTATGCTCCTGCGGTTATATAATTAGAGATATAGAACAGAACAATATAATACAATAGATTCTTCTCCTCTCTACCTATATCCTTTTTGGTATCGAGAGCCAAGACTTTTTCTTTCCCACCCCACAACCACCATCAGTCGCCGCTGATATCCTGAAACCCTAAACGCCTCCGCCACCAGCCTTGCAACAACTGCGAACCAGATCCACCACATATCGAAACCCTAGCCATTGCAAATTGAGCCCTAAACCTAACCCTAGCCGTCGCGGACCACAGATCGCGAACCACCCCATACCGAAACCCTAGCCGTCGCAGATCAAGCCCTAACCCTCAATCTAGCCGTCGCGAACCACCACCACGACCGAAACCCTAGCCGTCGCGAATCGTGACCTAACCTTAACCCTAACCCACTACCACCACACAGTCGTGAACCACCACCACGACACGAACCATACTTGTGAACTACCACCAGGAACCCTAGCCACCGTCGCGAAACTGCAAACCCTAGAAACGTGACCCAAAATTGCAAACCCTAGCCGCCGCGAACTTGCAACCCTGGAAACCAGCCTTCTGCCTAGAACAACCTTCTGCCTTGTACCTGTACGTTGCGGGCTGTTAATTGCCGCAAGTGCGGCTTGTTCGTGTAAAGTTTGACTGCTCATCGCCGTTGTTCTCCATCCGTTGGTGTTTTGGATGTCTTGAATACACGGCCGTCACTTCGATTCCTTGAATGAATAAGTAACTACGTCTCTGGTATGCTTCTCAAATTGTGCCTTTTTTTTTCCGGAGCCTGGTCAGTCTTCCGTAGCATTTTTTCCACTTGTTTCATTGCTACGATCTCATCTCATCTCATCTGTATTAATAGCATCCGGAAAAGAATGTGACATCCAATCTCCGACCGTTCATGCTCGACAGCAACCCGCCTGCTCAGATTCTACCCGTGTACTTGAGGCCACGGTCCTACGTGTTACTATCGTCTTACTCAATGGAGCAAATTTCCCTTCCTGGTCTCGCTCTCTCCGTCTCTACCTTGGTGGAAAACTTAAGACCGGATGGCTCAATGGCACTCAGCCAAGGTCAGATATCAACGATCCCACGTGTGCTCAGTAGGACGCTGATAATTGTACCATCCTCGGGTGGATCTTCAATTCTATGGAGGAACGGATCTATAATATCTTCATGTTTCACGAGACTGTTAGCAAATTATGATATGCTCTTACGAAGATGTATGCCCACTCTCGTAATGAATCACAGATCTTCGAGCTCTACCGTGAGATTTCCCATGCCTCCCAGGCATCCTTGGGACTTTCAGTTGCGGATTACTTCGGCTACCTTCAATCTCGGTGGGAGGAACTTGCACAATATGAACCTCTAAGTGACTTCATTGAGGATGCTGCTAAGATCAAAGTCAAGCACTAGGATTGTCGTCACACATACCATTTCTTGATGGGTTTAAATTTGGAGTATGAGAACCTTCGCACTTAGATTTTGAACACTTCACCGATGCTATATCTATACAATGCATTCTCTGCTAATGACAACGACTCGAAACGCCGGTTCCTTCTCCCACCTGAAGTCACTCTCTCAGTCCTTGAGCAGATGGCCTTTCTGGCTCCCTCTAGTCCGCAGATGGCTTTTCTGGCTCTCTCTGGTCTTCGCCCATTAGGCACGCGACTATACTGTCAGCAGTGCTGAAAACCTAGTCACAACATTAACCGTTGTTACAATCTTCATCCTGAATTGAAACCCCGAAACCTAGGAGGGAGGAAAGGAAGAGGAGGACCACGTACTGGTGCTATTGCTGATATTGTCCCCGATCTGGCAGATCGTCTACCAACTACCTTGGATATTTCCCACGTCCAGGCCCAACTTGCCCGACTCCAGGCTCAGTTGACCATTTTGGCATCGTCTTCCGACCCCATAGTTGCTCTTGCCTCGGGTACTCCGATTGCGCTTTATGGTAAGTCTGGTCACTCTACTTGGATTCTGGATTCCGAGGTTAACAATCACATGACTGGTGTGTTTTCTACCTTCGCCTCTCCTGTTTCGCCTATCAATCAATCTGTATGCATTGCCGATGGTATCTTTTTCCTTATTCGTTGTCAGGGAGATACTTGCTTATCCCCTGATATCACTCTTCACTCTATTTACCATGTTCCTAAATATGTCTATAATCTTCTATCGGTTAGTCGTCTTGCTAAAAATCTTAACTATGCCATCGTTTTTATACCTGATTGTTGTTTCTTGAAGGACCTAACTACTTGAAAGATTTTTGGCAAGAGATATGAACGCGATGGCCTCTACTACTTCGGCAGTCGTCTACTTCCACCCGTTTTACCTTTTAGTATGCAAGCCTCTGTATTACCTGTTTTTGATTCCTCTATGTGTTCTTTCAAAAATTTAAACTTATGGCATGCCCGTCTGGGATATGCAAATTTTTAGTATTTGTGTTGGTTGTTTCCATCTATTTGATATTTGTGAATTGTCTAAACACACATGTACCTCTTACATTCCTCGCATGCACCGTGCCCCCCAAGCTTTTGATCTTATCCATTCTGATATTTGGAGATCCTCTCCTGTTACAGTCATTTCCAAACACCGCTACTATGTCACCTTCATAGATGATTATAGTCGGTGCATTTAGGTTTATTTGATGAAGCACAAATCAGAGGTTTACACTCACTTTACCCACTTCTTTCAAATGATAAAAATCCAATATAAAACCGTTGTGTGCAATATTAGGTTCGATAATGGACGGGAATACTTATCCGATGAATTTCGGGTTGAGCTAAATAAGCAAGGCATCTTTCAGCAGCTTACTTGTCTCTATACCCCTGAACAAAATGGTGTGGCGAAACGTAAGAACCGTCACATTATGTTTGTAGTCCGTTGTCTGATCGATTGATCTGTACAAAGCCCGACTTGTTGTTAAGGGTTACACACAAATCCCGAGCAAAGACTTTGGTGCCATTTTTGCCCTGGTTGCTAAGTTGACTATTGGCCGGCTACTTGTTTCATTGGTTGCATCCCATTCTTGGCCTTTATACTGGTTGGATGTCAAGAACGCTTTCCTAAATGGTAACCTGATTGAGACTATCTATATGGAGCCTCCATTGGGATTTCAGACTCAGGGGGAGTGTTCATGCAAAGTTTGTCGATTTCGAAAATCCCTCTATGGACTTAAGCAGTCTCCTCGTGCGTGGTTCAACCGATTCAGCGAAGCCATCCTCACTATGGTGTTTACCCAGTGTCACTCAGATCATACTTGCTTTATCTGTCGCTAACACTAGGGACAGTGCATTATTATCTCAGTATATGTGGATGACATTATTATTACAGGAGACGACACACTTGGCATTCAACAAGTAAAGAAGGATCTTGGACAAATCTTTGACATCAAGGATTTGGGTCCTCTCCGCTACTTTCTCGGTATTGAGGTTGCATGGTCTCGGAAAGGTATCTCTCTATCCTAGCGAAAATATGCCCTTGATCTTTTTCAGGATACTGGGGTGCTTGGATATAGACCCGCCTCTACTCCCATGGATCTGAATCTTAAGTTAACAGCTGATTCGGGAGATTTATTATCAAATCCGTCAGTATATCAGCGATTTGTGGGTCGCTTTAACTATCTGACTAATACAAGGCCAGATCTTACGTATGCTGTCAGCGTTGTGAGTCAGTTTATGCACTCACCACGTACATCACACTTGGATTCTGTCTACCATATCCTTCGATACTTCAAAACATGCCCCGATCTTGGTCTCTTTTATATGACAGGGGCACATGAAGGACTTTCCTGCTTTATAGACGTGGACTATGCCAGATTGAAGGATGATAGACGTTCGACCTCTGGCCTGTGCACCTTTAATGGAAGACACCTAATCTCGTGGAAGAGTTAGAAGCAATCTGTCGTCTCTCGATCCTCTGCTAAAGCTGAGTATCGCGCCATGGCTCAAGGAACTTGTGAACTCCTTTGGTTTCGTTCCCTTTTGACCGAGTCAGGACTCCTCATGAGAAACTCATCTGAGCTGTTTTGTGACAACAAGTCCGCCATAATGTTATCCTTAGACTCAGTTCTTCATAAAAGGACGAAACACATCGAGGTGGATATCCACTTCATTCGTGAGAAAATCTAATCGGGAATCATCACCCTTGCTTTCGTCCCATATTCCAAACAGGCTGCTGATATTTTCACCAAATCCACAAGACCTTCTCTTCTTCAGTCAGCTATTGGCAAGTTAGGACTCATTAATATTTTCGCCCCAGCTTGAGGGGAGTGTTGAAATACGATATTTATGTATTTATTATTTTTGGTATCTTGATTGTAGGATATTATTAGCCCATTCATTCCAGTGATATATTTTCTAATTTAGTCTGCTCCTGCGGTTATATAATTAGAGATATAGAACCCATTCTGTAGAACAATACAATACAATAGACTCTTCGCTTCTCTACTTATATCCCCTTTTTTTTTTTTTTATTGTGACTTTATGAGCTTAAATTGTTTGGTTTCCGGTGAATATGTGTTATTTTGAATACTGAAGACATTCGCATCACCTTCCTGTCACTGTGTGTGCTTGCAATGGCAGATTGGTATTCAGATCGGGCGATACATTGTGACTATGATGAGCACGGGAGTGATACTGTTAGTTGGATTTCAGTTGTCAGGTTGGCTAATATATATATATATATATATATATATGCAATCTCTCTGTTTTACTACCATCTTAATGATATTCATTTTCAATGCTGGAAATAGAAAATCAATTGTTTTAAAATAACTTGAAGGTGGAGATGGTCCGATGAATGCTTTAATATGGTATAGCTGGCTAGGGGGCATTATTATTGGGACAATGGTTGGTTCAAATATGGTTTTGGACGAAGTCAGTCGAGCCGGTCCTCGTAATGTTGTCATAACTGGAAGGTATCGAGCTCTCTTTCCTTAGTTCAAAGTGAAACACTTTACGAAAAATTCTGTCTTGAACGCCATGACCAGTAGCCCTTTCTTCTTTTAAAAGCACATCAATTGTCAACTTTTCAACAGATTTTTAGGTGTTGTTTGGTTTAGTTTTCACCTTTTCGGAAACAGTTTTTGAAATTTTTTTAAGATAGTGTTTTAAAGCTTTATGAAATTTTTTGGTTTAGCTTTGAAAAAATATGAAAAGAGAACATTTATTAGTACTATGTTGAAAAAAAATAAAAAGTGATGTGATTGATTGAAATAAGATTTTGAAGGAGAGATAAAAATGATATTTGTTCGGTGAACGTGTGGTATACAGAATGTGTAGAGAAAATTGTTCGGTGATGTGATAGATTGAGTATTATGAAAATTATTTTTGAGTTGTGTTGTTAAAAGAATAGTAACAAAAAATTGTTTTTGAAAAGGAAACCAAACTGGCCCTTAATGCATAAAAAAAGTGAAATTATGCATTTCTTCTACTTTTGATTGTTTTTTATTCCAAAATGATTTTGGAGATTGAATTTGTTATTCTGTTGTGTGTGATTGCAATTTTTATTTATTTATTTTTTATTTTTTATTTTTTATTTTTTTTATATTAGCTTCTAATTGACTCATGGTGTATAGTAGATGTATTGACTTTCTATTTTACCTGCTTGGTACAGTACAAGAGGCTTAGGGAAGGCACTTGCTCGCGAATTTCTTCTCTCTGGAGATCATGTGGTTGTTGCTTCTAGAAGGTTGTCACCGTGGTCCAAGAAATTTCTTACAATTTCCTCCTTCGGATTCTAATTTGGATGTGATTATGGTTCCCTTTTTCTTTTTCCTTTTTTTTTTTTTTTTTTTTTTTTTTTTTTGAGAACACTCATCAATACTTGTTCTTCTGAAGGCAGTTTGGAATCTGTGGATATGACCATAAGAGAGCTTGAGGAAAACCTGAAGGAATTGAGGGAGAATGTAAGCGGCTCATCCGAGAAAAACCTAGCACGTGCAAAAGTAGTGGGCATTGCATGCGATGTTTGCAATCCCCATGATGTGCAGAAATTGGCAAGCTTTGCCGTCAAGGAACTTGGTTCCATTGACATTTGGGTTAGTAGTTGAGCATTCACCTCTCTCTTTTAACTCCAAGGCTTCAATTTCTTGCTCGCTTTGTTAATTTGGAACGTTGATTTTCCCTTCGTTTTACAGGTTAACAATGCTGGGATGAACAAAGGCTTTAGACCCTTATTGCAATTCAGTGACAAAGATATTACACAAGTAGAATCCATTTGCCTCATCTTTGTTTTCTTGTTATTGTTTCTGGATATCGTGCGCAAGTACAGCTTTATAATTTAATCTTCCAGTAATATTTCCAACGGCTGACCCAGCATCCAGCTTACCCAGCACTACTAGATGTGAACTATGGTGGCCTTTGATTACTGATATGGTTCCTTTTTGGGGGGGCTTATGGTCCCAGAAACTTGGAACCAGAAACATGGAAAAGAAGCTTTTTTTCCCAGAAATTTGATCTTAAATGTGGGAACAGAACATTTGGTTTACGTCCCTATTTTCTGTTTCAAATTTTTGGGGAACAGAAAAACTAAACAAATGTCGCCTTAACTTTCGTCGCTTAATAAATGAGAAATAGTTTGCTGAAGTTTCTGTTAGCATATGTTTCTGGCCTTGAATTTTTTTGTTGTTTCTTTTTGTTTTCTGGGATGAATGAATTTTTGTCAAGAATTGTTGCTGCTTCTTGTGTACTTATGCAAATATTGTGCTTGATTTACCAATAGATTGTCTCTACAAACTTGGTGGGATCTATACTTTGCACTCGGGAGGCCATGCGTGTCATGATACACCAGAGTAAGGGGGGTCACATATTTAACATGGACGGTGCTGGTTCAGGGGGATCTAGCACACCTTTGACTGCTGTGTAAGTTCTACCATTTCCTATTTAAGTAGCTATAGCCCCTTTTCCTGGTATTTTTGTTCTCAATTTTTTGTTTCGGTTCCCAGTTTTCTGGAACAGAAATATGGAAACAAAAAGTCTTCCTATTTTACTCCTAGATTTTTAGAACAATTTTTTGGAAACTAATTGAACTGTTCCAAGATTTCTGTTTATGTTCTAAGTTTTCTGGGAACAAAATTCTTTTATAATACAAATTCTGTGTGTTTCTCATGAATTTAAATGAGATTTGGATTTGTTGTTTATAATTAAAAGGTGACTTTGTTGTAATCTTTTCAGTTCTTTCTGATGATGCTTTCTTGTTCATCTAGCTATGGCTCCACTAAGTGTGGTCTTAGGCAGCTTCAGTCATCACTCTTGAAAGAGTCCAGACGATCCAAGGTTGGAGTCCATACAGCCTCTCCGGGAATGGTCCTCACGGACTTACTCTTGAGGTACATTTGGTTATAAGCTTTTAACTTGTGAAATGTTTTAGTTGTGCTTTTAACTGAGCACCTAAAAAATTATATTTTCTCATTTACTTTTCAAAATTGACAAGTATTTTTAAGCTTATTTTCTCCTATTTGTTCCTTCTAGTAAATTCTTACTCTTTTTTCCTGCCTGCTGACGGAAACCCCTATCCAATTAAATTCTTAAAGAAAAAATTGTACCTATTTGTCGTGAATAACCATTTGAAAATGATGTTAACCAGGATAAATATTATTCAAGGTCTTGAATGTAATGATAATTGTGCCCCTGTTATGAAATATTTCTGGCTCCATCCCTATTCATTGTCAAGTTCATGTAGTTATGATGATGTTTTAAGCATCGGTATGTTTATAGTTTAATTGAACTTCTACTTCAAATCTTTAGTAGCTAAGAAAAGAAAATACTTTTTTCTTGATCATTGATTGTAAGAACATGAAGACTTGTTATTGCTTGCAGTGGTTCATCAGTTAAAAATAAACAAATGTTTAACATCATATGTGAGCTTCCGGAGACGGTGGCTAGAACATTAGTTCCACGGATGAGGGTTGTCAAGGGAAGTGGAAAGGCCATCAATTACTTGACGCCTCCCAGAATCCTACTTGCTCTTGTCACTGCATGGCTTAGACGAGGTCGCTGGTTTGATGACCAGGTATTTACATACATACAAATATACGTTTGTGTATATGTATATGCTCATTCACATTGTCGAGTCAATGTATTCAATAATACTTTAATTTGGTTCTCTTTATTAATTCAAACGATTTGGATATGAAGCGAGTTTATGACTTTTTGGTGCTTTTTGAAGGCAAAAAAGTGTAGTTTTTGCACAAACGGTTGCTGCGTGCTTATGCTTTTCATCAGTTGTTTGACAAAGTTATCAAACAGCTAGAGAGTTGCTTTTCATTAATTCCCTTTCAACAGCTCACTAAGCTAAGCTGAAATTGTTTTTTTCTTTATTACCATTATAGGGAAGAGCGCTATATGCGGCGGAGGCTGATCGGCTTCGTAACTGGGCCGAGAGCCGCACACGGTTTTCGTTTACGGATGCCATGGAGATGTACACCGAAAATACATGGCTGTCTGTGTTCTCACTCTCTGTGGTTTGTGCTTTTATTATTCTCTCCAGTACAGGCACCAGTTTTCCTGGCACCTAAAAACCGCCTATTCTCTTACAAGCAGTTACGCGACTTGAATAGAAAAATGCTAAGCCCCTACTGATTGTTGTCGTCCTTGAAGAAGAGAAATGACCAACACAGACAATAGAAGAAGGGTAGAATTGGAACATAAAGTGATGTATGGTTTTCTATTTCCCCTTGCATTCTTTTTGTGGTTGCCTGTTCTCCTCTGTGTATTTGGCCTTGGAGAAGGGAGGCTACTTGAGCTTTGTAAAGTGCAGATATTCATCATTTTTTAAAAAAAACAATTAGTTAGGCTATCTCCATTGTGATGATTTGCTTGTAACATGTATTTATGCATGAACTATGTCAGTAAATTCCAACTTAAAATGGTACCAAGTGGAGTATTACTTTTGATTTTGATTTATATAGTAATTTAAAAATTCTCAAATGATCGATGTGGAGTTGAAATTTACCAAACCGGTCATCAACTCAGCAACTCAGCTTGTTCGTAACTAGTTCATTTAGTAAGGCCACATGCTCTAGTTTTGCTTGTAGTTAGTTTTTATATTATTTATGAATAAATGGGATAATAACAATAATGATAAAGTAAAAAAGTGATGAAAAGAACGAGAAGACTTTTAAATATTGTGTTAGTCTCTTCCACTATTTATAATAAAAATTAGGAAATCATATAGGAAACCCTAAGTAATAGAAAAGACATAAATACCATTTAACACTCTCCCACAAGCTGCTCCTAGTTTATTATAAATGTATTTTATCCTTGAGCTCCCTTAATGGTTTAGTAAATATATCAGCTAACTGATCAACTGAATTTACATGTTTAGTTTCAATCTGTTTCTGCAACAAGTTTTTTCGAATGAAGTGACAATCAATTTCAATATGTTTTGTTCTCTCATAGAAGACTGGGTTGGAAGTAATGTGAAGTGTTACTTGATTATCACATACCAGATTCATTGGTGAAGAATGTTTAAACCCAAATTCTTCCAACAAGTGTAACCAAGCCAACTCACAAGTGGTATGGGCTATTGTCCTATATTCCGATTCTGCACTTGACCATGCTACCACAGTTTGTTTTTTACTATTCCAAGAGATAAGGTGACCACTAAAGAACACACAATATCCAGTAGTAGACTTCCAATTCAAGGGTGATCCGCCCCAATCTGCATCCGTATAACCCTTTATTTGAGTATGACCAAAGTTTTGATATAGCAGACCACAACTAGGAGCACCTTTCAAATATCGGAGAATATTGATCACTACATCCCAGTGACAAGTCATTGGACGATCTAAGAATTTATTGATAACACTAACAGCAAAGGAGATATCTGGTCTGGTAACTGTCAAGTAGTTCAACTTTTCAACTAACCGTCTATATTGTGCTAAATCTGTCAGTGGTACACCTTGATCTGCTAATAGTTTGGTGTTTGGATCCATAGGCGAGTCAATCGGTTTAACTCTTAGCATTTCTGTTTCGCTCAATAGGTCAAGGACATATTTTCTCTGAGACAGGTAAATGTCTTGACTTGATCAAGCGACTTCAATTCCCAAGAAGTACTTTAAGTGACCCAAATATTTCGTTTGAAACTTACTATTCAAAAACTTTTTGAGTTCCTGAATACCACCGTGGTTATCCTCGGTAATCACGATGTCATCTACATACACAATCAATAATATTCTCCCGACTTTACTATGCCTGTAGAAGACGGAATGATCGACTCCACATCGTTGAAGATCAAACTCAGTGACTACTTCACTAAATCTTCCAAACTATGCTCGAGGAGACTACTTGAGGCTATAAATAGATTTCTTCAAGCGACACACCAATCCAGACTCCCCGTAAGCAACAAACTCAGGAGGTTGCTCCATAAATACTTCCTCAGTCAAATCAGCATTTAAGAAAGCATTCTTAATATCGAGATGATATAATGGCCAACGAAAAGTGACAGCCAAAAAGATAAACAAGCGAACAGAAGTGAGCATGGAAACTGGAGAGAAGGTCTCAGAGTAATCAAGGCTATATACCTGAGTATAGCCTTTAGCAACTAAGCGAGTCTTGAGTCGATCAATGGTGTCATCTAGATGAACTTTGACAGTGTACACCCATTTACATCCAACTATTGTTTTGTTAGGTAGAAGCGAGACTAGATCCTAAGTGTCATTCTGATGTAAAACAAACATTTCTTCTTCCATTGCTTTTGCCCAACCAGGGTGAGTGAGGGCCTCTGAAACAAAATTAGGAATATAAACAGAGGACATAGAAACAACAAAAGAGGAATACGAATGAGAGATGTGTGCATACGAAACAAAGTTAGAAATAGGATGGGTAGTACATGTGCACTTACCTTTCCGATTGGAAATGGGCATGTCCAGGTCAGAGACGGACAGGTCGGCTGGAGAAGAATATGAGGACACAGAGTCGATGGGCGCGACAGCGGAGTGAGCCTTCTAGCGACGAGAGTAGACCTGGAAAGGAGTTGAAGAACGACTAGGCGGGATAGAATCCGGAGTAGATGAAGATAGGGTAGGGTTTGGTATACTTGGTAAGGGAAGCGTAACATCCAGATTGTCTTGAGAGGAAGGGGCAAAAAAAATAAGGGGTAGACTCAAAGAATGTAACATCCGCACACACAAACGAGCGACGTAATGATGGACTATAACAACGATAACCCTTTTGTGTGCGAGAATAGCCGAGGAAGACACATTTTAAAGCACGGGGATCTAACTTGTCCCTGCCAGGAGTCAATTGATGAACAAAACAAACACACCCAAATATACGAGGAGGTAAACTAAACAAGGGAGAACGAGGAAAAAGAATGGAATTTGGAACCTTACCGTTGAGGGTCGAGGATGACATCCTGTTGATTAAGAAGCAGGTAGTAAGAACCGCATCGCCCCATAAATGTGTTTGGGAACGTTCATCTCAAAAAGAAGAGTACGGGACACTTCTAGGAGATGTCGATTTTTACGCTCAGCAATGCCATTTTGTTGACGCGTGTGAGGACAAGAAGACTGATGCAAGATAGCAGAGTGTGACATAAAGGAAGTAAATGGCTTAGAAAAGTATTCTCGAGTATTATCACTTCGAAGAATACGAACTGGTACATTAAATTGAGTATTAATTTCAGCACAAAATGCACGAAAAATAGAGAATAATTCTAAATGATCTTTCATTAAATAAAGCCAAGTAACTCTGGAAAAATTATCCACAAATATTACAAAATAATGAAAATCTGATGTATAAGTAACACGAGAAGGATCACAAACATCTGAATGAACTGAACTAAATGGATTTGATGCTCGAACATGAGCGGGAGAAGCAAATGAAATACGGTGATGCTTACCCAATTGACAAGACTTACACTCTAAAGAAGACAAATGACTCAAATTAAGAACAAGTAACTTGAGGTTGCCAAGATAGGGATGACCAATGCGACAATGGATCTGGTGAGCGAAGGCAACAACAGGGGAGACAGTAGGTAGGATAGCAGGACTCTCGTCATGGTCATTAAAATAATAAAGGCCATTGTTCTCACACATAGTGCCAATCATCTTCTGCTTCCTCAAATCTTGGAGAATGATAGAATTAGGAAAAAATGAGACAGAACAATTAAAGTGTTTGGTAAGCTTACTGACTGATATCAAATTAAAAGAAAATGAAAGAATATACAAGACAGAGGATAGAGATAAGGAGGGTGAGGGCGCCACTGTGCCAATGCCACGGATAAGGACAGTGGAACCAGCAACTGTAACAGGAGATAACGAAGAAGATGACTGAATATGTATAAGAGGGAAGAAGTACCTGACATGTGATCAGTGGCAGCAGAATCTATGAATTAGGGTGTGGGAGGGAAAGGGCTAATTGAAAGACAGACTATAGAAGTACCTCATTGAGCTAAAGAAGCAATGAGAAGAGATGCTTACTGGGATGCCTTATACTGAAGGAACTGAGCATATTCATCATCAGAGATGTCCTTGGCCGCCTGAGATTCTAGAATAGTAGGAGTATTTGGATCAAATGTCACTGCATTGGCGAATTTGGGAAGACGATCAACTAAATCCCAACATGTTTCTTGAGTATGATTATCCTTTCTGCAAAAAGAGCACTGTCGATGTGAGCCACGACCACGACCACTATGTCCACCCCGAGGGCCACTACTACGAGAGAAACCACCACTACCACGATAAAAACCACCACGACCACCACTGAGTGGAATACCAAGATCTCATGTAGTAATCTAAGTAACAAGCGTCGAATGCTCAGACAACGCAGACGAACTCAAGCCAAACACATTGTCCCTAGTAGTGCTACGCAAGACGCGATAATACATTTTTGTGATAGTGGGAAGAGTAGCACTGGAAATGATCTGAGATTTGGCTGGTGCAAATTCTGGGAGTAATCCAGCCAAGAACTTCATGACAGCCATCTGCTCACGTTGCTTTTGCATTTATCTTAGATTGATAGTCATTGGTAGAATAGTATTCATCTCCTCATAGAGGCTGTTGAATGTGGCAAAATAATCAGTAACGGATTGCGTGCCTTGCTGAAGTTGGAAGTACTCTACCGATAAATCATACATCTGGGTGAGATTACTGGAATATAAGACACGAAGATACTCCCATATATCTTTGCATGTATCTAGATGAGTACAAAGATCAGAAACTTGAGGCTACATCGAATTCTACAATGATGCTACAATCTGCGCATCAGCCTTAATCTAGTCGTCATATTTTTTATCATCTATTGTCGGGGCGGATTCGGTGAGGTGACGATGTTTCCCTTGTCCGGTAAGGGCTATTTTCACAGTCTTAGACCAATTTAAATAACTAGTTCTGTTCAACTTACGGGTTGTTAATGGTTGAGGTGTAGCCATCGACATTACTACCCTCTAATACAACAACTAACAAACAATTTGCACAAGAGAAACAAACCAACAATACAAATAACTGTAGGGCTTAAAGGAAGAACATAAGACTTAGAACAAACTCATGAACATCTGTAGGGCTGGCTTACGAACAGTAACTAGAAGCATAACCAAAAGTCTCAAGTCCTACACACAGTAACCGCATAACTTGAAGTCTTGACGAACAGTAATCAGAAGTAGAAGTCAGCGCACGTGAAGTCCGTTGAAGGTCTAGCGAGGGCCAACGAAGGTCCAACGAGGGTTTACGAAGGCCTGCGAAAGTCCGGCGGAGGTCGACGACGTTAAAGGAGACAAGGGCGACGTCGATTGTGGATAGCAAGGATGACGGCGGCTCCAAATGGCCTGGGCGACGGTCGGCGGGGCTCGGAATAGCCTAGGCGATGGCGGCGAGGTGCAGAATAGCTTGGGTTGAGCGGCAGCGGTGAGGGCTTGGCTGCTAGGGTTTCAGCGCGTTTTTTTTTTCTTTGTATGAACCGTAGGCAGAGAGAGGAAATTTTTTTTGGTTTGAACAGATTTATGAAATCAATCTCCCATAATATACTCTTGATACCATAATAAAGTAAAAAGGTGATATGAAAATAACGAGAAGGCTTTTAAATATTGTGTTAGCCTCTCTCACTATTTATAACAAGAATTAGGAAACCATACAGGAAACCCTAAGTAATAGAAAAGACATAAATATCCTTTAACAAATAATACTTCTAATATCTTCACAAATAAATAGCAAAAATAGATATGTAAATTTGTAGTACTGGTGTGGGTTGGGTTTTGGCATCTTCAAAAGTATTATGGGGTTGACCGGATGTGAGGGCTAAAAGTTTGACCAAATACTATCAAGAGTATTACCTTTAGCAATTTTGAACCTTTACGGTTCATTTAGTTGGATGGAATGAAATCAAGGTGAAATACAATGAGATAAAAAATGGAATGATAGAAGGATTGCAATCGATTTGTCTATAGAATCGTTATTCTATTTTTTTATTTGGTTGCTAAGAAATAAGAGAATGAATGGAATAGTAAAATATAGCAAAATTTTCGTAATGCCATTTTAGATATCAATTTTGAATATTGAAGGGTATTGCCCAATGTGACTATTTTCACTTTAAAAATATTTTCAAATATATATACATATATATATGGAGGAGGGTTTGTCTGATCCAATGGATGAATATTGAGGTAGGCTTTTGGGAATGAGCATTTGTAGGAATTAATTTTTAATTCCATTAGGTTGGGTTGATTCCAACCCGTCAAGCATGAAATTAAATTCCATCATTTCTTATTGGAATGAAATTAATGATTCCATTGGGCAATCAAATAAGAGAACCAGAATCAAGGGTGGAATAATGATTCTATTCCACCCTGATTCCGTTCAACTAAACATGCCACTAGTGTAGAAATCTAATAGGTATTGAGGATTGCCTAAAGTTTCATATATAACTCATGATAAAGTAACACAAGTAATGTGAGATTTAACACGCCCTTCACGTACAGGGTGAACTTTATCAAACCACTGTGAACAGATATTGAGGGGCCCAACATTAATATGGGATTAGATACACTCCCTTATGTGCAGGGTGAACTTTGACAAACCACTGCGAACAAATTCATGGGGGCCCAACATTGATATGGAATTCAACAAACCCAACATCAGACAAAAGGTTTGGCTCTGATACCATATACAAATTCAATGGACCTAATTTACTCTCAAAATACGTCTTGCAAGATGAGGATTGCCCTGGGCTTTTTATATATAGCTCAGGATCAAGTAACACAAGCGAAGTGAGATTCAACATTTAAGATTGTGTTTTTTAATGGAAGCAGCTCACTAGGTCACCATTGCTTTTAAATGAAACATGAGATTCAATTTTCATTACAAAATTGAAGTTTAATGAATTATGTGCTGATTTCTTTAGCATCATAAAGTTGTATATCCTCACCAATTCCCATTCTGTTGATTCTTGGCCGGACATTCTATTGGTCTTTCTGTTGATACCATTTTCTATTTACTTGTGAGAGACATTTTCTATATATGTAAGATATTATTTACTCATTCACTCGGACATTCTTTTGGGATTGAGTTTGTTCAATGAAAATATTTTCTTTTTGTCAAAAGATTCTAAGGATGTCATTCTTTTCTTTGTTTTTCCTGTAACATGTATAGAAATGGTAATGGGTCAACCTTTGGTGTGTTACTGAGAAGATTACAATATCCGAGAAGGCTGGGCATATGATGGAGATTTATGATGATCCATCCGATCAAAGGTCTTTTATCTTTAAATGATACGAGAAGCACTGAAGAATCACTAGATGATACAAGGCTCTCGCTAGAAACAACAAACGATGCTATTCCTTACATTGGACAAATATTTGCTACCCATGATGCTGCTTATGAGTTCTACAATGAATTAGCTGTGGCTTTTCAATCCAGCATCATTGTACAGAAGGTAAAGATGGGATTGGCAAAGGACTCACACATCGCCACTTTGTCTGCCATCGTGCAGGCAATACTCCTGTGAAAGCCTCAAGTGAAAGTAAACCTCAGAGAAACTGAAAGTCCTCAAGTTATAGATGTCAAACATATATGAGGATAAGCACGACAAGAGAATTAGAAGCACCAGAGTGGCAAGTCACTAGTTTTACAAAGTACTATAATCACGAGCTCTTAAAACCAAACCAAGTTCGTTTTCTTCTTGCATATCAAACTATATTAGAGACAGACAAGAGCAGAATACCAATGTTATCCAAAACAGGCATTTCAGTACAGCAGATGATGAGGCTTATGGAGCTTGAGAAGTGTGTGGAGCCCGAGTATTCACCATTCACCGAGAAGGATGTTGCGAATTTACTTCAATCATTCAGAAAAATAAATCCTGAGGACGAGAGCATAGACCTGTTGAGAATGTACAGGAACATTAAGGAGAAAGATCCCAACTTCAGGTTCGATTAAACAACAGATTGAAGAACATAGCATGGTCTTACGTGTCATCAATTCAGTCATATGAAATATTGGGTAATGCCGTGGTTTTTGATATAGAACATTGGTTAACTGTCTTTGGCATGCCTCTTGGAATATGGGTTGGGGTGAATAACTATGGTACGCCTTGCTTCTTTGGTTGTGTGCTTCTAAGGGAAGAAAACTTAAGGTCATTTTCATGGGCTTTGAATGTAAACAGCTGAAAATATATACTTTTACTTTTTGAATCAACCAGTCAGCTTAAATTTGAAACAAAATTTGTTTACTCATATAGCCCAAATTTGAAACATGAGATTCAATTTGCATTACAAAATTCAATTACAAACTCAATTTTTTTTTTTTTTTTTTTTTTTATATTTACTCATATAGCCCAACCTCATGCAATCCAAAATCACCTTATTTCACAATGTAGTAACTTTAATATGGAGTTCATACAAGGGCACATAACTTACATGTGAACATTTCAGAATGCAAAATAGTTCATGTTCAGTCAAACACCGTTCAAAATGTTGACAATAGCTTCATAAATGCGCAAAGCTAAATTCCCATCAGCAGTACTAATAATAGTACATGTTGGTTTTACTTCTATCAAGGCCTTGTTTGGTTATGAAACATGCAACATTATAGCAGCATTCTCTAATCCGACTTCATTCACACCAAGTTCTATGGATCCATTAATTCCCATTTTTTGCAGTGCCATCAAAAGAGCTTCGGGATCAGGAATTCCCCAACACAGCAACAACCGACCCTCAACAACTTGCTCCTTTCAAGGGAGTAAACGGTGTTTGCCATGCTCTACAGAAAGCTCTCCATTTAATCTTCCAATACTTATATCTTCATTTTTCAAGTTAGTCCAGTGGAGCTGTGAAGCCATCTCCGTCATTATAATTCAGAAATTGCCTTAAAGTTTGGTATGTGCAGGTGTTTCATTTTCACAGTAACTAATGAATGACAGCGACGATGAATTCCCATAAGAACCAATAATGTGTTGCCTTAGCTTTTCCAGGATCTAAGTTAAGCAGGAAGAACACTCAAAAATAGGTTAGTAGTTAGATTCAAGGGAGATTTGAGAAGTGGATTTGATAGAGCATTATTACAATTGAAATTGAATAATCAATTGTGTATTTTTCTAATTGTACAATAACACTACATATAATAGTAATTAGGAATAAATAAGGAAACTAACTATGACAAATAATAATTTTCCTAATTTACATATTTGACTTTCCCTATATACAAATAATAATAATATCGAATATTTCAACATTCCCCCTCAAGCTGGTATGAAGATATTTTTCATTGTCAGCTTCCATACTCATAATCAAATATCTTCTTTGGTAATTCTTTTATTAGAATGTCTACGATCTGTTTAGTAGTCGGTACATACGGCATACATATTTGTCCACTTTCGATCTTTTCCTTGATGAAATGCTTGTCCACTTCCATATGTTTTGTCCGATCGTACAACACCGGATTATGAGCAATCGCAATGACTGATTTGCTATCACAGTAGACCTTTATAGGTGCTGAATTAGATATCGTCAAAATTTTGAGTAATCTGTTAATCCATAACACTTCACAGATACCGTCAGTCACTGATCTGTACTCCGCTTTTGCGCTACTTCTAGTTACGACATTCTGTTTCTTGCTTCGCCATGTGATGAGGTTCCCACCAATAAAGGTATAGTAACCGGAGGTTGATCTCCTGTCCGTGATGTTCCCAGCCCAGTCTGGATCAGTATAAACCTCTACAAGTTAGTGACCACGTTTTTTGTACAAAATTTCCCTTCCAGGAGTACCCTTTAAGTACCTTAGGATTTTATAGGCAACCTCGAAGTGTTTTTGTCCTGGTGAGTGCATAAATTGGTTGACCATGCTTACAGCAAAGGCTATATCTAGGCGGGTATGTGATAAGTAGATTAACTGCCCCATTAGTCTTTGATACTGTTCTCGGTTTATCACAGTTTCAGGTTTGGTCGGTTGTAGTTTCTCATTCGGTTCACTTGGAGTTTCTACAGTTTTGCACCCGAGTAACCCTATTTCATTCAGTAGGTCGAGTACATACTTTCTTTGACTCACAAATATGCCTCCCTTTGATCTAGCAAATTCCATTCTAAGAAAATACTTCAACGGACCTAAGTCTTTGATTTCAAAATTATCAGCAAGTTTTCCTTTAAGTCATCTCAACTCGTCACTATCACTTCCTGTTAAGATGATATCATTTACATAGACAATTAAAATGGCAATCTTATGATCAATTGAGTGTCTATAGAACATAGTATGATCTTCTTGGCTTTATTGATAACTCTGACATTTTACAGTGGTTCCAAAGCGTTCAAACCACGCTTTTGGAGACTGTTTTAGGCCGTAGAATGACTTCTTTAGCTTGCACACCTTTCCTTGTCCTATCTTTCTTTCAAAGCCTGGTGGTAAACTCATAAACACTTCCTCCTCCAAGTCTTAATTTAGAAAGGCATTTTTCACGTCTAATTGGTGTAGTGGCCAATCAAGATTCACAGTTAGGGACAATAGAACCCGAATCAAGTTTATCTTCGCAGCTGGAGCAAATGTTTCTTGATAGTCTATCCCATATGTCTGCATGAACCCTTTAGCCACGAGCTTTGCTTTGTACTGTTCTATGCTTTCATCTACCTTACACTTAACTGTGAATACCCACTTGTACCCGACTATCTTTGTATCCTTTGGCGAATCAACTATTTCTCACGTACCACTCCTTTTAAGAGCATTAATCTCTTCCAGAATTACTAGCTTTCAACCTGTATCACCTAGTTCTTCCTCAATGTTCCTTGGAATAAATAGATTAGTAACTTTAGGAGTAAAGGCTCTATAAGGTTTGAAAAGCTTTGTGTAGGAAACATATCTAGATATGGGGTGAT
Organism: Eucommia ulmoides; assembly: GCA_016647705.1. Lineage (NCBI taxonomy): Eukaryota > Viridiplantae > Streptophyta > Magnoliopsida > Garryales > Eucommiaceae > Eucommia > Eucommia ulmoides. The sequence goes on along the minus strand of CM028340.1, from coordinate 27,661,475 downwards.
TAGTGCAGGTTCTAACTCATTTCCTGATGGCTATAGGGATATTGAGATATGAAGGAATACTGGAATGAGAAGATTCATTAAGAGAGGGTAAAGATATAGGATTACCTGGATCATTGCTTAGGGAGTTGGATTGACCTTGTGCTAGAACGGTAGGCTGATCTGTATTCTTCTTTGTACTTCTCCGAGTATAAACCCGTAACTCAGTACATGATCGTGGTATTTCTTCATCTGTTTGTGAGAGAATTATGCTCGGTACTAGTGTACTAGTAGGGATCCCTTTTTGTTTTTCAATATTTTCATCATTTGTTTTTGACTAATTTGGAGTAAAAATTTTTAAGATTGTAGTAGAAAGAAGATCATTAGTGACCCAAAAATTCCCTTCCATTACATTCTCCCCCTGAAAAGGATTTTTGTCAAAGAAGAAACATTTTCCAAAAACGTGACGTCCATACTAACATGATTTTTTTTTTTGGTTTGTGGATTGTAACACTTATACCCTTTTTGATTTGGTACATAACCGATGAAAACACATTTTTTTTACTGTAGGATCAAGTTTAGACCAAAATTGGCTAGGAATATAAACATAGGAGGTGCAACCAAATACTTTAAGAGACAGGTTAGATGATATCCTAGAAGCTGGAAAGTGTGTTTTGAAATTATCAAATGGTGTGGTGTAATTTAGAATATGTGTAAGCATGTGATTTATTAAATATGTGGCTGTTAAAAGAGCATCACCCCACAAATATTTTGTAATATGCATAGAAAACATGAGTATATGTGCGATTTCGAGTAAGTGTTTATTTTTTCGTTCAGTGATACCATTTTGTTAGGGCGTGTCACGATATGTGGATTGATGTAGAATACTATTTATTTTCAAAAATTTGCCTAAACATTCGTTGAAATATTCTGTTCCATTATCTGTGCGAAGAATGCTAGGTTTAATTTGAAATTGGTTTTCTAGCATAATGCAAAAATCTTTAAATAAAACTTCTACATCAGATTTTGCACGCATCAAATATGTCCAACATAAACGTGTGTGATCATCAATAAATGTCACAAACCATCTTTTTCCGGATAGTGTTGTGATTTTTTAAGGACCCCATACATCGCTGTGAATTAAATAGAACGATTTGGATGCACGATATGATTTTGAAATATAAGAAATACGCTGACTTTTTGTAAACAAACAATTTTCACAATGAAAAGAAGAACAATCCATATTCTTAAATAAAGTCGAAAACAAATGTTTAAGATATTGAAAACTTGGATGTCCTAGTCTAAGGTGCCAAAGCATGATTTTATCACGAACAGACGTTGAATTCATACCACTGGGGCCGTGAGTTTTTTTATTCCTCAAGGAGTTATCATTGAAGTAATAAAGGCCATCCATCAGTCTAGTACTGCCAATCATCTTTCCTGAGCTCTGGTCCTGAAAAAAACATTGAGATTCAGATAAAATGGTATGACAGTTCGAATCTCACAATAGTTTACTTACAAATAAGAGGTTACAAGTAAGTTTAAGAACGTGAATGACCGTTTTTAGATTAATACTATCTGAGATTGTTATTTGGCATTTTCTTACAATGGGTCAAAAACTACCGTCTCCAATTTTAATTATTTCGTTACCAGAACACAGTGAATAAGTATTGAAAAAGTGATAAAAACTTGTCATATGATCAGAAGCACCTGAATCGATAATCCAAGGTGTTGAGTTTAAGGAACAAGAAAAGGTTCTAGTGTTACTACCTGTTTGAACTAAGGAAGCATTAAGAGTACCAAAATGACGGATTGGTAGTCAGTAGCTTCAGAAGTTGATCAATCTACTCTTTGTTGAATGGAGTGGTTGCAGCTTCATGCGCAGAAGGATAGGACCAGTTAGATTTTTCTCCCTACTTGTTGCTCTTCAAATTTGCCGGTTTTCCATGGATTATCCATTATGTTTCCCGTGTATGATGGGACTTGTTGCAGTAGTCACACCATATACGAGGGCATTCCTCTGCTCGGCATGGAAACCTGCTGGAATTATCATTAGCAGCAACCAAAGCAGACTGGTCAATTGGAGTAACTGTAGGACCGATAATTTGTGGCTTGTTGAGCATAACGTTTCGATGGGTTTCCTCCTTTCGGACCTCCGAGAAAACCTCATTAATTGAGGGAAGAGGCTGACGACTAATGATTCGTCCCCTAACTTCGTTAAGTTCCGGTTTTAGACCTGCCAGGAACTTAAAAACATGATCATCATCCACCAACTTCTTATAATGGCTATAATCCTCGGTTGAATGCAATTCATGATCGTCGAACATATCCTGATCCTACCATATTCTCTTTAATGAATTGAAATACTTGGTGATATTGTCTTCGCCTTGACGGATATCACGGAGTTTTAGAGTCAGCTCATACTTTTGAGATTGGTTTCCCAGATCAGAATACATTTGATTACATTGTCTCAAAGTTCCTTCGCTGTAGGGTAGCACATGTAGTTGGAGCTGATTTCTTCATCCATAGAGTTTATGAGCCACGTCATAACCATGGAGTTTTTAACATCCCAAGTCGTATGCAACAGATTTGTGATAGAGGGTTCTTTTGCATCATCGATTAGATATCCCATGTGTCCTCGTCCATGGATATACATTCGCACTGATTGAGACCAACATAAGAAATTGCTTCCATTCAGACAAACAAAGGTAATTTGGATGGAGTGAGATTCGGAAGAAATATGCTTTGGTTCGGTAAGTTGGTTAAACCTTGGGATGGATTCCGAGGTAACGTCGGACATGGTGAAGGCAAGGGGAAATATCGTCAGAGGCTGAGAATCATTGGGTTGACCTTCAACGAATTAAGTTCGCGAGACGAAGGGCTAAACTACAGTCGATTTCTTATGCTTTACTGCGTTCGAGCGATTTCCAGTCGTGAGAGTCGACGGTCGTCGTCGACGGTGGTGAACCAGAGAAGCTTCGATTTCAACGGTTGTGGTGGCCAGCGTCGTTCGTCGTCGGCTGTAAAAGGGCTCTATGAAGCTTTGTCGACCGTAAGGAGGCGATGGCGAAGTCTTCGTTGGCTTGCTAGGGTTCCGGCGAGTGCTGTCGGTGGTTGTAGGGGAATGACGAGGCTTCGTTGTCGATCGTAAAGGGCAAGCAAGTGTTCATCGGTGGCTGTAGGGGACCGACAAGGCTTCGTCAGTTGTAAAGAGAGCTCGTCGTCGGCCATAGGGGGGGGCTTTCGTTTGTCGCCTGGCTGTAAGGAACGCCGGCGAACCTTTGTCGGCTGTTGTTGGATGCCGACGAAAGTTGTTGATGACCATAATGGCCGGTGGCGGACGTCGAAAGCTTGTAAAGGGCTGGTGGCGGCTGCAAGGGCTAGCTAGCATTTTTGTTTTTGGCTATGATACCAAATTGAAATTGAATAATCAATTGTGTATTTTTCTAATTGTACAATTAGACTACATATAAGAGTAATTAGGAATAAATAAGAAAATTAACTACCACAAATAATACCTTTCGTAATCTACATATTTCAGTTTCCCTATATGCAAATAATAATAATATCGAATATTCCCTAGATCTAACTACCTCAGTCTGCCTTCGGTATAGAGAAATGTTGAATGGGTATCTCTCTCCTCCCTCCCCTCCCTCTCTCTCTCCTCTCTCATCAACTACACTCCAAAAGACAAACAAACAACCGGATGCAAAGTCACTCTTTTATCATCTTTTTTATTTTATTTTTTATTTTTCAACTTTTTAGCACTGACATCAGCATCATAGGAGTCCATGCATTAGCCGTTGAATATTTTCATAAACAAAGGTGATTAATCAAAAATATATATATGGGACTAAATTGCCAATGCCAATGTGATGGGAGTACTTTTTATAATTGAAAAATGGGCATAATCATCAATTGGCCCGTTTTCAGTTAATATACGTATAAAGGGTAAATTGTTTTACACCCCCCCCGCACTTTCATTTTGTTTTGCTTAACCCTCTCTAATTTTGTATCCTACATTTTACCCTTCATCTAACTTGGAGTGAAACGATAAGGCCCCGTTTGGTTAGTGTTCCCAACCAAACTTAATTCAACCTAACCCAAAAAATGAAAATTGATTTAAATTTAATTTTAGAAATAAAAAAATTACTCAATTCTTATACAATAGAATATTTTAAAAAATAAAATAAATAAATTATGCTTTAATGTGTAGATCTACAATAGACCACTTCAGATTTTAGATAATTAGTGTAAAAAAAATGATTTTCAGATAAATAGCCATTTCCTCGTTCTTACCCACCGCAAAGGCCAGATCCCCACCCCAAATTTTTATCAATTTTTTTATCTTTCTAAAATATTTGTAATAAATATTATTTATAAAGCTAAAAAACACTCATAAGGGCATTCTTGTGCATCCACATTCTATTATAACAAAAAAGTATCATTCACACATTTTGAGTTTTAAATTTTGTTGATGTTAACAGATGCCGTTACTTTCTCACTTTAGTGGAAGTAAAAAGGGGTGATGTATAGATTTTTAAAATAGAAGGGAGTGAAGTGATATAAGACCCCAGTATAGGGTATTTTTGTTCATCCACATTCTATTATAACAAAAAAGTATCTATTCATGCATTTCAAGGTGCGTAACTTTTAATTTCTGTTAAACTTAACAGTCCTTTACTGTCTCACTTTGGTAGAAGTAAAAGAGGGTAATGTATAAATTTTTAAAGTAAAAGAGGGAATAAAGTGACATGAGACCTAAGTACAGGGGGAGTAAAAGGCAATTAGCCCATGTACATACTTTCTCGTGGAATTTCAAAAATTAACCAAAAACCATACGACGTTCAAATAATTGGACCATGAAAAATGGTACACGACCACCTACCTTCCCATCCACATTTTTATAAAGAATGTCATTTATCCCAATTTTCAGCTTTAATTTGTGGCTAAGAAAAATGCGAGAGAGAGAGAGAGAGAGAGAGAGATTCCTTACTTTATTACTGAAAGAAATGAACATTAAAGAACTTTCATTGCCATTGGCTTGAAAGGTAAAAGAGCCAAATCAGCATCCAATCCCTTCTACAAATTGTGACAAGAAAGTGTATCCTAGCAACAAAAGTACATTCATGTGCAGCAAGAAAAACATATGTAGCAATAGAACCTCCATAACAAGCAAACTGTTCTGTTGAAACAAATGAATTTTAATTTAATTTTTTGAATAGAAAGTGCCAAATGTGTATAAATGATTTTTTCCTCAAAACCTTTTGTCCCACATTGGTTGGGAGAGGAAAAATTAAAGTGGATATCTAGGGGTATATGAGACACTTGGGGTGTGCCCCAAGGGGGACCCACATTTTGTGGAGGGGAGATGAGTTACATCCCTATCGGTTTACCACACACGCGCGCGCGCCGCCGCCGCCGTCCGTCCGGCCGTGCCGAGTCGCGTCGCGCGTGTGATGAGGTGGCACTTATTTACTTTTTAGAAAAAAAAAATTATTTAAATAATTTTAATAAAAATAAAAAACAGTTTAATTTAAAAAAAAAAAAAAAAAAAAAAAAAAAAAAAAACTGTCAGAAAAAATTGAAACCGTTTGAATAAAAAAAAAAACGTTTTAACGTTTTTTTTTTCTTTTATTAAGTTTCGGTTTCAAATTTTTTATCAAACGGTTTGATTGAATTTTTTTTCCTATAAATACCTGATTGGTTTCCTCAATTTTTCAGAGAAAAAAAAATTCAGAACACTGTTTCTGTTCCGGTTTCATTTCTGTTCTTGATCTACTGTTTCTGTTCCTGATCTGCTGTTTCTGTTTCTGTTCCGGATTTTTTTTCTGTTTCTGCTTCTGTTTTCGTTTCTGTTCCGAAACAATTTTTGGTTTGATCTTCGGAATTGTTCCGATTTGTTCCGGTACTGTTTTGTCAGTCCGATTTTGGTTTCCGAGCAGTTTGTTCGTTTTGCGAACAGTGTGTGGGGATGTTTGGTATTCGGGACTTCTACAGTGCAAAGAACGTCCTAGACAGAGGAGAATTCTGGGCTGTTTTATCCTGGGGACGACGGGGCTGATACACTGCTTGCACGTTCTTGGGCAGAGCCGCGAAACGTCTTAAAGAGAGCGACCTAGTCCGCGACTCATCCCAAGAAATTTTGGTAAACTCGTTCTTTACTTATTTTCTGCAACAACAATTTTAAGACGTTCAATATCTGCAAAGATGTCTACTGTTCACGATTTTAAACAAGTAACTGTTGATCTCAACAAACCCTTTCGTTTCGAAGGGTTTCATTTTAAAAGGTGGAGACAGAAAATGTTATTTTTTCTTACTATCGAAAAAGTAGCATATGTCTGTACGACCGAAAAACCACAATTACCTGAAGTTCCTACAGACGCTCAGATTCAAGAAGTTAAGTCTTGGGAGGAAAATGATTTCCGTTGTAAGAATTTTATTCTTAATGGTATGTCTGATGATCTGTATGATTATTACTGCACTAACAAAACTGCGAAGGAAGTTTGAGATGCTCTTTCGAAGAAATACGACACTGAGGAGGCTGGAAGTAAAAAATATGCTGTTAGTCGGTATCTGAAATACCAAATGATCGACGACAAATCAGTGGAGGTTCAGTCTCATGAACTTCAGAAAATCGCTCATGAAATAATTGCTGAAGGTATGTTCCTTGATGAACAATTTCAAGTTGCTGTTTTAATTGACAAATTACCCCCCTCTTGGAAAGATTTTAAGAATACTCTAAGGCATAAAACTAAAGAGTTTTCTTTAGAAAGTTTGATCACTCGTCTTCGGATTGAGGAGGAGGCCCGAAAATAAGATCAGAAAGATGAAGTGCTTGTTGTTTCTAACAACGCTCACAAGAAATCATCTTACGCAATTCTGAAACCTAAAGGGAAAAATATGAAAAATCAAAATCAGAATCGCAACCACAATAACCAGAACAGAAATGTGCATCAAAATCAGAATAGAAACAAACTCCCTTCAAGAAATAATTCTGAACAGTTTACTTGCTATAACTGTGGGAAGGCGGGCCATTTGGCTCGGAACTGCCGGCAAAGACGTCGTCCTGTTCCACAGGCGAATCTTACCGAGGACCAACTTATAGCTATGATTTCTGAAATCAATATAGTTGGTGGATCCGAAAGGTGGTGGGTAGATACTGGTGCTTCACGCCATGTCTGCTATGATCGAACCATGTTCAAATCTTATTCTGAAAGTGAAGACAAGAAAGTGTTGCTGGGTGATTCCCACTCCACTATTGTTGCCGGTTCTGGTGAAGTGGAATTAAAGTTTACCTCTGGAAAGACAGTCATCCTTAAAGATGTTCTGCATACTTCAGAGATGAGAAAGAATTTGGTTTCGGGCTATCTTCTAAACAAGGCGGGGTTCACTCAAATTATTGGGACTGATTTGTACACCCTAACCAAAAATAATATTTTTGTTGGGAAAGGATATGCAACTGATGGAATGTTCAAACTAAATGTTGAAATTAATAAAATTTCTTCTTCTGCTTACATGTTGTGTTCTTTTAATATTTGGCATGCTAGACTTTGTCATGTTAACAAACGCATTATTAAAAACTTAAGTAACTTAGAACTAATTCCTAAATTATCTTTGAATGATTTTGAAAAATGTGAATTTTGTAGTCAAGCTAAAATTACTAAAACCCCTCATAAATCAGTAATTAGAGAATCTGAATCTCTTGACTTAATACATTCAGATATTTGTGAATTTGATGGAATCTTGACTAGGAATGGTAAACGGTATTTTATTACATTCATAGATGATTGTTCTAATTTTACTTATGTTTATCTCATGAAAAATAAAAGTGAAGCTTTTGAAATGTTTAAGAATTTTGTAACTGAGATTGAAAATCAATGCAATAAGAAAATTAAGAGATTACGTAGTGATAGAGGAACAGAATATGATTCCGATATTTTTATTGATTTTTATAAATCTCATGGGATTATTCATGAAAAAACTGCACCGTATTCTCCTGAAATGAATGGTAAGGCTGAAAGGAAAAATAGAACTTTTGCTGAATCAGTAGTTGCTATTTTACTTAACTCCGGTGCAGCTTCTCACTGGTGGGGTGAAATTTTATTAACGGTTTGCTACGTACTTAATAGAGTTCCCAAATCGAAAAGTAAAATTTCACCTTATGAAGTTTTCAAAAATAAGAAACCAAATTTGTTTTATTTTAAAACTTGGGGTTGTTTGGCATATGTTCGAATCCCTGACCCCCAAAAGAAGAAAACTTGCCAGTAGAGCTTATGAATGTGTTTTTATTGGTTATGCGGTAAATAGAAAAGCATATAGATTTTATGATTTGAAAGATAAAGTTATCATTGAATCAAATGATGCTGATTTTTATGAAGATAAATTTCCTTTCAAATTGAAGAATAGTGGGGGGCTCGACTTCTAGTAATGAACCTATCATTAGGATTAATGAATCTAATAAGGAATTAGATATTGAACCTAGAAGGAGTAAACGACCTCGTATAGCTAAAGACTTTGGTTCGGATTTCTATGCATATACCTTAGAGGAGGATCCACTTACCCTCCAAGATGCATTATCCTCTATAGATGCCAGTTTATGGCAAGAGGCTATAGATGATGAGTTAGACTCTCTCGAGTCAAATAGAACTTGGCATTTGGTAGATTTACCTCCTGGTTGTAAAACAATAGGATGTAAATGGATTCTTAAAAAGAAATTGAATCCGGATGGAACCATTGATAAATACAAGGCTCGTCTTGTAGCCAAAGGGTTTAGACAAAGAGAGAATGTAGATTTCTTTGATACTTTCTCACCTGTCTCTAGAATTACATCTATTCGTGTACTTTTATCTCTTGCTGCAATTCATGATCTTATAGTGCATCAAATGGATGTTAAAACTGCTTTTTTAAATGGTGAATTAGAAGAAGAGATTTATATGGACCAACCTAAAGGATTTATTATTCCTGGTCTAGAAAACAAAGTATGCAAATTAGATAAATCTCTTTATGGTTTGAAACAAGCACCTAAGCAATGACATGAGAAATTTGATAATCTAGTCATTTCACATGGTTTTAAAGTAAATGAAAGTGACAAATGCATTTACTATAAATCTGAAAATAATGTTTGCACTATTATATGTATTTATGTGGATGACTTGCTAATTTTTGGTTCCAATATTCATGTTGTGAATAATGTAAAATCCATGCTATGTGCTAATTTCGATATGAAAGATCTTGGTGAAGCAAGTGTAATTCTTGGTATTAAAATAACTAGGTCTAAACATGGAATTTCTTTGGACCAATCTCATTATATAGAGAAGATTCTAAAGAAATACAATTATTTTGATTGTAAACCAGCATGTACTCCTTATGACCCTAGTGTGAAGTTGTTCAAGAACACCGGTGACGGTGTTAGACAAACTGAGTATGCGAGCATCATTGGCAGTCTCCGATATGCCACTGACTGCACTAGGCCCGACATAGCGTATGCTGTGGGATTACTATGCAGGTTTACAAGTAGACCTAGTATTGAGCATTGGCATGCTATTAAGAGGATTATGAGATATCTAAAGAGAACTATGAACCTTGGATTACATTATCAGAAGTTTCCCGCTGTTCTGGAAGGATATAGCGATGCTGATTGGAATACCCTTTCAGATGACTCCAAGGCAACTAGCGGCTATATATTTAGTATAGCTGGTGGAGCTGTTTCTTGGAAGTCTAAGAAACAGACTATTTTGGCTCAATCTACCATGGAGTCTGAGATGATTGCACTAGCTTCGGCTAGCGAGGAAGCAGGGTGGTTAAGGAGCCTGCTTTCTGATACCCCTTTATGGGAGAGACCGATTCCAGCTGTCTTGATCCATTGTGATAGTACCGCGGCTATTGCAAAGATTCAGAACCGTTATTATAACGGAAAAAAGCGACAAATACGTCGCAAACACAGCACCATTAGAGAGTATATCTCTACAGGGGCTGTGAGAGTGGATCATGTACGGTCTGATGATAACTTAGCCGATCCTTTGACGAAAGGATTAGCTCGAGAAAAGGTTTACAAAACCTCGAAAGGAATGGGACTCAAGCCCATAGATTGACGAGTCACTTGTGAGGGAAACCCAACCTATAGACTGGAGATCCCAAGAAATAGGTTCAAAGGGTAATAACAACTCATGAAGTGATATGAGAAAAATCATGCTATAAAATTGAGTTCTATTTCATAAATGTGTTGTTTGAAGCATGATATCTTGAAGCGATAGAAGGTTGAGTTTTTATTAACTCTTAATGAGATCTATACTCTATATTTGAGTGGAGTACCTAGCTACAAGAGTACTCTTGATAGATTCACCTATGTGAATGTGGAAGTGTGGCCGCTTCCTATGGAATTTTGGGCAAAATTCTCTAGAGCATTCACTATACTGGGATACACGTGCATGGCCGTAAAGCACGGGCTTTTGAACTACACCCTGATAGGGTTGTGTGTGTGATGTTGTTAGAGATAGAGTTCAAAACTACGAGTTACTCTAGTATAATCTAAAGCATCTTCACTATGTAAAGGTTCAAGTCGATAGACACCTTTTCTTATGCACAATCTTATATTGAATTATACTGCTCGATGAAAAAATTGTTTTTAAAAATTCAAGTGGGGGATTGTTGAAACAAATGAATTTTAATTTAATTTTTGAAATAGAAAGTGCCAAATGTGTATAAATGGTTTTTTCCTCAAAACCTTTTGTCCCACATTGGTTGGGAGAGGAAAAATGAAAGTGGATATCTAGGGGTATGTGAGATACTTGGGGTGTGCCCCAAGGGGTACCCACATTTTGTGGAGGGGAGAGGAGTTACATCCCTATCGGTTTACCACACACGCGCGCGCGCCGCCGCCGCCGTCCGTCCGGCCGTGCCGAGTCGCGTCGCGCGTGTGATGAGGTGGCACTTATTTACTTTTTAGAAAAAAAAAATTATTTAAATAATTTTAATAAAAATAAAAAACAGTTTAATTTAAAAAAAAAAAAAAAAAAAAAAAAAAACAAAAACTGTCAGAAAAAATTGAAACCGTTTGAATAAAAAAAAAAAAACGTTTTAACGTTTTTTTTAAAAACTTCAAACGTTTTTTTTTTTCTTTTATTAAGTTTCGGTTTCAAATTTTTTATCAAACGGTTTGATTGAATTTTTTTTCCTATAAATACCTGATTGGTTTCCTCAATTTTTCAGAGAAAAAAAAATTTAGAACACTGTTTCTGTTCTGGTTTCATTTCTGTTCTTGATCTACTGTTTCTGTTCCTGATCTGCTGTTTCTGTTTCTGTTCCGGATTTTTTTTCTATTTCTGCTTCTGTTTTCGTTTCTGTTCCGAAACAATTTTTGGTTTGATCTTCGGAATTGTTCCGATTTGTTCCGGTACTGTTTTGTCAGTCCGATTTTGGTTTCCGAGCAGTTTGTTCGTTTTGCGAACAGTGTGTGGGGGTGTTTGGTATTCGGGACTTCTACAGTGCAAAGAACGTCCTAGACAGAGGAGAATTCTGGGCTGTTTTATCCTGGGGACGACGGGGCTGATACACTGCTTGCACGTTCTTGGGCAGAGCCGCGAAACGTCTTAAAGAGAGCGACCTAGTCCGCGACTCATCCCAAGAAATTTTGGTAAACTCGTTCTTTACTTATTTTCTGCAACAACATGTTCTGATCCCTGCGCCAATGTTGAAGAAAATGGACAACAGGTCCCAGCCGCATATTCCAATGAGGACAAAATACAATGCATGGTTCCTGCAAAATTTTCCAATACATGTTGTCAGGCTTATTAAATGGACATAACCCCAACATATGCAAAATAGAAATAAAATAGAGAACGAACAATTCTTTGGCTATGTGATTTAACAACTATCCTAGCTTCCTAGGAGAAGGATATTTTCTGTTGAATCCCACATTGATGTTGGGCCTCTCGATATCCATTCGCAGTGGTTTGTCAAAGTCCACCCTGCATGTGTGTTGAATCCCACATCGCTTGTGTTACCTGATCCTGAATTATATATAAAGTCAAGGGTAATCCTCCTCTTACAAGGCGTCTTTTGAGAGTGAGTTAGGCCCATTGAATTTTCTACATTCTCACATGAAAGAAATAGCTTACAACAATTGGAGAGAATGAACTGCAGGAAACAGATGAAGCCTTTTTTCCTTAATAAGCTCCACATGAGCAAACAGCCTCGCCAGTATAAATCTGTAACACCAATTATAGGAACAAAAAAAAAACAATAAAAAGGAACCCTTCAAGTATGTTGCTATTAAACTCCACTAAAAATTGTTGACAATAATTTCCAAATGCGAATACCTTTTCTTGCCGCTGCAAACTTACCATTCAGGTATTATGTTGGAGAATGCCAATAGTTCTTCCGCTACATGAGAAACAACAAAAATGGGAACCTACAGTATGAAAAAGTAGTTAGATGTCAAATTGGGGAAGCATGATCCAAGAAACCAGTTTTTCTTTTTCAATTGTTTTCCTTTTTGTTTTTTCATTTTTTTTTCTGCATTTTTCAATAAGTGAGTTAAACGTAAATAAGCTAAATTATCACTCCAGACCTCTTATGAAATTATGTTCACCAAATTCATTCCTAAAATAGTTAATTTACTAGGAACTACCCACTGATAGTTTTGATATACAGGTACCACATATCTTCTGGCATAGTCTACTCAGTGAAGGAACAAATCAGAATGTGTAGAGATAAAAGGGAAGAACTAAAAGATAATGAACGGGAAGTATAAAATAACAAAAAACAACCAAAAGAGAGATTATAATTCATAATTCAACTCAATAATTATTCAACCCAATAATAAATATGACAAAAACAGGGTCCGCACATGAAAGCTTAATTAGGCAATCAAAAAACCACTAAAGCAAACACAACAAAGAAACTAAATGATACCTAAATTTAGTAACATTGATAGCTAGGGAAGAGAAGAACCAAAAAACCAGAGGATAGAAATTAGAAATCCAATAGTGAACTTAATAATAAATACGTCAAAAGGCCATTACATAAAGCATAAAATTATAGGAAACCAAAAAGCACAAAAATAGTAAACAGCAGAAAACATAAATTATACATGAAGTTAGTGAAACTACTTTCTATCTTGCAAAATATAGAATACACGTTTTAAATCCTAAATCCATATCTTTAATCTCAAGCTTCAACCAATTATTTGCAGCCACAAACACTACTACTTCTAACATTGTTAAAGCAAAAGTTTTGTAAGCTGAAGAATTTATACGCATTCGTCTCTCATGGAGGCACCAACATAAATACAAAACAAAAAGATTAAGTTAACGATATACAAAAGGAAAGAGATTAGTAGTCAACAAGATCCTAAAATTACTCCTTTTGTTATGCTTTGATTGATTATTTGTTTATGTTGAATTCTAAATGAGAGAGTTGTCACTAAGGGCTGTCAATCTGTCATGGTTTAACATTCCCTGACAAACTCGACTGTCTTGGAGAAACAAGGTTGGCCTGTAGAAGATAAAAATGGGTCTCATGAAGTCCTTTGGTGAATATATATGTAGGTTGGATAAACTATACCCTATATGTGCCAGCAAGAATGTGTTCATGAATGAAGAGATAGTCCAGTTCAGGGGTGGTTGTAGAGGTGGATTGGTAGATCCAAGAGAGATAGTAGTAGCAGCAAGTGGTGGGTTTCGCTGGATTTGAGTGAGAGAGAGGGTGCCGGCAGGTCGATTTCGATTATGGGTGTGGCTTGGAATGAGGTTGCAGGTGGTAGAAGGCGTGGGGTGGTGGCGTCAGTTTTACTCTCTTGGGGAATAAGACTCTGTGGATAGATACAGTAAAGATATAAAAAAATAGAATGGAACAAAAAAATAGAAATATAGGTTTAACAAACCGCGCCCCCCCCCTCCCCCCCCCCCCCCCCCCCCCCAAAAAAAAAAAAAATTTTGGGAGAAAGTAAAGATGAAAGCTTATACAATTAGTTTGCTTATGTAAGCAATTTCCAGTCACTGAGGGGTAAACAGTACTCAAATTTTAAACAGTAAGGGTTGTCCTTTCTATTTCTAGAATAACGAGGTCAGTGTTGAATGGTAAAATGACATGGAGTGACATTCACATTAACCCTACAAAAATAAGAATGCACTTTTAGCAAATAAAGGCAGTACATTTAGACCACCACCAGAGCAGGGTTTAAGGGAGCCTCTAAACATGTACCATTATTTGTTATTGTTAAAGTAATAGAACATTATACGAAAAAAAAAACTTTACTATTATGTTAATCTCTCTCACTATTTATAATAAATTTTAGAAAGCCATACATGAAACTATAAATAATAAAAAAAACATAAATACTCTTTAACATTTCCCTTCAAGTTGAAGCATATATATTGTATACTCATAGTTTATTATAAATATATTTTATTTTTGAGTCCCCAATGGTTAGTAAATATATCAGTTAACTGATCAATTGAATTTATATGTTTAGTTCAATCTGCTTCTGTAACAATTTTTCTCGAATGAAGTGACAATCAATTTCAATATGTCTTATTCTCTCATAGCAGATTAGATTGGAAGTAATGTGAAGCGTTGCTTGATTATCACATATCAGATCCATCGGTGAAGAGTGTTTAAACCCAAGTTCTTCCAACAAGTGTTTTAACCAAGTTAACTTACAATTGGTATGGGTCATTGCCCTGTATTCCGATTCTGCACTTGACCGTGCCACCACAGTCTACTTTTTACTCTTGTAAGAGACAAGGTTACCACCAACGAACACACAATATTCAGTAGTAGACTTCCTATCCGAGGGCGATCCGACCCAATCTGCATCCGTGTAGTCTTTTATTTGAGTATGACCGAAGTTTTGATATAACAGACCACAACCAGGAGCACCTTTCAAATATCGGAGAATACGGATCATTGCATCCCAGTGACAAGTCATTGGACGATCTAAGTACTGACTGATAACACTAACAGCAAATGAGATATCTGGTCTGGTAACTGTCAGGTAGTTCAACTTTCCAACTAACATTCTATATTGTGCTGAATTTGTCAGTGGTTTGGTGTTTGAATCCAAAGACGGGTCAATCGGTTTAACTCCTAGGATTCCTGTTTCGCTCAATTGGTCAAGGACATATTTTTTTTGAGACAGGTAAATGCCTTAACTTGATCGAACGACTTCAATTCCCAAGAAGTACTTTAGGTGACCCAAATCTTTTGTTTGAAATTTACTATTCAATTTTTTTTTGAGTTCCTGAATACCACCGTGGTCATCCCCAGTAATCACGATGTCATCCACATACACAATTAACAATATTTTCTCGACTTTACTATGCCTGTAGAAGACAGAATGATCGACTCCACATCGTCGAAGACCAAACTTAGTGACCACTTCACTAAATCTTTCAAACCATACTCGAGGAGACTACTTGAGGCCATAAATAGATTTCTTCAAACGGCATACCAATCTAGACTTCTCTTGAGCAACAAACCCAAGAGGTTGCTCCATAAATACTTCCTCAATCAGATTGCCATGTAAGAAAACATTCTTAATATCGAACTGATGTAATGGCCAACGAAAAGTGGCAGCCAAAGAGATAAACAAAAGAATAGAAGCGAGCTTGGTAACTGGAGAGAACATCTCAGAGTAATCAAGGCCGTATACCTGATTATAGTCTTTAACAACTAAGTGAGCCTTGAGTTGATCAATAGTGCCATCCAGATGAACTTTGATAGTGTACACCCATTTACACCAATTTCTTCTTCCATTGCTTTTGCCCAATTAGGGTGAGTTGTCACATCTCGCCCCAGACACCTATCACCTTGGGGCCTGCGTGACGTCGACACGACATCACCTGAAAATTCAACCCACTAGAGACGACAAAGTACATGCACAAATATGCAATCCTAAAGACAGGTCATATATATACATATATAAACATTCTAATTGGGGACACACCCGTCCTTACAAAAATTAATATACTAACATTAAAGATACACAACCTTGGACCTCTAATTTCTTTTCTTCAAGTAGCACCTCCAACATACTCACTCCTTATCGCATTTTCGGATTTGACCTAGTGCCAATAGGGGACCGACGTCTAGCTACTGCACCTGCGAGTGTATTGTCTTCTTAATAAAAATATTTTAAAATAGTAATATATTCTAAATAATACAACCTTTAAATGGATCAAGCTTAACATATGTAAACAACACATTTTGAACAATAGAATAAAATCACATCCATTCAGTTGTAAAACTTTATATTTAAGTATACATCCACCCGGTTTACCATATATAACAAAATATCACACATCCACCGACTAGCCATAGTGATCGTTTTAACCTCACGATCGGGAGTTTCAACGGTAGCATACCATCTGTAGGATATGTCTTCCTAGCGGACCTAACTGCGCAGATAATCACCTACCGGACGTCTCCGGAGGACATAATATTAATAACCTCCAGCCGGACTACCCTCCGGACATGACATAATATCAACAACCTCCAGCTAGACTACCTTCCGGACAGGACATAAATTATGGCATCGCCTAAACAACCACATCGTCAAACCACAAACATTACCCAAAATCCGCTCGATCCATACAAGTTATAAATTCGTCCTATTTTAAGGAAACACGTTTCATAATATAATTGAAATTTTTTTTGCTAGAAGACAACACACTCACCTGGTGATCCGTTCCTAAACGCTTTACCACCTCTATGCTACCGATCCTTCAGTAAATGCGAACCCATTTATGATAGGGCCTATATTATTATTTGAGATAAAATGACCTAATCATGCAGTGCAGCCCTACGCCCATTTATTTCTCATTCCCCACATTTTTCATGTAAAAATATTATTCGTCTAGTATAGGGCCGTTAAAGTTTAATATTTAAACTTAATTCATAATAAACGGTCTCATTAGTTATTATCCTCATTTGACATTTCAAGGCTAGAAAACAAATTTAGTAATCATAAAAGCTAATGAGAAACGTTACCCGTTCCAAAACGGTTGTTGATCCTCTTAGAAGTTTCTTAATATATGATCCTGCTTCTACCGCCTAAGCGAAACCCACTGCCTAGGCGAACAAGTGCCTTAACTGTTCTGAATTACACATTGACAGCCCTCCGCTTAGGCGAACAATTTTCCGCCTAGGCGAACTCGCGACTTTTTCTTCTGTTTTTGCATACTGATGCTCCACTGCCTCGGCGAGATTCCCCACCGCCTCGGCGAACACGCCTCAGTTTCTTTTTATTTGCGTTCTACTACTCATTCGCCTCGACGAAGATTTTCATCGCCTAGGCGAACTCCTCCTGTTTCTGTTTCTGTTTCCCGAAAACCAGTCACTCCTCCCTTTCTTTTCTTACTAACTCCGGCAGTTCATTTCACCTCCCAACTTCCCCGATCAACCACACCAATGCCACCAATCGTTCTACCAACCCCACCCCTTCAAACCAAAACAAAACACCACAGTACAACAACCCACACACGCACTAGCTACACCCAAAATAGCAAAACAGAGCACACACAACCCGGTTCACACACTCTAACCTTCAAACGAACCAAATAGACGATATACATACATATCCCACCAAACAAGATGACAAACAACCCTTGAAACCCCCCCCTCCTTTTTTTTTGCTGAAAATAACCTTACCTTCTCCGGCAATCAACCTCTCTGACGTCTTCCTCTTTCTCCGGTTCTCTCTCTAGTTTTCTGATTTCTCTCATCTTCTTCAGGCTTTTTGATTAAAATTATAGGGATTATTAAATGGCATAGGTTTTTGTGGATTAGTTTGTGGTTTTGTTCATGCCACGTCGTCTCTCTCTCACACCTCATTGTCTCTAGGATGAGCTCACGGCACCCACACACACAGAGGCATGCATATATATATATATATATATTTTTTTTTTTTTTTTCTTTTTTGAAATATCTTTTGTTCAAATACACCCTTCACCCCCAAATTTTATTTGAATCTTTATTTTAGTCCCATTTAATCTTTATAAGTTTCTAAAATTTTTAATTTCTCCTCTATCATTTAATTATTTTGTAAATTAGGTAAAAATTTGCTTTTCAAGTTTAAAAAAATGATTCTAAATTTGTAATTTGACCCAATTTCACCCTGAACTCCCAATTACTCTAAAATGCAACTAAAATGGTGTACATGCTACGATTGGGGTCTTACAGAGGGATTTTGAAACAGAATTAGGAATAGAAACAGAGGACAAAGAAGCAACAAAAGAGGAGTACGAATGAGATAGATGTGCATATGAAACAAAGTTAGAAATAAGATGGGTAGTACATGTGTACTTACCTTTCCGGATGGCAATGGGCATATCCAGGTCAGAAACAGATAGGTCGGCTGGAGAAGAATCTGATGACACAGAGTTGATGGGCGCAACAGCGGAGGGGGCCTTCTGTAGACGAGAGTAGACTTGCAAAGGAGTTGAAGAATGACTAGGCAGGATAGGATCCGGAGTAGAGGAAGATAGTGTAGGGTTTGGTATACTTGGAAAGGGAAGTGTAACATCCAGATTGTCTCAAGAGGAAGGGATAGAAAAGTAAGAGGTAGACTCAAAGAATGTAACATTTGCACACACAAACGAGCGACGTAATGATGGACTATAACAATGATAACCCTTTTGTGTGCTAGAATAGGCAAGGAAGATACATTTTAAAGCACGGGGATCTAACTTGTCCCTGCCAGGGGTCAATTGATGAACAAAACAAACATACCCAAATATTCGAGAAGGTAAACTAAACAAGGGAGAACGAGGAAAAAGAATGGAATGGGGAACCTTGCCGTTGAGGGTAGAAGATGACATCTTGTTGATTAAGAAGTAGGCGGTAAGAATCGCATCACCCCAGAAATGTTTGGGAACATTCATCTAAAAAAGAAAAGTACGAGCCACTTCTAGGAGATGTCGATTCTTACGCTCAGCAACTCCATTTTGCTACAGTATGTGAGGACAAGAAGACTGATGCAAATACCAGAGTGTGACATAAATGAAGTAAATAACTGAGAAAAATATTCTCGAGCATTATCACTGCGAAGAATATGAACTGGTACATTAATTTGAGTTTTAATTTCAGTACAAAACGCATGAAAAATAGAGAATAATTCTGAACGATCTTTTATTAAATAAAGCTAAGTAACTCTGGAAAAATCATTCACAAATGTCACAAAATAATGAAAATCTAATGTAGAAGTAACATGAGATGGACCCCAAACATCTGAATAACGGACTCGATGCTCGAACATGAGCTGGGGAAGCAAATGAAATATGATTATGCTTACTCAATTGACAAGACTCACACTCTAACAAAGACAAATGACTCAAATCAGGAACAAGTAACTTACGGTTGCTAAGGCAGGGATGACCAAGGTAATAATGGATCTGGTAAGCGGAGGCAACAGTAGGGCAGATAGTAGGTAGGATAGCAGGACTCTCGTCATGGTTTTTAAAGTAATATAGGCCATTTTTCTCATGCCCGATGCCAATTGTCTTCCGCGTCTTCAAATCCTGGAGAATGACAGAATTAAGAAAAAATGAGACAGAATAATTAAGGTGTTTGGTGAGCTTATTGACTAACATCAAATTAAAAGAAAACGAAGGAATATACAAGACAAAGGAGAGAGATAAGGAGGGTGAGGGTGCCATCGTGCCAATGCCACGGATAGGGACAATGGAACCATCAATAACTGTAACAGGAGACAACGAAGAAGGAGATGACTGAATATGTGTAAAGATGGAAGAAGTACTTGACATGTGATCAGTGGCTGCAGAATCTATGACCCAGGGTATGGGAGGAGAAGGGCGAATTGAAAGACAGACCGTAGAAGTACTTTGTTGAGCTAAAAACGTAATGGGAAAAGATGCCTATTGGGATGCCTTATACTGAAGGAATTGAGCATATTTATCATCAGATATGTCCTTGGTCGCCTGAGATTCTGGAATAGTAAGAGTATTTGGATCAGATGTCACTGCATTGGCGAATTTGGGAGGACGACCAACTAAATCCCAATATGTTTCTCGAGTATGATTATCCTTTCCGCAAAAAGAGCACTATCGATATAAGCCACGACCACGATCACTATGTTTTCCCCGAGGGCCACCACCATGAGAAAAACCACCACGACCACCACTGAGTGGAACACCACGATGTAGTGTAGGAATCTGTGTAACAAGCACCGAATGCTCAGACGACGCAGACGAACTCAAGCTAGACACATTATCCTTGGTAGTGCTACGCGAGATGCGAGAATACATTTTTGTGATAGTGGGAAGAGTAGCACTGGAAATGATCTGAGATCGGACTGGTTCAAATTCTGGGCGTAATCCAGCCAAGAACTTCATGACAGCCACCTGCTCATGTTGCTTTTGTATTTCTTTCAGATTGATAGTCATCGATAAGATAATATTCATCTCCTCATAGAGGCTGTTGAATGTGGCAAAATAATCTGTAACGGATTGCGTGCCTTGCTAAAGTTGGAAGTACTCGACCGATAAATCATACATCCTGGTGAGATTACTAGAATATAATACACAAAGATATTCCCATATATCTTTGCACGTATCGAGATGAGTACAGAGATCAGCCACTTGAGGCTCCATCGAATTCCACAATAATGCTACAATCTGCGCATCAGCCTGAATCCAGTCGTCATACTTTTTTTATCATTTGTTGCCGGTAAGGATTCCGTGAGGTGACGATGTTTCTCTTGTCCGGTGAGGGCTATTTTCACAGTTTTAGACCAATTTAAATAATTGATTTCGTTCAACTTACGAGTTGTTAATGGTTGAGGTGTAGCCATCAACATTAATACCCGCTAATACAACAACTAACAAACAACTTGCACAAGGGAAACAAATCAATAATATAAACAACTGTAGGGCTTAAACAAAGAACATGAGAATTAGAACAATACTTACGAACATCTATAGGGCTGTCTTTCGAACAATAACCAGAAGTATAACCGGAAGTCTCAAGTCTTACGAACAATAACCAGAAGCATAACCAGAATGCAAAGGCGCTGCTGAGATCGTTTAACAAGGGTTTGCAGTTGGTTCTTTCAGAATGCGAACAAAAAGTCTCAAGTCAGTGCAAAAGGCCAGCGAAGGTCTGGCGAGGGCCGACGAAGGTCGATGACGTCAGAGAAGGACAGTGGGTAGGAGAACTGGTTCGTGATGATGGTACAACGCGATTTTGGGGTTGATAACGGTTCGCGATGATGACGGCGGCTCGGAATGGCATGGGCGACAGTCGGCGAGGCTCGGAATTGCCTGGGCGACGGCGGCGAGGCGCGGATTTGAGTGTGTTGAGCGGTGGCGACGAGGGTTGGTGGGCTGCTTGGGTTTCAGCTCTTTTTTTTTTTTTGAATAGTAGGCAAGAGAAGAAGAATTTTTTTTTTTTGGTTTGAACAGATCTATGGAATCAATCTTCCATAACCTGCTCTGGATACCATGTTAAAGTAATAGAACATGATATGAAAAGAATGAGAAGACTTCACTATTGTGTTAACCTCTCCCACTATTTATAATAAGAATTAAGAAACTATACATGAAACCCTAACTAATAGAAAAGACATAAATACCCTTTAATAGTTATAAATAGATTATTAAATGTAAATCCCCATTAAATTTATAAAACCATTGTTATTTGAATGCCCCATAATAATCCAAATATAAACATATATACACAAATCATTAGAAAAGACCATACTTTGGGATTTGTACACCCAGTGTCTCATTCTTTCCTAGGTGCAATCTTTTTATTACAACAAATTTTTTATGTATCCAATTGATTAATTGTGTTGTATCCTCTATCAGAATTGACAATTGAATTGTATTATACCTCATGTTCCAAAATGGTTGTTAAAGCCATGCCGAAGCACATCATGTTTTAATCATGTCCATATGAAATTAAGAGAATCATAGGACTGTTACATGTCTATATATAATTAAGAGATTTTCACAACATAGTGCATCGAGACATGATATGAGCACTTCCCATTTTACACGTCATAATGAAGAACAGTATGCTGCTCAGCACAAACTGAAATAATAAGCATTAAAGCTCACATTTGCACATCTGAATCTCAGGTGGCGTTTGGTAACCGTTTCTGTTTTCATTCCAGCAGTGGGATGGGAATGGAATGGGATTTGATGAGAATTTTGTTTTCTTCTTGAGAGTAGAATCGCGTTTGGTAACGATAATTTTTTTTTTTTTTTTTTTTCATTTTGGGAAGAGAATTGTGTTTGGTAACGATTCTATCCTAAAATTTTTTTTTTTTTTGGCCGGACGGCAGTGGCTCCGGCGCCGGCCGGAAGGCAATGGCGCTGGCGACGGTCGGACAGCTATGGCAGGTGGGTGACAGTGGCCGGCGGCCGGAAGTGACCGGAAAGTTTCCGGCAGGATGGTGACCGGCGACGGTCGCAAGAGATGGCGCCGGCGGAGGCGGACGGTGATCGGCCGGGGGGTGAACAGTAACTCTATGTTTTGGGAATGGAATGGGAATAATAAGAAATAACTTTTTTTTGTTTCTCATTTCTTAAGAAAAAAGTGAGCACAATTCTCAAATGAGAATGAAATAGAAACGGAAACAAAAATTACCAAACGCTATTCCCAAACAGAATTCTAAAAAATTTAAGAATGGGATGAGAATTTCTGGAATGGAAACGGTTACCAAACGGGGCCTTAGTTTCCGAGCTAATATATAAATGAACCTGCTTGGGTTACGTCAGTTGCTGAGGATGCTACAGTTTGGGAAACTTTGGGTTTTTAAAGTTCCCATATTATATATGCGTCAAACATCTTTATTAACTTTACAAGAACCAGGCAAGCCCTGGCATGCCAATAGTGGTTACATGCAAGATCTAGGTGGCTTCACACAATTTTGAAATGATACCAACGAGAAAAATGGACCTCTTCAAGTGAACGGATGCTCATGATTACCTTCAAGCAGTGACTTCTTATAAAGGTGATCACCAGTGAAAACCATGTACTCCACAGGTTTTGTCATAGCTACATGTGGCCTAAAAAATTACATAAGAACGAATCAAAAAATACGATACCTTCAGATTTGAGGATTTTAGGGAAGATGATATGTGCTCCAACAGCTGCAAAACAATTCCTAATCGCCGAATGGAAATTAGGACTGAACCTCCAGCTTTTAGAGAGTCAGAAGCGCACGAACACATAAAAGGTAACTTCTCTATCTCCTCTAGACTCTCATCCATACAGAGCATGGACTCCGCAATCATTTTCCAACTATCATCATCATTACTGTAACATTTTAATAGCAAGACATTTTTGCTCAATTTTTTGTGGAGTTGAACAGGAAAAAAAAGAACAAATCAATATTAATTTGCCACTTCTTAGCAACAATAAGGTCGCTTACAGTCAAGAGAAACACACAGTTAACCCAATCAGACACAATCAGAACCTTGTAAGTTGTAAAGAGAATACCTCATGGTTGAGATATCCGTGCTAGCCAGGGAAGAGCAATTATAATCCCCAACACTTTCTGCGATATTGCAAGATGACAAATCTGAATATATGATCACATCGGTTACTCGAAGAGCCTGGTAATTAAAATTCGCTGCAGTTGCAGATATGAAAATGGACCTTGAAAGATATACCAGATTTCTTTTTGGTCCATTGATAGTCCAGTTACATGCGCCAATTTCCAAACCAGAACTGAGGGCTTTTATGATTAATGTTCCATTACAGCAGACTTCTTCAGCATATTTAAGAGAATGAACCTTCTGAGCACAATCCTTCACATCAGCTGCACTGAGAAGCATAATTTATTACAAACTTAGACATGATTATTAACTACCTAAGAAGTGAGAACGTCAACTAGAAGCAAATATAGATAATGTGTGTGTGTGTATTTTCGAGAAGTGGTTCCCCACTCTCTCTCTAGGCAAGGTATGTATGCCACTGAAGCTCCAAGACTCCAGCACAATCTGCACAGAAATAAGTAAGAAACATGTTCCAGAAAGGAAACCAATAAAAGAATATTAACCATAATTCCATTAATTTGATAGGCAAGATGCACATAGAATCTAACTTACGGAACTAAAGTCTCCAAATTACAAAAATGAAAATTAAATAGCATGAAAGTACATTTTTTTTTTTTTTTTTTGGGCAAGGAATAAATGGTGAACTAAACAAACAGAGTGACTAAGGTGGCACTTGGTTAGTGTTTCTGCTTTTCTGTTTCTACTTCCAATAAACTGCTGGGACGGAAATTTTATTTATGTTCTAGAATATTCCGGGAATAGAAACATGTTTGGCAACGAGCTCAAATTGATTCTTTTAATTTATGAGAACAGAAATAAAAAACATGTTTAGTTGCAACTTGCAACATTTATTCCACCTTTTTTTTTTTTTAAATGTATGGTGGCCGGGTGGGTGGTGGTGGCCGGGTGGGTGATAGTGGGAATAATTTTGTGAGAGTTAATAGCAATCAGTTTTTTTTTGTTCTTTAGATTCTTAAGGAATTCAAGAAATACTCCTAAAATTTTGGAAACAAAATGTGTTTACCAAACGCGTTTCTGTATATTAATCTTAAAATTTTGAGAGCGGGAACAGAAATCAGGGAACAAAAACAATATCTAAAAAGGCCTAAATGGCCTCAAGTACGTTGATAGCTAGCAAACTAGAATATAAATTTCAAATCTGCAGTAGCAGTAATACCTATACAAGGGCATCCAACCACCCAACTCTCTGCCATCCTTGCCTAAAGCTATTTCTCTTAATGCCAATGGAAGTTTTTCAAGTTCTTCCCACTTCATCCATTGAGGAAACCCATGTTCCTCAGGTTCATAAGATTGCCTGAATTCCATATGCATCGCAAGAAGATCCTCCATCATTAGCTGTCCAAGTCTCGCCGTTGCTTTGGTTACATATATCTGATTTGGTTAACATAAGCAAAACAAGCACATCAAAGCAATAGTCAGTAGAGGTAAACATAAAAGACATAATGGTTAACTAGGTTTCAATCAAATTAAGAAAATTTATCTTTTCTAGTTACCTTAGAAGTAAAACCCTTGTTACGAGTAAGAAATGGCAATCCAAGCATACCCATAGGACTCGAGATCAATACAATATCAATAAAAGAGGCATTCCACGGGTGCAAGTTCTTAATAATTTTGTAACAAGGCTCTGCATGTATTAAACTATTTGCATCAACGGGTTTCTCGATTTTCTGCCCTCTTTTATCCACACAATCTGAATTCGAAAATCTGTTCGATGATGGAGCAGATGAATCTTCATCAAGCATGATGCCTGAATCGGTCATTACAGGAGAGAAGATTGTGAGCACTGAAAGGTCCAGAGGACAGTCCAATAATACCTGAAAGCCACACACATTGAGCAAGTGGCATGGTGGGAAATGAAAACCTCCACCTTCACTCAAACATGTCTGTAAAATGATAAACCAAGAAAATAGCATTAGAAAATGCACAAACACACGCATTGAGAAACTAAGAAAGATACAGAGAGACTAACCAACTTCATGGAGACGAACAAAAAATGGACTAATCCACAGAGATTGGACTTTGTGTGGGGACCTAAAAAAATTATGTAAATAGCTATTAATTGACATGCATAATTTAGAGGGAGAATGAAGAAAAGATTAAGTTTGCCAGCAGGATTTGAAATGAAAAAAACAAACAAAACAAAACAGTCTCATGACAGAAATGGAAATATCTAAATAAATACCATGATAATTTCTTATAATTTTAACAATACTCAAACAGGTCACGTAGTCAGAAGCCGGTGCCTGAATTAGTCAAATGACAAAGTAAAAACATTCTAATAAATAGAAAAATAAAAAACTGTCCCTAAACATTAGACCATGACTGAGAGCAATGAAGGGTGGTCGCAGTTCGTGGTGGTGTGCTCATTTTCTTTATGTTGACAATTTTGGAGGCATGTGTTTAGCACTCACAATCTATATGTTATATTTAAAAATGGAAGTTAAGGATTGAGAATGAATCACAATCAAATATTATCAATCTCTCCAATAAGATTCTCCTTTTATAATTGTCACAACAATTTTTTTTATTACCTTCTATCTCTTTTATTTTCACTATCTATATAACAATAGAAATAATAATAACCAATACTTATTGTTCATTATTATAATAATGACACAAAAAAATTAGGTACAAAACCAATAACATCTCACTCTATATTTTCACTATGTGTATAGTGAAAATTAAATAATATTGAGATCAATCAAGTAAAATATAAGTAATATTAGTTATAACATTTTCTAACTTGACACCTTCTCTTTGCCTTCTCTCTTTTTATTTTTATTTTTTGGTTTTTATATCTTTTATTTTTCTATTTTTGTTTCCTTTTTTTTCCTAAATATATATTTTTAATTTTGTTCTTTTTCTTTTTTTCCTATGTGAGTTTTCATAGTGTGCGAAATTGCACTAACTAATTGGAGCAACCAAAAAATAAATACAATAAATAAATTTTTTACATTTACAAACCAAATACACCCCCAATTGTTAGATCTCTTATTGTTTGATAATTGACACTCGACTAATCTTACTAGCCTAGCATTTTTATACTTCAATAGCTCAAACATTAGTTATACTATCAAAGAATGTACTAACAATATTTATATTAGTTCAAATATTAATTAGCAAGAATGTACGATTTATTACTAAAAATATAATAACTAAATCAAAATGTAAAAAAAATAATATCGATAATTATATGAAGTGTGAAAAAAAACTACCGATAGCTTGTGCATAGCGCGGGCATACAATCTAATAGGAAAAACCAAAATTGAAAACTGAACCATTGGACCTAGGGATGTCAATGGTTTGGTTTCATATAAAACCATAACCAAAATCGTTAGACATATACCAAACCAAACCCGTCGGTTTTTGTAAACGGTATTAAAATCGAACCATTTAAATTTATACAAAACCAAAACCAAAATTGCGAGACCGCGAAACCATTTAAGATTTTTCAATTTTATAATAAACCAAAATCAAAATCACGAAACTGTGGACCATTGTTTTTTATATATAAACACAAACATAACTAAAATATAAAACATAAATTCTAAAAAATAAAACCAAACCACAAAACTATTAATTCTTACAATAAACATTTCTAACCATAATTAAAATTTAACGATACTTAAAATATACGATTGTTACCATAATTGTTAACAATAATATATATATTATTGGTTAAACTGTAAATATATAAAAAGTTAGGTATATATGCCATAAAAATATATCTAAAATATTGGTTTCGCGGTTAGGTTTTATGGTTCGGTTTTACGGTTACTATCTCATAACCAAAATCAAAACCGTTTCGGTTGCTAATTTCAAAAGTGAAGCCGCAGCCAAACCATTTTGTCGGTTTCGAAACCTAACTATTCGGTGCAATTTCTCTCGGTTACTCGTTAGTTTGATTTTTTGCTATCCCTGCTTAGATCGAAGGAGAAATCAACAAAGGTAATCTTTTTGCTCCTATTTAACGTGAACAATCCGTTATTTTCCTCTATTGGCTAAGTAAGCTACCCAAGAGGGGAGGGGTGAATTGGGTAGATAAAAACTTATCAGAGAAAATACTTCAAAAAATTTAAATAATTAATTTTAATCCTAAATGAATTATTATCTTTATATAACAGTGGAATTTTAATATTAACTAGGTGCACACCAAATAACAAAAATAAATAATGAAAAATACCAGCACACTAGAAATTTATGCTGGTTCACCAAGCTACTTTTGGCAAATCCAGTCCCATGAGCTCTATGGAGAGTCGCACCCCTTTAAACTCAAGATTCCTTTCAAGGTAGGAACCAAATCCTCACAAAGATTCTTTTCACAGACTTAGAATCAACCTTTACAAATTTTTTTTTCTAGGCTCAGGAATAACCTCTACTTTTTACAAGCTCAAGAATAACCTAATTCTTTTTGTACCTTACGCTAAAAAATAAAAATCTCACAAACACTCCAAATATCATTTTACCTGGTAAGGATTTAACCGTTACAAAATTGCTCACAAATCAATTCAATCAATGAAGAATTACTACCTCAATCTCTTTACAGGATAAGACTGAAATCAGCTACCCTTAGATTAAATACTCCCAATAGTATTCAATCCGTCACTCAACTCACCAATTACAAATTGATAAGTGATTTTTTTCACTCGAAACTTCTACCACCTCAGATAAATTAGAATTCAATTAATATCCCAAAACTAGTGATAAAAAAGTGAGATATTCAAAATTTGATTTTAAACAAAAAAAAATGGGTAGCATGTAATTGAGCATGTAATCAGATTTCTTCAAGAAATTATTTCAAAAATAATTTTCAATAAAAAATCAGAAAACAATTTCAATTCCAAATATAATCAAGCAATACTAAATAGAAAGTAATTTATAAATATCTCACCCGAATTCCACCAAAAAATAATGATAGCAATGTCACTTCAGATCGGTAGTAACAACAATCCGCATCAAATATTTCTCAAGAATAACTCTCAGAAAAGAGCTTACAATTCTTTCAGTATGATTACTCTTAGAAAGCTCAGTATAATTCTCTTAATGTATATCTAATAATAAAAAAAACGCAGGTCTATATAAAAGGGAATAAAATAAGTTCTCCAACGGCTAATTCCCACTTGTTATGAAATTTAATTGCTCTTATGGATCCCTTATATCATTAATACTTCATCTTGGTTCAAATCACTTAATTATAACTTTTATACTTCTCAATTCAGTCCCTCAAATATTTCTCAATCACAATTAAATAGGATAGAAAGAATTATATGTACCAAATTGAAAAATATTCAAACTTAATGAACTAAATCTATAGGGATATTATAATATATGTTGCATATCTGAAATAACATTAAATTCCTAAAATACCTCTCAGATCTTGACTATAAAACTACTAGTAACGGCTACTTTTAGAATAAAATCTGAAATTCTATAAAATCCTGAAACAGTGCCATAAGTGGACTTACCAAGAATCACTGGTCGACCACTTGATTCAGGATGTAGCCAAACAAAAAATCCATCGCCCATCGGTTGACCTATTTGTCGACTCAGAGATTCAGAGAGTTACATTTCTACTCATAGGTCGACCGCCCTGTTGACTTATCGATTCAGAGAGTTCACCATTTAAGCTCAAGTCGAGCTACCTGTCGACCAATAGATTCAGAGAGTTATATTTCTGGTCACAGGTCGACTGCCCTGTCGACTTATTGATTCAGAGAGTTCACCATTTAAGCTCAGATCGGCCTACCTGTCGACTGAGAGATTCAAAGACTTCATATTCATTGCATTGGTCGATTTACCTGTCGACTTACCAATGCTGGAATCCTCTTTTTAATTCGTTTTGAATTCATTCTCATTGATGTTTTCGCCCCTTTAACTGATTTTTTTTCTTAGTTAGCTCCACTAAATACTTAAGTTAAATTTTAGTCAATTATCTTTATTTCTTTCTCAATTTCACATAAGAGCAAATAATTTAACTAATTAGGATTCTATAAAAGAAAACACACATATTTGTAAAATTCATTTTGTGTCGTGTGTGATCCTAATTGAGATATTAAGAGTTAAAATTTAACTTGAGTTATTTTTCCTAGATTCTTCAAATTCTTTAACCTCTTAATCCTTCATGATCTTTGTCATCATCTTTTAGCATCCATTCATTACTTGTCATCATATCTTCATCATTGGAACTAATAAACTAAAATACTTAATCAAACCGTTAGTTCTACCACAAACATCAACCTTTAATTGTTCATCAAAATATTAGGATCAACAATCTCCCTATTTTTAATGATGACAATTAACTTTGATATTTTCTTTAAAACAATAATATAACCATACTCTTCCTAAATCCGAGGACGGGTTCTTTAACTTATTAAAGCAAAGTAATGAAGAAAATTAAAAGATTTTCAATCAAAGAACAAATTTTAATACACAAGAAACTCCCCCTTAAGATATTCAACAAAACATCAACTAATTCTCTCCCTTTGTCATCTCAAAAAATTGGGGAGGGGGGAACACAAAGAAACACTACTCTAGACATACATATAATATACTTTGAAAGAATAAACCTAAAGTAATTAAATCAGAATATTTATATACATAACTCTTTAAAAACACATTGAATCAACCCATAAAATCAACTTTATGCATTAAAATAATTTTCAACAAATACCATGTAGATCATCATTAAGGATAAAAAATCTAACTAAGTAGATCAAGTCTAGCTAATTCATCAAAATTCATACAGTAGAAGTCAAGTTTCATAAAAAACCTAAATTAGCTATTACAGACCGAAATAATAAATATGGAACTTGTCTCAATAGCAAATTCAAAAAGAGAATAAAAGATAATGTCTAATGAGGGCTCTGTTCAGAAAAGTGATAATAAAGTCCCATCGGACTAGTGGCTGGCTGTTGAGGATACTAAACTCCTGGTTGAACAATTGGTCTTAGAGTTATTTGCTGATGAAACGGCGTTGACGATCTTGCTCCAGATGGCCCTACAGCAGTGGGTCTTCCATAGGACTGCTGTGCTCCAAACATAGGATGTCCGGTAAAGTGCGGCTGTGCACTGTATTGCTACTGGTATCCTTGATATGATGATTGTATAAACTGAAACATTTGTTCCAAATTTCTCGTGATTTTCCCAAATCCAGCTTCCATGTTCATATTCATTTGGACCATTTTATTTTCTAACCCAGTTATCTAATCATCCATCTTGAAGAAAATCCATCTTTTGATTAATGTTCATTTCTTCCTCATCACCTTCTTCTTCGCCCACAACTTGCACTCTTTGCCTTTACTGATTCCTCTTCTTTCCCCATCTATTTCCTTTGTACTCATATCCCATTAACGAAGCATTACCCACATTGATCCATCCAGGTATGATTGTCATAAAATTTTCTTCATCGGGATCAGTTTCAACTCCAACATGATTAAATAACATTTGAAGTGCATCAGCATAGGGTAATACTCCAGAAGGTTTCTGAATATGATATTTCATATGACCCATCATGATGTGTGCTAAGTCCAATTTCCTACCCTCGATAATCTCATTCATCAAATACAAATCAAAATCATTCACATTAGCATGACTTCCTCCTCTAGGTACAACCGTTTAGGTTAGCACTAAGTGAATGAATCGATACTCAAGAGATAATGATCCTACTTTATCGCCCTCTAAGTTAAATTTCTCAGCAATTGCCATTCTATTGAAATTTATCGAAAGCCAGTGAGGGGTATTGTATGGAACTACGTCTCTTCTAGGTATTTCCAAAATATCGCATAATAACCCTCTATTAAACCATTTTTTCCCCTTTAACATAGGATGTCATCTCAACATTATTGTAAGTGAGATTTCTATAGAACATTCTCACCCACACCGGCATCCACTCATTCCTTTGGGTGACAAAATTGGTCCATCCCAAATTTCTAAAATATCCTTCAATATCAATATTTTTCTCTCTTAAACTTACAAAATCTATGGGTTTGCAACCTAGAACCTTTCGGTTGACAAACCCCTCATTATATCTTTTCTCATTATTCTTCTTTTGAAAAAATTCATTATTGTATGTAACCCTTTGAGCACGCTTATTGATTTTAGGCATTTTTCACCCAAATTTAAAAAAAAATCAACCAAGATAACTCAAGAAATTGAGCCTAGACAGAGAACCAACTAAGCCTTTAGATCCGACCCAAAGATCTTCAAATCCAAGCCGAAATGAACTAATTTTGTGAGATTTAGGAGTGAATGGACTTGGGAGAGGAAGGGTTTTAACGAGAAGAGGGTTTTAGATTCAAATGAAATAAAATAAAAGAGTTGAGGGTATTTATATCCTGTAACGACCGGTCGACTGCCAACTTAGAGGCGGTTGACAAATGAATGCAGCGCCTCTCTCTGTTTTCCAACCTGCTATTGTTAGTCGACTGATGAACCATTATAGGTCGACTGACCATTCTGAGTTGTTTGACTTTTAGTGCATTTAAACCCTAATTTGATCAACTTAGCTCAATTTTATACCTCTTATTTTGATCCACATATATTTTATAAAAATTTAATTACTCACACATTTAAACGCATACACACACATGTATCACAAACATCTAAATTTGAAAATAAACAGACTCAGTCTCCCTAACAAAATTAATAAACTTAAACTTTAAAAATTTTGACATAATTGGATCATCTTTGGGAGCAAGTGGTGTGTGTACCTTTGGTGGATTACTAATTTCTGACTTGGTATCTTTTGACTCCATCAATGCTTCATTTTTCACCTTAATTTCTTCCTTCTTAGGAATGGTTATTTTCTAAACTGATTCAGTAAGAACTTCTTTGCCTTTGTTTGGTGCTTCAGGCTGTTTTGGTACAACTTTGTAAATGAACTTTTTCTTGTATTGGTATCTTGCCGTTTGTTGTGGATAAGCTTTGTCAGCTCTCACATATTGAGCTTGTTGCTTCTATACTCTTCTATTTGGCACATGCTGATTCTTCTTATTAGGTACATTGAATCTCGGTTCCCTTTTTGGTAGGGCATATTCCTTGTACCTTATTGTTTATTCAAATCTTCCTGTCGGCATGTAGTATTGATTATACATTTGTCTAAATCTCTGATTGGTACCTGCACCAAAATTTTCTCTTTTTGGTATCCAGTTGTTTCTGGATCCGACAGGGTAACCATGTAATAAATAACAAGAGTTTTCATAATGACCAAATTTATCATAATAAAAATACTTAATACTATTAGCATGCCTTTTCAGATAGTCAGTGTTTCGTATGGAGCATAATAATATTTGCGATTTTGAGAAACAACTTTAGTAGCTATTGATTTTTTAATAGATTTATTACTCTCAACATCCTTGAATTTATCCATTGCTTCTTTAAGCTTATTTTGAGTCTTCTCAAGTAATCGCTCATTGGTGCTAACGTTTACCTGTAGACCAAAATTCTTTTTATGCATAAATTCAAGATCATTCTTAAGAATTTGACACTCATTTTCAATATAATGGATTTTCACATGAGCTCTATCAAGCTCACACCTTGTATTGTCCAATTCAATGCTCAAGACCTCATTCAAGGTTTCAAGATTTTTTTTTTCTTTTAAATTCATTCTGTTGAAGATCATAAAAATCATTTTTCAAACCCTCAGTCTCATCCTCAAGAGACTCAATTTTCTCACACAACTTACTAATTTCTGATAAAACATTTTTAAACTCAGCAGTTTCAAAATATTTGTCCATCAGAGCTTATTTTCAAGAGTTGCAATTTTTTGCTCTAATTTAAAATTATCGTTTAAAAAAACATACATAAGAGCAATAAGCATCTCAATAGCTTTATCTTCATTCTCATAATTGCAAATTATATCAGTCTTACGATCAGAACAATGACTATTAGAAGAAATAGAATCAATAGTAGTACACATAACTTCAGAATCAAGTCACTCCATGTGATCGTGTTTAGCTATACTGTGAAGTATATCGAGTTAAAACTAACTCTAATACCAATTGTTGGCCCAGTGAGCTACCCAAGAGGGGGATGAATTGGGTAGATACAAAATTATCTGAGAAAATACTTAAAAAAATTCAAATAATTAATTTTAATCTAATATTAATTATTATCTTTATATAACAATGGAATTATAATATCAACTAAGTACACACCAAACAACAAAAATAAATAATAAAAAATAGTGGCACACCAGGAATTAATACTGGTTGACCAAGTTACTCTTGGCTAATCTAGTCCATCGAGTTCCACAGAGAGTCATACCCACTAAACTCAAGATTCCTTTAAAGGTAAGAACCAAACCCTCCTAAACATTCTTTTCACAGGTTCGTAATCAAACTTTACAAATTTCGTTTTCCTGGCTCAGGAATAACCTCTACTTTTTACAGGCTCAAGAATAACCTCTACTTTTTACAGGCTCAAGAATAACTTAATTCTTTTTGTACCTTAGGCTAAAGAATCAACACAAACACTTCAAATATCCTTTTACCCGGTAAGGATTTAACCATTACAAAATTACTCACAAATCAATTCAATTAAGGAAGAATTAATACCTCAATCTCTTTACGGGAAAAGACTGAAACTAGCTACCCTTAGATTATATACTCCCAGTAGTATTTTATCCGTCACTCAACTCACCAATTATAAATTAATAAGTGATTTTTCTCACTCAGAACTTCTACCACCCCAAATAAATTAGATCTCAATTAATATCCCAAAATTAGTGATGGAAAAGTAAGATATTCAAAATCTGGCTTTAAACAAAAAAATGGGTAACACATAATTGAGCACGTAATAAGATTTCTTCAAGAAATTGTTTCAAAAATAATTTTCAATAAAAAATCAGAAAACAATTTCAAAGATCAAATTCCAAATATAATCAAGCAATACTAAATAGAAATTAATTTGGAAAGATCTCACCTGGATTCCACCAAAAAAATAATAATAGCAATGTCACTTCAGATCGGTAGTAGTAACAATTCACATCAAATATTTCTCAAGAATAACTTTCTATAAAGATCTCACAATTCTCTCCGTATGATTACTATTAGAAAGCTCAATATAATTCTCTTGATGTATATTTAATAATAAAAAAAATGCAGGTCTATATAAAAGGGAATAAAATAAGCTCTCCAACGGCTAGTTCCCATTTGCTATGATATTTAATTGCTTTTATAGACCCCTTATATGATTAAGATTTTATCCTTGTTCAAATAATTTAATTATAGCTTTTAAACTTCCCAATTAAGTTCTCCAAATATTTCTCAATCGCAATTAAATTGGATAGAAACAATTACATGTACCAAATTGAGAAATTTTCAAGCTTGATGAAGCAAATCTATATAGATATCATAATATATGTTGCATATCTCAAATAACATCAAATCCCTAAAATATCTTTTAGATCTTAACTATAAAACGGCTAGTAACGACTACTTTTAGAATAAAATCCAAAATTCTACAAAATCCTAAAACAATGTCATAAGTCTACTTACCAAGAATCAGTGGTTGATTGTTTGATTCAGGATGTAGCCAAACCAAAAATCCATAACCCATCGGTCGACCTATCTGTCGACCTAGAGATTCAGAGAGTTACATTTCTAGTCACAGGTCGACCGCCCTGTCGACTTATCGATTCAGAAAGTTCACAATTTAAGCTTAGGCCGACCCACCTGTCGACCGAGAGATTCAGAGACTTCATATTCAATGCATCGTTCGACTTACCTATCGACTTACCAATGTTGGAATCCTCTTTTTAATTCATTTTGAATTCTTTTTCATCGACATTTTCGCCCCTTTAACTGATTTCTTTTTTCAGTTAGCTCCACTAAATACTTAAGTTCAATTTTAGTCAATTATCTTTATTTCTTTTTCAATTTCACCTAAGAGCAAAAAATTTAACTAATTAGGATCTTATAAAAAAAACACACACATATTTATAAAAATCATTTTGTGTCATGTGTAATCCTAATTGGGATATTAAGAGTTGAAATTTAACCTGAGTTGTTTTCCCTAAGTTTTTAAAATTCTTCAACCTCTTAATCCATCATGATCTTTGTCATCATCTTTTAGCATCCATTCATTACTTGTCATCATATCTTCATCATTGGAACTAATAAATTAAAACACTTAATCAAACCGTTAGTTTTACAAAAAAAATCAACCTTTAATTGTTCATCAAAATCTTAGGATCAACATCCTCCATTAATGTTCACAAAATTCATTCTTCTAAAATTTTCTCTCTTTTAACATTTTATTTAAATAAATTTTAAATGATAAATAATAAAATAATATAAATGTCTATTATTTTTAATAAATATGACCTTAAATTAGACAAAATAAATACATTTTCTATTTTATTCTCTCTTGATATGACTTTTTTTTTTTTTTGTTAATAACCATTATTAAAATTTGTAATTATAATAAGTACTAGACAACAAAAATACTAAACAGACCCTATAATAGTGTGAGCCTTCGTGCACTAGGCTATCCTTTTAATAAGTACTAAACAACAAAAAATGGGAGCTATTATATTGGTTCAAAATAAACATTAAAAACACAATTAAAAAATAGAAAATAAATAATAATCTTTAATCTTTAAAGCTTATTTATTTCTCCCCTTTTAACATTTTATTTAAATAAAAATAAATATTATTTATAATTAATATAGTAATTTGAGTGCATTTAATTATTATTTATTATTAATATAGTAGATTGAATGAATTTTATCGTTGTAAGTTTTCCAAATAACTAAGGACATAACTGAAACTTACCCATAGAGTTCATCTTTGTTTTTATTATAATTAATTATATGTGACTTATCTCTTCCTTGTCTTCTCTCTGTCGTACCATTTAATAAAGTTATCTCCCTCCATTTATTATTTAAATATAAAATTTAATAAATTTCATTTGCTCAAAAACGTATTCCAATAATGTTTAACCAAATAATGGAAACTATTAAATAATATAAAAAAGACATCTTATATTATTTTAAAACCATTATTTGAAAAACATAAAGTTAAACCATTGAAAAAACCCTCTAGGAATTGTTTACTTAATATGTACTATTTCAAAAAAATAAATATTAGTCGATGTTAATAAATTTAGAGGTCGACATTGTCATTAATAGTTTTGTAGTTTATTTTTTTTTTAACATTTCTCAATAAATTTATTTTTTCTATACTCTCATAAAATGTATTAGATATAAAATTAAACGATTAATTGTATCGACGTACAATACTCAAATAATATTTTGTTTCTAGACCCGCATATTATATGGGTCTAAAACTAGTATCAATTACAAAGGAGCTTTGGAAATGAGAGAAATCCCTTTACAACTTGATAGAAAATAAGTTACAGATCTATTTAGAGTATCACAAATTTGCGATAAAAGGATTTCGAGAAAAATTAATTTGATGAACAAATTCTTTACGTTCCTAGAAACTGAAAAAATGAGAACAAAAATAGAATTTGAAGGAAACACTAACGGAGGATACTATACATCACACAATATACATGTTTTCATTAAACACAGTATCCAAAATCATATTTTTCCTTTTTGTACAAAATCAGATGTAGGAGAAATCGATTTATTTCTTTGATTTTATGGAATCCTAATTCGATTTTATTCTTATGTGGGAGAGTAAATATTCTTGAGGAGAGGAATGCACTTGAGTAGTGAAGGCTGACGATAATAGGTGTGTAGTTGCGTTGGGGATGACGTGCAAATGAGGGAGTGTGTTTCTGGGTTGTGTCTGTGGCGATGATGGTTGAGCGACCGTATGCAAATGACTTTGAGAAAGAGAGAGGGGGTGGATAGATACAGAAGCTAGGATTAAAGAAGTGAGGGTTTAGGGTTTGAGAGAAGCCATGGAAAAACTTTGAGGAAGACGACAACATGGGGGCTGGTTCTACAACGGTGTGTGGGTAGCGATGGCATGACAATGGTGAGGCGATGGAAAAGGCAGAGAAAACGTTGCATGGATGGTGATGCTGCATGATATAGCAGTAAAAGTTCTTCCAAATCAGTATAGCTAACACTTGGAATTAGTACTTGACATATGAGTATACTGTTGGCCAAATATCTTCCAACGTGAAAATCAATTAAACAGGTCTAGTAGAGTAAAAGTTTCTGTTGGCCCAAATATCTAACTAAGAGGAGAGAATGAATCAGACAATGACAAAAAATTAAACAATAAAGTTAAACACAAGTTATAAATTTTCCTAATTGATTATTATCTTATTAAACAACGAAAATTTGTTTAACTAAGTGCACACCCAAACAAATAGAAACACAATTATGCAGCACACAAAGGTTTATCATGGTTCGGCAAGCTACTCTTACATATGTCCAATTCTCTAAGCTCCACAGGGATTTCGCAATCCACCAACCCTTTAATTTCTTTCTCAGATAGGAACTAAACCCTTATAATCTTGATTCTTTTCGCAGGCTTGGAATCAACCTTTATAACACTGATTCTTTTTACAGACTTAGAATCAACCTATCACACTCTCATATTATTACACTTATTCTTTTTACAAGCTTAAGAAGAATATTCTCTTACTCTAACTCTATTACAGGAAAAATCAAAATCTAATATTTTAAAAGGCTAAAGATTAACCTAATCTTTTTCGCAGGTTAAAGATCAAAACCCTACTTATTTTCTCAGTTTAAAGATTAAACCCTAATATTTTTCTCATGCTAAAGATCAAAACTTAACTACTCAAATTAGACATCGTCACAAATATGTCTAATCCATTCAAACTCGCAAATACAAAAAATTCACAAGTTTCTTCCCACAAAGAGCTTATACCATCTCAATTCAATTATACTTAATTAATATCCTGAAATCCTATGTGATGGAATCTATGTGAGGCACAAATTTGATTTAATTATTTTGATACACAAATAGTAAATAATTAGATTTCACAAATAAAAACTATTTTAAAAGATTTTCATGATATTAGATTTGAATTTTTTTTCCTCAAAATGCTTAATCCAAGTAATTAAACAAATAATCTAAGAAACCAAATTAATTAGCTTGAAAAGATATTTCTGGAATTTCTTGAAAATGATTATGATAACTTAGTGATGAACACAAACTGATGACCAAAACTTTTAGCGCTTCGATTAAGACATTTTTCAAAGTAAATTATTGTATAAATTTCAGTGTATAATTCTCTATTATAATAGCCAAAAGCAAAATGTTCTTGATAAATGAATTTGAAAACACACAAGTCTCTATATATAGATCTTAAACTAGACCTCCAACGGTTTAGTTTTCAAATTCCAAGACTTTTAATAACCTTTTAATACCATGTATCATATACTATCAAAATAGGTATGTTTCATTTAAAAATACTTTGAGAAAAAATCGATTGGGTCCCCAGACTTTCTCGATTCAAAACTCTCGAATATAGAAAGCAGTTTTACCAATTCAATTAAAAAATAATTAAATATGTGGACCAAATAAATAGAAAATAAATAATATATGATATATTTACGTAAAAAATTCAAATCCCTTAAAAAACTCTTTGAAAATAGTTAAAAACAAGGAGATTTGGCTAAAAAAACCAAGACAGTTAAAAGTTTTACTACTGACCATTGGTTGACGATCCCCATTGCCGGTTGACTGATCATGTGCAACAATTCATATTTTGACCGTTACATTGCCACGGTCGGTTAACTAATTCATCCAGAAAGTTCCTTGTTTTCTTTGTTTCATCTACTAGATTCGTTAGTCGACTGACCCTATCCATCAGTTGACCGAATTAGCTAGTAGGTCACCCATTAAACTTTCTTAAGCTATTATTTTCTTTAGTTAACTGACTCATTTTGTTGGTTGACTAAATTGACCTATGTTGATTCTAAGATTTTGATGAACAATTAAATGTTGATGTTTTTGGTGGAACTAACGGTTTGATTAAGTGTTTCATTTTATTAGTTCTATTAAGTGTTTCATTTTATTAGTTCCAATGAAGATATTACCATGAAGTAATTGTGAAAGATGCAGAGACGGATACTAAGAGGTTGAAGATTCTGAAGAATCTAGGTGAAAATAACTCTAATATATTTTTGCACTTAATGTATCCCGATTAGGATTACACACGACATGAAAATGATATTATGTGTATGTGCGTTTTAATAGGATCCTAATTAGTGAAATTATTTGCTTCTATGTGTAATTGAAAAAGAAATAAAGATAATTGATTAAAATTGATTTTAAGATTTTAGTGGAGCTAATCGAGAAAAGAAATAAGTTAAAGGGGTGAAAATGTCAAAGAAAATAATTAAGAAGAAGAGTTCCAGTATGGGAAGTCGATAAGTAAGTCGACTTGTAATTAAAAGAAGAAGTCTCTGAATCTTCAGGTCGACAGGTAGGTCGATCTATGCCTAAAAGATGAACTCTCTGTATCTCTAGGTCGACAGATAGGTCAACTTATGACGATGGAATTTTGGCTTGGGTTACGTCCTAAATTGGGCGGTCGACCGATGGATGTGTGTGTGTTGACTGATGGCTAGTTTCGAATTTTGAGGATTTTGTGGATTTTAATTTAAATACTAGTCGTTAACTAGCCGTTATTTGTGTACTTGATTGAGAGATTTTAAGGATATGGATATTTTAAAGATATGATACTCCTATTTGAATATCCCTATAGATATGGTTCACATAGTTTGGTTATTTCTCAAATTGGTTCATGTAATTCTTTCTATCCTATCAATTTGAGTTTGAGAAATATTTGAGGGACTAATTGGAATGTTTTGAAAGCTATAATTAAGTCAAATATACCTAAAATGAAAGATAATGATATATGGGGTCTATAAGTACTTTTTACATACTTATTATTTAAGAACTAACCGTTGGAGGGCTTGTTTCAATTCCCTATATATAAACTTGCGAATTTCACATAAATGTGGTTTGGGATTCTTGTGGTAGTGATAGAGATGATAATAATGAAAATATGCATTCTTTTTATGGAAAAATTACTTTATTTCACAT
The DNA here is from genome assembly GCA_016647705.1 of Eucommia ulmoides. NCBI lineage: Eukaryota > Viridiplantae > Streptophyta > Magnoliopsida > Garryales > Eucommiaceae > Eucommia > Eucommia ulmoides. Next base: position 27,620,953 of record CM028340.1, on the reverse strand, counting down.
TACTTTTTTCTAAAGAGAGTTTGAGTTTAAAAATAAAAATTGATTCTTTTGAAAATGGTGGAAAAAGTGTCCAAAAATCTAAAGTGCATTTGGGTGATTATTGTGGTACAAAAGAATTTTCGAATGTTGTTTTTGAGATTAATAATTTTCTCTCTAAAGTAGATTTTCTTGAAAATGAAAACAGAGTTTTAAAAACTAATTTTGATATGATTTCCAGGGAAAGGTCAGATCCTGTTTCTAAAATTGATTTACTTGAGAATTTTTTTGAAAAATCAAAATCCAACCTTAAGACTGTTTCAAGAGATTTCGAGAATAATTTTTCTAGGCATAGTAGATATACTTTATCGTCTCATCTTTCATCACAGACAAGTGATAGTTGTGCTTCTGTTGTTAGAAATAATTTATGTTTTACATCTCGTGCTTTCTATAATAAATCAGATTTGAGATGTTATTATTACAATAGGGTTGGTCATTTCAAAGTATCATGTCCGTTGTGTAACCCTAAGTTTATGTCTAACAAGGACGGATCCAAAATGAAATAGATACCGAAGAAAACTATTGAAATGTCTTGTGCAGAATTACATAATGTCGGAAGTGGACTTGAAGGAACAAACAAAGAAGTTGTATCAAAGCCAAAACAAAAAGTCACTAAAGATCTATAAGCGATGCGTGCAAAGCGAAAGGATGCACCAAAGACAGAATGTGAAATTACAAAGAAGCCACAAATGAAATGTGTAAAGAGAAAAGATTCGTCAAAGCCAAGATGGAACATCACCAGAAAGCCGCAAGTGACACGAGCAAATGAAAATATCAAAAAATCAAGTGGCAATAATCAAAAGTTGAGAGGATACAGACAGGCCAAGAGGAATTATGCACCCAAAGCAATTATGAGTACAAATGAGGTAAAAAGTAAAGTCATCCCGAAAGATATAAAATGTACTCCTAATCCCTTGCTGATAGGTGGAAATAACCCACCACTTTTAAATCGAATTTGTTAGTTTTTTACCGTATTAGTTATATTTAATTTCGTTTTAGTTTGTTTTAGTGTAAAATAGGTGAAAGAACGAAAAGAAGTGATAAACAAGTGAAAACGGTGGAGAAACGGTGAACAAAACGTGAAGAACAAGGTTTCGGTGCATAAAGACCACTGCCTAGGCGAAGATTCTATCGCCTAGGTGGAGAAGAGGCAGGAAGTTGGGTTGCTGAACCACCACCTAGGCGGAGATCCGTCAGAATGTTTGTGCCAGCAACTACCGCCTAGGCGAACATTCCACCGCCTAGGCGAAAATCCATCAGAACCTAAATCGACTTAGCCACCGCTTAGGCGGTGATACTCTGTGAGAAATATCTAATTTTAGATATTTTGATGATATTTTCAAAACCTTTATTTTAACCATTTTCTTCCCCATTTTTTGTAATAGGCCCCAGTATGTTTGGAGAGCCTCTTTTACCTTAGATAGGATTATATAATTTAGTAAGTAGATTAGATTAGTTTTAGGAAGTGATTTTTTCCATTCTTGAAGAGCTAAAGGAGGAAGTTCATCAATGGAGAAGAGGAAGCTCGGGAGGATCGTTCTTTGGCGAAAGTGGACTACTCCACTTTAAGATTTGACTTTTCTTTCCTTGTTTCCATCTTTGTACTTAATGTTTATTATAGATGATGATGATCTCCTCTTGATTTAATATTGTAATGGTTAAGATCATGTTAGTTTAATTAGAGATTAGTTAGGATTAGATGTAATTCATGTAATTATCTCTTTGGTTGAATATAAGTTATTCTAATGGTTTGTTATCCAATTCAAATTGTGCTTACCATTATTTCACGTTTATTATGCTTATTACGATAAACCGAGAATACGGGGTTTGACACTCGAGAGAGGTAACCCCAGATTCGGACTAGGGATAAACACAACACGATGATCCAATAACCCGGGAGGGAGTTGGATTGTGTGTAATTCATGAGGTTGGGTCAAGACTCACGTGGCTATGTGTTCGGAATGGCATTTGAGGGGGACTTCGGCGTCAATGCGAATTCACTCGCTTTTCACTCGAAAGAGGGAGCGAGTGAGTTATAGATACCGAGATTGTTGGATGTGATAATAACCGTTATCGATAACTAAACTACGCCAAATAGGTACTAAGTGAATGAAGTCAATCCCTAGTTAATTAGTGTAATTAGAATTAATTCTTAGGAGTAGTTTTAATTAGTTTAATTTAAATAATTAATTTAATCGTCAGGATAATATGAGACTACGTAAATTACAGTATTCAATTATTCACACTTTTTCCAGTGGGAACAATATCTGATCTTCAAAGATCTATTATATTAAAACTTAGACCTCGTATACTTGCGAGAGTAAGTAGCGGAGTATTTCACGCGCTGCCTCTTGTGGTTTAAATTTATTAAATTTATTAAAGAGGGAGATTCCCGACTTGCCAAATAAGTAAGTTGGTAATGGTTCTAAGACTTATTTTAAATGATGCGTTTACTTGTTGTCTTAGAAACATTATATGGTGATTATGAGAATCACATTTAGTTAAGGGGTATTAACATGTCTTTATATGCTTATATCAAGTAGTGATCATGACTTAATTTTAATGCATGTAATGTGATTTAGAAGATTAATCGAGCGTTTATGATCTCACTAAATAATGCTAATTATTTGTTGCATATGCATTTTAGTAAGATTATTTATATAATGTGTTCTCATTCATGCTATTTACTTTTATACAAATGAGTTGAATTAAACTGATTTTTTATGCCTCTTGACTTATTAAAATGCATGATATTTTATATTGAGGTGATTTAAAAAAATAAAGAATGATTTGGTTGATGCATATTGTATTAAGTCTATATTTGATACTATATATATGCGATCATTTGAATATTCATAGCGCATCAATCTGTGTTTAATGTTTTAAGTTGATACTTTGTGCTCATGAATATATTTATGGATATTAAAGTATCTTGTTATATGCATGACAATATGTTCTTCTCATACGTCTCATATCTATTGATTTTTAAATGATTATGATTATGAAGGGATCTAGAATGATATGAGATAATATCATTATTCTTGAGATATGCTTCCCGTCCTAGTGTATTAATGATTACATGTTTCTAGATTCTATCTATAAGGAAGATATTAAGGCATGTGGACTTAAATGAAACTATATAATTACATGTTATATTGTTGAAATATTTTGATTACCTCAGAATTATTCTCCTATACATGAATTTGCTTGTTTACAATTATTTAGGGGATGAACTTTTTATAAGTGGGGAAATAATGTGTTATGCTTAAATTGAAAATCATGATATTAAAGATTTTGATACTTTTGATTAGTTTGTTATACTCACTGAATCTCTAGCGGAGAATTAGAGTTCATGATATTTGCCTAGAGTAGTGATGTTTTTGGTTCTCCCTCCCTAATTTTTTTTGAGATGACAAAGGGAGAGAATTAGTTGATGTTTTAATGAATATCTTAAGAGGAATGTTGAATTATTTTGCTGAATATCTTAAGGGAGAGTTTATTGTATATTGAAATTTGTGCTTTATTAAAAATCTTATGATTATCTTCATTACTATGCTTTAACGAGTTAAAGAACCCTTCCTCGGATTTAAGGGGAGTGTGATTACATTATTGTTTTGAAGAAAATATCAACGTTAATTGTCATCATAAAAAAGGGGGAGATTGTTGATCCTAAGATTTTGATGAATAATTAAATGTTGATATTTTTGGTGGAGCTAACGGTTTGATCAAGTGTTTCAGTTTATTAGTTCCAATGAAGATATTATCATGAAATAATTGTGAAGGATGTAGAGACGGATACTGAGAGATTGAAGATTCCGAAGAATCTAGGTGAAAACAACTCTAATCTATTTTTACTATTAATGTATCCCGATTAGGATCACACATGATACAAAAATGATATTTTGTTTATGTGCGTTTTGATAGGATCCTAATTAGTGAAATTATTTTATCCTGTGTGTAATTGAAAAAGAAATAAAGATAATTGATTAAAATTGATTTTAAGATTTAAGTGGAGCTAACCGAGAAAAGAAATCGATTAATAGGTTGAAAATGTTAAAGAAAATAATTAAGGAGAAGAGTTCCAGTATGGGCAGTCGACAGGTAAGTCGACTTGTGCTTAAAAGAAGAAGTCTTTGAATCTTCAGGTCGATATGTAGGTCGTCCTATGCTTAAAAGATGAACTCTTTGTATCTCTAGGTCGACAAATAAGTCAACTTATGATGATGAAATTTTAGCTTCGGCTACATCGTGAATTGGGCGGTCGACCGATGGATGTGTGTCTGTCGACTGATGGCCAGTTTTGGATTTTGTGGATTTTGATGTAAATACTAGCCGTTATTTGTTTACTTGATTGAGAGATTTTAGGGATATGAATATTTTAAAGATATGATACTCCTATTTGAATATCCCTATAGACATGGTTCATATATTTTGGTTATTTCTCAAATTGGTTCATATAATTATTTTTATCCTATCGATTTGAGTTTGATAAATATTTGAGGGACTAATTGAAATGTTTTGAAAGCTATAATTAAGTCAAATATACCTAAAATGAAAAATAATGATATATGGGGTCTATAGGTGCTTTTTAGATACTTATCATTTATGAACTAACCGTTGGAGGGCTTGTTTCAATTCCCAATATATAAACCTGCGGATTTCACATAAAAGATACATCATATCAAGAACTATTCAGTTCATAAGCTTTTATTAAAGTAATCAGTTTGATATTATTTTGAGAGATTAAATTGTGAGATCAATTATTGAGGAGTTCTTGAGTTAAAGTGTTGATTGTGTAAGCGTTACCGAGTTGAGCTGTCTAGCGTTCCAATCTATAATTCTTCGGTGTTATCCGGGTGAGATGTTTCCAAGCTATTAATCTTCACTGCATATTTATTTTTCTATATTTTCTTAGTTAATAAGATCTTGATGAAATCGTTTTTTGAACTTTAAAAGCATAAAAATGTTTTAAAACGATTTGTGTGATAATCTGATTACGTGCTCAATTTTTTGTTACCCGTATTATTTTTATAATCAGATTTTTGCTTCCACACTTAATTCTATCACTAGTAATTATCAGGATATTAATTGAGTTTAAATTGATTTGAGGTGGTAGAAGCTCCGTGTGTGAAGAACTTATCAATTTCTTGTAATTGGTGAGTTGTGTACGGATTAGATACTATTGGGAGTATCTAATCAGGGGTAGTTGGATTTCAATATCTTCCGATAAAGATATTAAGGTGTTAATTCTTCATTGATTGAATTTGTGAGTGATTTTGTAAAGGTTTTATCCTTACCTGGGAAAATGATAGTTTGAGTGTTTCTGTGAGGTTTTGATTCTTTAGCTTAAGGTATAAAAAGAATTAGGTTATTCTTGAACCTGTAAAAAGTAGAGGTTATTCTTGAGCTTGGAAAAAATAAGTAGTTATTCCTGAGTTTGGAAAAATAAATTTGTAAAGGTTGATTATGAGCCTGTGAAAAGAATCTTTGTGAGAGTTTGGTTCCTACCTTTAAAGGGATCTTGAGTTTAGTGAGTGCGAATCTCTGTGGGGGCTCAGAGGACTGGATTAGCCAAGAGTAATTTGGTGAACAAGGATATATTTTTGGTGTGCTGCTATTTTTTATTATTTATTTGTGTTGTTTGGTGTGCACGTAGTTGGTATCATATTTTCGCTGTTATATAAAGATAATAATTAATTTAGGATTAAAATTAATTATTTGGATTATTGAAGTCTTTTTTCTATGATAATTTTTTATCTACCGAATTCACCCTCCCTCTTGGGTAGCTCACTAGGCCAACATCCTGAAAACACATCATTTTAAGTGTTAAAATCATTTTTTAATTTGACCCTTAATAAAAAACATTTCTATGATTTAACATTTTATAAAAACTATTAAATCTTGAAATTATCACTTCTAATTAAGACGCATATAAGATTTATTTATTTTAAAGAGTCATGATCTTAATTTGGGTTGCATTAAGAGCATAAAGGTAATGAATTGTTTTCACATAAATTGTCTTCAATGCTTTGAAAATTTTTATTGCATTCATCTTTTACCCTTCTTGAATTCTATTGATTTTTCAATAATCATCTCATGAATTCTTCAACAATTATTCTTTTCGATCCCATTATTTTTCTCATTTGAACCTATGGAATTTTAATCTGAAATCGCTCAATAAAAATAATAGTTCCATAAAATATCAACGTTTAATTGTCCATCAAAACATTAGGTTCAACAACTTGTATGTATCCATGTGGCCTGAATAAAATAATATATGGAGAGAATAAGAGTACCAGTTGTCCCATATATCTTTCTATGATCGTAACTGACCCAACGTTGATGTGGAAGGCCTCCATCTTTCTATTAGGTTCGTTCCGGGTATTAGTAGGTCGGAGAGTATATCTCTCTATGATCTTATGTGTTGAGCCCATATTTATCTATTGTTGCCTGTGTTGGGCCCAAAGTTCAGGCCCGTTCAAATATAGCGTGTTGAATGTCGATGCACTTTGGATGATCTGGCCCATTATTGCCTATTTAAGACATGTGATGTTACGTGGATAAAACCACCTATATCATTTGCCCCCCCTATTTTCTTGGGTTCCGTAGGAAACCAATGTGTCATTTCAACTTCAGCACGATGAGTGACTGTTTTTTTCTCTGATATATCTCTTGTTGTGATTTACTGCATCTGTTCATCTTTCCATTTTTGTTATCGTTTTAACATTTATTTTCTAGCAAATGGATGAATCTTCACCAATGACCTCGCGAGAATAAGATATATTTTTACTATTAGATGTTCAATTTTTGCCTTCGCCTTTATTTTCCTGAGCTAATTCAGATTTTTTTTTTCACTCTTATGCGATAAATCCTGCCCAACTTGCTCCAAGTAGCTGGTGTCAACTTCTCAGTGGCCTCTATCTCTCCCATGATCTCAAAATTCCTCTAACCATTAGTATGGTCCAAATCCTGGGAGACCTTAATTATTTCACCAAATCAAACATCTTCTCTCTTGCTGCCACCAACCAATTCCTTATAGACGTGCTAAACACCTATAGGGACTGGAAGAATTGTTACCTATTCTTTAGTGGTAATTGGGAATTTTGCCCCCACTAGCCCAAATAAGGAACCAAAAGTACCTCGTCTTTTTGGTCCTCCAAGTAATACAATTTCGTTTTCCAATTTATAGGATAACTTTTCATATTTCATTTTAATTATGTCTAGTTCCTCTTTGCAGATCATTTTCTTTGTCAACAACATACCTTATTCGAAGAAGAAGAATAGTTACTTCAAAAGATTTTAACTTCTACCGACTATCCCCACAAGGTCATCTTGCCTTATCCCTTTGATGACTCTCTTGCCAAGTTGGTTCTCAAGCTTGTTCTAATGGTCAAATTCCTTGGAAATTTGCTGGTACCAGATAAGAGGAGTAGGGATAAATGCATGCAACTTAGAATGGAGGCTAGGGAGGTAATTGAGCAACATAACTTAGAGACTTACAAGACGAACATCGCACGTACGCGTGTTGTAGATCTAACCAAGGAACTGAGGAAGCTCACACCGGTAGCTAACACCCGCTGATCTTCTGAAGAAGAAGAATGATTCCCCTTTCTCTCTTCTGAACATTTGACAACCTTTTGGTCATCACGTTTGTAATTTTGACTATGACTTTCTTTTCCTTTCTACAGTGAACAGTCTTTTATTTATTTATTTTTTATTGATGCTCACTACTCTTAGTGTATTGCAATTGATGGATATGTCTCCTCAGTTCATGTGGAGCATATTCTTACTTGATGCTTTTTGTGTCTGATAGAGGTCGGTTCATAAATGAAGTTACCTCAAGCTCATGTTCTTTATGAAGCATGGAGTTTGATAGAGGTGGCTCATGATTGTACTGACCTCGAGCTCATGTTTAACATTGATTTGAGTCTAACAGAGGTGGGCTCATAATTGAGCTAACCCCGAGCTCATATTTTGATGATGCCTTGAGTCTAATAGAGGTGGATTCATGACTAAACTCACCTCGAGCTTATGTTTGGCGACACCTTGAGTCTGATAGAGGTGAGCTTCTAGCGAGCTAACCTAAGCTCATGTTTGGCGTTGTTTTGAGTCTGATAGAGGTGAGCTTTTAACAAGCTGACCTCCAACTCATGTTTAGCAATGCCTTGAGTCTGATATGGGTGAGCTTTTAATGAGCTAACCTCGAGCTCATGTTTGGTGTTGTTTTGAGTCTTATAGAGGTGAGCTTCTAACGAGCTGACCTCGAGTTCATTCCTCTACCTGCTTACGTGTATTGACTCAAGGAATTCATGCTTCACAACTAGTTATTTCACATTAGTACTTCTTATTTAAAATAACTCGAATGAAAAAATAAAACTAAATAAACCAAACAAAAGTCAGAATAAAGATAACGATATTGATAAATAACTCAAATAAAATACTTTCACAAATGTTCCACGTTCCATGGTCTTCGGATTTGGGTTCCGTCAAGTTTCTCCATCCAGTAGGTACCCGGTCTATTAATCATGACTACCTTATATGGCCTTTTCCAATTTGGAAGAAGCTTTCCAATCTTGGCTTTTGGTTCGTGTGGCATTACCTTTCTAAGCACTAAGAGTCCAAAGTTGAAGTGCATTCATTGTATTATTTTGTTGAACCTCCTTTACATCTTGGATTTATAAGTTGTCATCCTCATTAGTGATGCATCTTTTCTCTTTGCCAGGAGATCCAATTTTTGTCTGATATGCTCATCATTCTCCACTAGGTTGAACTAATTGACCCTATAGCTGGGTAGCCCAATCTCCACTAGAACTAGCACTTCTGTCCCATACGTTAATGAAAAATGGGGTTTTACCTGTTGAGCTGTTTGGGGATGTTCTATGAGACCACAATATTCCTGGCAGTTCTTACAACTATTTTTCCTTGGCTTTGCTTAACCTCTTCTTGATTACTTACTTAATCACCCTGTTTGTCACTTCAACCTGACCATTAGCTTGAGGATGATTTGGACTACTCATTCGGTGATGTATGTTCAATTATTTGAAAAATCTATCGACTTTACCATCTACAAATGGAGTTCCATTATCGGAGATCAGAATTGCTGAGATCCCGAATCTACTCACGATGCTCTTCATAGGAAACCTTTGACTTTGTTCTTACAAACAACTATAAATCCAAAAAATATATAATATACGTGCCTATCCTACTCGTAATTAAGAAGACATAAACGTTTCTGAATAAGGTGCACACTTATTCCAGAAGGAATAGAGGTCCTCCATTTATTCCGATTTTTAGCCATGAGGGTATAGACATGATAGTATATATAGGGTGCCAATACACAAGCATGAGACATGGGGCAGGTTGCGATCTAGGCTAGCACAATAAAAGTAAATGTTAGTTTTTAGTAGATAATAGTTAGTAGTCCTTCATCAGAAGTTCATTTTAGGCTTATTAGAGTTTTGTGTTATGTGTTCTTGACAGAGCCAAAGATGATATGCACAAGATATAGTGTTCTTGATGTTCTTGGCACAAAACATGATATTTACACTATGTACATGATCTAAACCTCTATGAACTACCCAAGAACACTATATACAAGTAATATAAATCTACTTAAACAACAATATTAAATAGGAGTTCAAGGGAACTTACCTAACTTAGGGCAGTGGTCTATCCTTAAGTGTTTTTTCTTCTTCTCCTTATTTAATCTTTTTCTTTCTTCGTAGTTGTTCATCAACAACTTCTTGAGCTCTTGATCAAAGAGTCTTAAGAACACCTCTTTGGATCCTTTTTGGTAATATTTGAGTGTGTTGAAGGGGTAGAAGGCTAATCCCAAGACTCCAGAGAGAAATTCGAGCCTGGAGAGAGAAGGGACTTGGCCAAACTTGTTTTTGAATAAAAACAGGCTGGTATTTATTGGCAATGGATAGCTTTCACATTCTCCAATGTGCAAGCTTACCCAGCCTGCTTCACATGGTCTTTAAATGATATTTATGGCCCCTTTAATGCTCTTTGATAGGCATGTGCTTCAAGATTTCCTAGATTGCATTTGGATTTTTACAATAATCACCAAATCTTACAAAGATTTTGATCATTTAATGCCCATTTATTGCTTTCATAGATTCCATTTAATGCATATTTAATGTTGAATTTGATTTTCTTGGTAAGTACTAGTTACGCTTGGTAACTGAGTTACTTGATTTGATTTTTACTTAGAAAATCTAGCAAAATATCTTCCTCATTTGATGCTCATTAATACATTAATTGAATTGAGACATTAATGGCCATTCATGACATTTAATTCCATGCCATGAATTTGATTTTAAAGATATTAAATGCATTGATGTGATGGAAATCAGTCCGGTTAGCTTTTTAACCGCTAGTTAGTTCCAAGTAACTAGATTGTCATCATGATATTTTGGTAGAAAATCTTGCAAAGATCTCCCATTAAATGCCCTCATTCTTTTCTTCATTAAATGTGTCATTTAATGCTTGATTAGTCCATGATTTGAAGGGTCTTAAATGCTCGACACGATAGAAACCAGTTTGGTTAATTTTGAACTATGTCTTTAAGCACTAGTTATTTTAGGTCACTAAGCTTCATGATGGATTCTTGGCTAAATCAAGGCTTTTGGTTTATTTTTGGAGATTAGTACTTTAAACAAGGAAATTTAAAAAATATTTTTGGTGTCAATTAGACAAAACCAGTAATAGTAAAAGTTTTAGGCGTCAAAACAGGAAATAAAGATAATTGGTGAAATTTTCTTAAGTTAAAAAGGAGAGTAACTAATTTAATCATATTAAAAGGATTTTTCATGAAAAATCAACTTTTAATATTGTTGTTTTAGTCCCCCTTAACTTTAGAAATTTTGAGATTGACCCGAAACTTTTATTTAAACCGAATTTAAATCAAATTGGCGATTTTATGTTTTCTTATTTTTTTTTTTGTTTTTTAGGTTTTTTGGTATCAAACGTAATCTAAGGCAGAGATTTATTCGCTTTAAACCTCAGTTTAAAGTTTATCCGAATTTACCTGATACCTTTTAAACTTAAAAACGAGCAAGACAATGTCTACACCCACTTGTTTGCTAGAAGAGAAGGAAGTTTTACCCAAAAATGTAGGTTATCATTACATAAGAGACTCAAAAGCTGAGATATGCCAGGGTAATCGAGGAGATTACCATTCCGGATTGGGTGGCCAACGTGGTTTTGGCCAAGCAGGCGAGAGTAAAATGGAAAATATGTGTCGACTATAATGACCTAAGCAAAGCATGTCCTAAGGACTTCTTACCACTCCCATGGATCAACGTAGTGATCAATGCCACTGTTGGGTATGAACTTTTGAGTTTCCTGGATGCATTCTCTAGATAACATAAAATCCCAATGTACCCTCCCAATAGGCTAAAAATGTCCTTTATAATAGACAAGGCCACTTAATGCTATAAGGTGATGTTCGGACTAAAGAATGCTGGTATGACCTATTAGAGATTCGTAAACAAGATATTCAAGTTTGAAATTTGGAAGTCCATGGAAGTTTACGTGGATGATATGCTAGTCAAAATCCTGTTGGTCGAGCAGAATATCGCCATTCTCCAAAGGTACTTCGATATTCTCCGGGTGCACAAAATGAAGCTCAACCCTTCCAAGTTCATCTTCAGGCTAGCCTCTGAAACGTTTCTAGGCTTCATGGTCTAAAAAAAAAAGGATAGACGCCAACCTTTATTAGATCTGAGCTATTATTAAATGTCGTCCCCAAGGAAGAGGGAAGTCCAGAGCTGACGGGAAGGGTTATTCACTAACGGATCTTCCAATCGAAAGGACAACAGGACAAGATTGGTTCTGTCCACCCCCATGGGAGAAGAGATCTAGTACTCGCTCAAACTTGATTTCAAGGCCACTAATAACGAAGTTGAATATGAGGCGTTGATCGCAGGACTGAGATTGGCTAAGCTCATGGGAACACTAGACCTCTCAATATTTTGTGATTTTTAACTAGTGATCAACCAAGTGAAAGGGGAGTTCCAAGTCAAGGATACCATCATGGCAAGGTATTTGGATAAGGTGAGATACCTCTAGGAGGGACGACCTTCACCTAGTATTACCCAGGTCTCTCGAGACAAAAACTACCATGTTAACGCATTGGCAAACCTAACCTCGTCTGTGTTGTCAAAAGGTCGCTCGCATACTTTAGTAGAAATCATCCATGTACCCAGTATTGAAGAGATAAAACAAGTTAACTAGGTTGATGACTTGGAAAGCTCCCCATTTTGGATGGATACAATACGGTAATATATTGAGCATGGCATTCTCTCATGCGACAAGGCTAAAGCCATGAGACTTCGGTATAAGGTCTCTAGGTACTATCATACAAACTAAGTCCTATATTGTTGATCATTTCATTGTCTAGGTTCTCGATGTTTGTACCCCAAAGAAGCCTAATACGTTTGGGGTAGGTCCATGATAGCGTGTGCAGAAATCACACCGGGTGGATGTCACTTGCATTGAAGATAATTCAAAATGGGTATTATTGGCCGACACTACCATACAACACCAAGCTCTAAGTACAAATGTGCGATAACTGCCAAAGGTTCGCCTTGTATCTACAGCTACCCTCGACAAAGATGTCGCCTATAAGCAGCCCATGACATTTCGCTCAATGGTGAATCGATATCGTTAGTTCCCTCCCCATAGGTGTGGGCCAACGCAAGTTTCTACTAGTGTCGATCAATGATTTCACCAAGTGGGTAGAGGCAGAACCTTTGGCATTTAAAGGCCATAATTGCTAACAATGGAAAGCAGTTTAACAATGACCTATTCAAATCAGCTATGGGTTGGAAATTTGGAATCACTTTTCATCTCCTGGACACCCCAAACAAATGCCCAGGTGGAGTTAACCAATCGTACCAATCTTTATACAATAAAAATGCGACTCGACAAATCCAAAGGGGTCTAGTTTGAAGATCTCTTGGGTGTCTTCTAAGCCTACTATACTACCACCTGAACCCTAACGGGCGAAACACCCTATATCTTCGCCTTCAGGTCAGAGTAGGTGATTTCTGTAGAAATCCAAATACCCAACCCCAAGTTGTAGGTTACACTGAACGAAACAACGAGATCAAGCTAAGGCTCAACTTGGATCTCTTCGAGGAACATTGGAAATAGTCTTAAGTGTGAAGGGCAGCGTACCAACAACGGGTGACCCGCTATCACAACAAGCGAGTCTCTCCTTGAGAATTTGAGGTTAGAGACTTGATTTTTAGAAAGGTCACCATCACCACCGGGGAGTCGGGGACAAGGAAGTTAGGACCCTCGTGGGAAGGTCCATATAAGGTGACCCTGGTCGCAAGACCGGGAACCTTTAGTCTCAAAATGGTAGAAGGGAGAAAGCTAACCTACCCGTGGAACACAAAACAACTAAAAAAGTACTTTGTATGAAGTTTTTATAAAATCCATGAAAATTAATAAAGAATTTTTGATGTTTTACGCCTCACCCATTTGATAATACGTGTCTGAATGCATAACTAACCAACATATATCTCCGGTAAGAAGCTCTTGACAACGTGGTAAAACACATAACTCATTGATTCAGTGGCCATGGAGAGACACCTCCAGTGGTTGGGTAAAACACCTAAGCCATTTAATGACCATCATGGTGAGACACCTCCGATAGTGGAGTATAATGCCCTTCGACCGATTGACGGCCAAAGCAAGAAACCTTCGATCGAAAAGGTAAAACAATTAAGTCATCGATTCAGTGGACATGGTGAGATACCCCTAATCTTGGGGTAAAATACCTAAGCCGTTGGACGATGGCCATAGTGAGACATCTCCAAGCACAAGGTAAAACGCCTATGCCCTCAGTCGGCATTTTCGGTGAGAAATTCTCGAATAGAGAGGTAAGATGTTTAAGTCAATAACTCAGTAGCCATGGTGAGACACCCCCAGTGGTGGGGTAAAACGCCTAAGCAACTGAGCGACGACCATGGTGAGACACTTCCGACTACAGAATAAAACGCCCTTACCAGCCCATCAACCGCCATGGTGAGAAACCTCCGATTATGCGGTAAAATACCTAAACTATTGACTTAGGCCCCGTTTGGTAACCATTTCCATCCCATTCCATTCCCAGATTTTTGGGAATTCTATTTGGGAATAGCGTTTGGTAATTTTTGTTTCCGTTTCCATTTCATTCCCATTTGAGAATTGTGCCAACTTTTTTCTTAAGAAATGAGAAACAAAAAAAAGTTGTTTCTCATTATTCCCATTCCATTCCCAAAACCCATGGTCACTATTCACCTACCGGCCGACCACCGTCCGCCGCCGCCTGCCGCCGCTGGTCATCTCCGGCGACCGTCGCCGGTCACCGTCCGGCCGAAAATTTTCCGGCCACTTCCGGCAGTCGCCGGCGCCGGCGCCATTGTCTTCTGGCCGGTGTCGCCGGCGCCACCGCCGTCTCCGACGCTGGAGAACTGTCGGCGGCCGTTGACGGCGCCAGAGTACCGCCGCCGGCGACGGCGCCACCGCCGTCAGGCCAAAACAGAAAAGACAAAAAAAAAAAAAAAAAATGATTTTAGGATACAATCGTTACCAAACACAATTCCCTTCCCAAAACAAAAAAAAAATTATCGTTACCAAACGCGATTCTACTCCCAAAAAAAAAATAAAATTCTCATCCCATCCCATCCCATTCTTATCCCACTGCTGGAATGGAAACAGAAACGGTTATCAAACGTCACCTTAGTTTCCTTGGTGAGATACCTCTAACTGCAAGGTAAAATGCCTAAGCAATGGCTATGATGCAAAATCTACAATAGCGGGGTAAAACGCCTAAGTGACTTATCGACAACTGCAACTCTCGGTCATAGGTAGACAGCACAACCAAAATAGCTGATGAAAAGGAAAAATTGACACCTCTGTCCTAATAACAGAAGCGACAAGACCTGACATAAAAAAAGCACATATGAAGATAAGCGCAGAGATTTCCACCCCACTATCGAGAACGTGGGAAGGTGAAATGTGTACGGTACTTGGTACTGTACTAGTGCCAAAAAGGTATGAAGCATCAAATAATTCGGCCAAAAAAAACATTATGTTCAGTTCATTCAGAACTAATCCGGTTACAGGCCCACATTGGGACAAAAAAATAGAGAAAAAATGGAAAAACAATAAAGTAAGTCAATGGCTAGCTCAGGGCTCCTGTGCTTCGGCATCTTTGGTAGCTGGAACATCCTCTTCGGGTATTGGTGTGGCATCCTCCTCTTTTGGGACAACTTCTTCCAGTGTCTGCTCCGACTTCCTGATGACTAGATCTTTCTATTTCTTAGGGGGATCTTTGGTAGGAGCCATAAGAGGGACCTTGCCCCCAACTGTTATGACATCAGGGTCCCTATAGAACCGCCGATACTCCTCTAGCGCCCCCTTAAGAAAGCTTTCGGGAATGGAAAATCCCAGGGGATGTACAGAACCATTCGAAACCCCCCGCTACCCCATCACCTTATTCTTTTATGATGCTTTCTAGTCATACAGATATAGGCAACTCATTTTATCCTGCTCCATAGATTCTCATCATTAGAGAATATCAACATTAGCTATAGGGTATTATTGTTAAAAATTAGCGAAATAGTCCCCCATCAATCAAAAACATTCAAGAGCATTAAATGACATTTAATGAGATCATTAACGACATGCATTAAATTGGAAATCTTATAGAAAGATTTCGCTAAAAAGTTCTCAACATTATGAGAATATAATCATTACCTATTGATAGCGGAATATTACGTTGTTACTTTTACCGCAAGTGTACGGGTCAAATTTTATAGAATAGTGAATGAGAAGAGTTGTCGTATCCACATGGATTGAATTAAATTATCGTTAAGTACTGCGATTATCATAACTGAATTTTATCTAAGCGATTGAATTTAGGATTTTTGTTTTTAGACATATACTAAACTAAATAAATTAACTAATTAAATTACAATACTAAATATATATCATATGGAAATATATTATTTAGGGATTAACTTCGTTTACTTATACGTGTTTGATCCAATCTAGCTTACGTTAACGGTATTCAAACTATCTGATAATCTAGGTATAAAAAATTCACTCACTACCTCTTTCGAATGTAAAGTGAATGAATATGCTACTTCGCGTCAATGCTGATGTCCCCATCTAATATCTAAACGACACTAATCTGATGAGTCTCTCCCCAATCTCATGGATTGCATACTTTCTAATACTCTCTTGAGTCATTAGATCGTCACATTGTGTTTAAACCCTAGTCTGAATCCGAGGTTACCTCTCCCGAGTGTCAAATCCCGATTTCTCAATATATCTTAACAAGCATATAAATGAAGTGAAAGAACGGTAAACACAATTGAATAGGAAAGAACAACCGTTAACGAAACATAGATTCCAACAAACAACGTATTCATGAACTAATTTAATTCCTAGACAATAGATACTTAGTTACTCATGATCATACCCCAATGTTCAATATTACATAAGAATAATATCATCATACAAGCTACAAAGTTTAAGAACAAAGAGATAAACAAGGAAATGAAAGAAACTATGTGAAGTAGAGTGTTCTACTTCCGTGAAATCGGCTTCGATCTTGTTCCCTTTTTTTCTCTTAATGATTTTTCCTCTTGGTTCTTGATCTTGAGCTCTCCAGTATCTCCAAAAATATCCCAAAAAGCGTGCCTTTTTTGTTGGGGAAGAAGGGAATATTAAGGGATCCAAAATATCTAAGAAAATATCCCAAAATATCTAAGCCACCTGGTGTCGGACTGCTGCAACGGTGGGAAGTCAGAAGGTTTCTACTAGTTGACCGCTACAGTGGTGGAGGCCACCGCTACAGTGGTGGAGGCCACCGCTGCAGCGATGGTCAAGTAGAATGTTTATGCTTGATTGATCGTTGCAATGGTGGTTTTCACCGCTACAACGGTGAGCCTGCAGATTCTGAACTTGGCCTTTTTCAACTTTTCTTGACCCACGTCGCACCAATTTGCTTGATTTTTAACTGTTTTTATCCTTTTTCATCCCAAACACCTGATTTATACAAAAACAAATAAAAACAAATAAAAACATACTAAAACACAAAAAGAACACTCGAAAACTATCAAAATCAATTTGGAAATATATAGATAAATTCCACCTATCAAATACTCCTAAACTTAGAATTTTGCTAGTCCTCGAGCAAAACACTCATACTAAAATAGACAAACACAACTAATTAACGAACACAAATACTAAACAACGAATAAAATCACAAATAACCTAAACATAACGACATGTGAGTTTTGAATTCAACTATTCGACCAAAATGTTTTCCCTCAACGGTCCCCAATCATATCGATTTCAAGAGTAAAACGCACCATATGGTGTTCTGTAATTTCAATATTCAAGGGCAGTAAGCGCCATTCTAGATCATGTTCAAGTGTGTGCGCGAAAAATTAAGCATACAACCATCCACAGATCGGATTTGATTATCCACCAACAAAGTTCATCACTTAAACCATAAAGGTATAGGAAATCCATATGCTAGATTGGGTTCCACTCTCCACTAATGTAGGGTTGGAAATTTGAAAAGATCTATAAGACTTGGTTCGGTTTTTGTCAAATGGCCAAGGGTATATTAGGAATATAAAATAGGTTAACGTTATTAATTTAACGATACTCGAGGCACAACGCTTGGTTCAATCACACTTGTAACCCCAAAGACCCATTCAAAACAACCCTAAACTAACACTCTAAAACGTAGTACTCACTTGTGTAAACAAACAAAAATAAAACCGTGTATACACATTGACAATTTTTTTTTTTTAACAAACACACTCCCAAACTTATTTTATTTATACAATTTCACAGGTGTGAAAATATGATAGAAAAATGACAAGTGAGTACTCGAATACCGAATCAATCAATAGTTCGCCCAAAATCCAACTGTTCACTTCAAGTAGCATAACAAACACTAATTTGATTTCACTCAAATTGTGCATTAGGTTTAGCAATAATGGTTGGAAAAAATTCAATTGGCAAGGGTATTTGTTACGCATTCAAATTGAAACGGCTTATAGGCTTCTATAGGGTAACGAGGGATAAAACATATTACATGGTAGGTTTCAAAGGCTCAAGCGATCAAAATGAATGCCTAAATTATATCTCCTGAACTACCTTGTCTAGGATTTCATCTCGAATTTACCCCAAATCAGGTTCTAGAATCCCTATTGTCATAAACTTCACTAACGGATAATCGACGTTAAATCAATTGGATAGCTAGTACATTGAGTTGAAGTGCTCGTGCAAGTTAGGATCCACAATAACTTTTACCACAACGAAATGTCAAACACACAGAACACATATAAATGGGTATTATGCTCGACTTCGATAAACTTCTAGGTGATAGATTCATCATCGGGTAATGGCCCAGATGAACTACAAAACTCAGCACAACGAAACAACAATAGCTACAAACATAACATGCTTATACTAAACTAAACAAATATGCATACAATTAAACAATAAATTAAGTTAAACAATTTAACTAACAACAAGAAAAATATACTAGCATACTACACATCACCCCCAAACTTAAAACGGGCAGTATCCATAATGACCTAACATCGATCTCAACAATTGAAATATAGCATGACGACGAATGGGGTTTAGAACACGTACCTGGGAGGCGAGAAAATCTCACCTCCGAATGAAGTCGGTGGTGATGGATTAACTTATTTAAAAACTTGGATTGTCTTCCAAGAACCTCTTGGTTTAATGTTCTCGGCCCAACACGGAGAAGGGCTTGTCAAAGAGTGGCTTCTGCCTATGGTATGTGTTATACAACACAACATACGGGTCTTGATTCAGAACACCCTCAAGATTAGCAAGATGTGGAAATAATTGGCCCATATTTTTAACTCGACTTTGCTCTATCTCATGTGCTTGGAAGTGAGGAAGGATAGGTGAGCCACATCGGATCCTCATAGATGTAACCGTCTTCGATCGATGGTTGTATCACAATGTGGATATCAAATGGTAAAGAATCAAAATCGTCGATACGTGATTGGATTTTCTCCTCTGTAGAATCACCATCATAAAAAGCACCAAAATTTCTCTCGCTTGCATTCGGTTCCTCATGGTGGCTTTCACATTCGAATGTGACATGTGCGTTTCTCAATGCCACCGTTTCTGACTCGGCCTCAATGAAACAAATAAGCTGACCGATTTGAGTCTCAAGAGACTTTACGGTCTTATCAATTTTAGCTCAGGTTGTCTCAATATTGTCAAGATGAACCTCATGCTCATTGAGATGGTCATTCGTCTCCCTCCAGAAAGCCTGAGTCTCCCCCATAAATTCAATGAACATTTTCTCTAGGGTGGAGGAAGACTCCACATCCTGGTCTGGGGTGTCAATCCATGGCGCCGAAATGGCAGAACTATCCCCCAAGCTTTGGTAGCTTGTTGAATAATTCTAACCTTGAGAATCAAACTCCGCCATGTTTTCCAACAACCATAGGCTTCATCCGCGATTAGTTTGTCAAAAGAGGTGGTATTGTTTCCTCCTTCAACCCAAGTTCTTGTTGAGGCTAGTAACCCGTTGAAGAAGTTCAGTAGTTGACATTCCCTCGGGAAACCCTGACTGGGGAATCGAAATAGCAACTCCTTGTATCAATCCCAAGAACAATAAAACGGCTTGGAATCTCGTTGAAAGAAATGCAACAGTACTTGTTGATCTAACATCTTCAAGTACCATGCAATACAAAATAAACTAAAAACAAAAATTATAAACAAAATAAATGCCTAAATTAAAATCAAGTTATTTACTCACACTATTAACAACAATCTAAAAGCCAATCCTCGATAACGGCGCTAAAAACTTGGTAGCAGAATATTACGTCGCTACTTTCACCGCAAGTTTACGAGTCAAGTTTTATAGAATAGTGAATGAGAAGGGTTGTCGTATCCATAGGGATTGGATTAAATTGTCGTTAAGTATTGCGATTATCATAACCAAATTTTATCTAGGAGATTTGTTGGCCCAATGGAATACCCAAGAGAGGGGGTGAATTGGGTAGTATTAAAATTATCAGAGAAATAATAACACTTAAAAAATCAAACAATTAATTTTATCCAAAAAATAATTATTATTTTTATAGCAGCGATAAGTGTAATAAGCTCTACGTGTACACTCAAACAATCACAAGATAAAATAAAAGAAATAAGCAATGCAGTACACACCGATATATCTTGATTCACCAAATTATTCTTGGCTAATCTAGTCCTCCGAGCCCCATGGAGATTCACACCCACTAAATTCAAGATTCTTTTACAGGTAGGAACCAAACCCTCACAATGATTATTTTCGCAGGCTCAGAATCAACATTTACAAATTCCTTTTCACAGGCTTAGGAATAACTTTTACTTTTTATAGGCTCAAGAATAACCTAATTCTATTACAGGGAGAATCACAACCTAATTCTTCTTATACCTTAGGCTCAAGAATCAAAACCTCACCAACACTCCAAATATCCTTTTACCCGGTAAGTATTGAACTGTTACAAAATTTACTCAAAACAATTCTATCCAGGAAGAATTACTACCTCAATCTCTTTATAGGAAGAAACTGAAACCGGCTGCCCCTGATTAAATACCCCCAATAGTATTTAATCCGTTGCACTACTTACTAATACAAATTGATAAGCAGATTATCTCACTCGGAGCTTCTACCATCCCAGATAAATTAAAACTAAATTAATATCCCAAATCTAGTGATAGAAAAGTGTGAGATTGAAAATCTGATTTTGTACAAAAGGTGGGTAACAAATAATTGAGCACGTAATCAGATTCAATAAATTGTTTATAAAATATTTTCTTCAATAAAGAATTAAAAACAATTTCTAAAAAATCAATTTCCAAAATTAAACAAGCAATGCAATATAGAAAGTAATTGGAAAGATCTTATATAGAATCCACAGAAAAATAAATAGAGCGATGTTTCTTCAGATCTGGTAGCAACAAAGATTAATAGAAGTGATTCTCAAGATCTTCTCTTAGAATAGCTCTCACAAAATCTCAGAAAGGTAACTCTTAGAACAACACAATATGATCTTATCTCTTTAAGCTTACTTCTCTTGATTTTATGTTTCACTGCTTAATGATATATGAAAAACGCAGGTCTATATATATGGGATATAAATCAGCTCTCTAATGGTTAGTTCCTATGTATCATGACACTTAAATGCTCTCTTAGAACTCGTATATCATTATGACTTCATTTTGGTTCAATTCACTTAATAAATGGCTTTTAAATCTTTCAATTAAATCCCCCAAATATTTCTCAATCTCAATTAGATAGAATAGAAACAATTTTATGTACTAAATTAAGAAACATTAAAATTTAATGAACCAACTTAATAGGATTTAAATAATAGGTGAAGCATATCTTAAATATCAATAAATCCCTTAAATCTCTCTCAAATCCCAATAAAAAACGACTACTTTTAGATATGATTTCAGAATGAATAGAATCCTGAAATAGTGCCCTCAATCGACCGGTCAGTCGACTGCTAGATTCAGGATATATCCATGCTAAAGCTGTTGCGTTCATCGGTCAACCTATCTGTCGACTTGAAGATTCAGAGAGTTTAATTTACCTTCACCGGTCGACTTAGAGATACAGAGAGTTCATATTCTCTTCACCGGTCGACCTGCTTGTCGACTTAGAGATACAAAGAGTTTCGGGTACTTGGTTCGGTCGACTTACCAGTCCACTTATGTCTGCTGGATCTCTTTTTTGAACTCGTTTTTAACTTAGTCTCTTTTACGTTTTTGCCCCTTTAACCATTTTCTTTTCTAAATAAGCTCCACTAACTTCTTAAATTCCATTTTAGTTAATTATAAATATTTATTTTCAAATACACATAGGAGCAAATAATTTCATCTTATCAAAACACACAAAAACAATAATTTGTTTTTTGTACCGTGTGTGTTCTTAATTGGGATATTAAGAGTTGAAATTCACCTGAGTTTTTTTCCCTAATTTATTCAAACTCTTAATTCTTCATCATTTTTGTCATCATCATTTAGCATCCATTCATAATTTGTCATCGCATCTTTATCACTAAAACTTAATTAACTGAAACACTCAATTAAACTGTTAGTTCCCCCAAAACATTCACAATTAATTGTTCATCAAAATCTTAGGATCAACACGATTGAATTTAGGGTTTTTGTTTTTACATATATACTAAACTAAATAGATTAACTAATTAAATTACAATACTAAATATATATTATATGGGAATAGATTATCTAGCGATTAAATTTGTTTACTTATACGTGTTTGATTTAATCTAGTTTATATTAACGGTATTCAAACTATCCGACAATCTAGGTATCGAAAACTCACTCACTACTTCTCCCGAGTGTAAAGTGAATGAATATGCGACTTTGCGTCAATGCCGATGTCCCCATCTAGCATCTAAACGACACTAATCACATGAGTCTCACCCCAACCTCACGGATTGCATACTTTCAAAAACTTTCTCGAGTCATTAGATCATCACGTTGTGTTTAAATCCTAGTCCGAATCCGGGGTTACCTCTCATGAGTGTTAGACCCAAATTTCTCAATATATCTTAACAAGCATATAAATGAAGTGAAAGAACAGTAAACAAAATCGAATAGGCAAGAACAACAGTTAACAAAACACGAATTCAAACAAACAACGTATTCATGAACTAATTCAATCCCTAGACAATAGATACTTAGTTACTCATGATCATAACCCAATATTCAACATTACATAAGAATAATATCATCGTACAGGCTACAAAGTTTAAGAACAAAGAGAGAAACAAGGAAATGAAAGCAAATATGTGAAGTAGAGTGTTCTGCTTCCGCGAAATCAGCTTCGATCTTGTTTTCTCTTCTCCTCTTGATGATTTCTCTTCTTGGTTCTTGATCTTGAGCCCTTAAGTATCTCCAAAAATATCCCCAAAACTGTGCCTATTGTGTTGGGGAAGAAGGGGATATTAAGGGATCGAAAATATCTAATAAAAAATCCTAAAATATCTAAGTCACCTAGTGTCGGACCGCTGCAGCGGTGGGAAGTCAGAAGGTTTCTGACAGATGACCACTGCAGCAGTGGAGGCCATCGCTGCAGCGATAAAGTTCACAGTTGCAGCGATGATCAAGTAGAATATTTCTGTTTGATTGATCGCTGTAGTGGTGGTTTTCACCGCTGTAGCGATGAGCTTGCAGTTTCTAAGCTTGGTCTTTTCCAACTTTTCTCCACCAACGTCCCACCAATTTGCTCGATTTTTAATCATTTTCATTCATTTTCATCCCAAACACCTGATTTATATAAAAACAAAGAAAAACGAATTAAAACATATTAAAACACAATAAGAACACTCGAAAACTACAAAAATTGGTTCGGAAATATATAGATAAATTCCACCTATCACCTATCATAGCCTAGTAGACCCTTAGCATTCAATAAAATTTAATGGTATTCCATGGTATTATGGTCATTAAATGAAGATTTAGTGTAGGGTGGGTAATTTTATGCATTGGGAAATGTGCATGCATGCCTTTGCCTATAAAAGGTAACCTGTTTTCATAAGATCCATACACTGATCACACATTCTCTCTCATCTCTCTTAGAATGATAGAAAGATGATATTCTTGATGTTTTCAATCCCAATCTCGCAGATCTCTATTAATAGACCTTAAACTAGACCTCCAACGGCTAGTTTTCAAATGTCATAACTAAAAATAACACCACAAGACCCCATATATCATTTATATTTAAAATAAATATTTTTCATTAAAAACATTTCTTGTAAAAACTCATTTTGGTCCTTAAATATTTTTCAAATCTAAACCATAGAAATAGAAAGTATTTAATCATTTTAATTAAAATAATATTGAATTAAATAGACCAATTAAATAGGAATCTCATAATTCATGATATATTTCAAAAATACTTTAAATTCTCTTAAAATCCCTCATTGGAATCATCAAAACCAAAATACCTTGACCAGAAAACAAATCAGTCAACATGTTGACTAACCACATCGGTCGCCCGACCCTTCGATGTCGGTTGACCGACATCGAACAACGGTCATTAATTTGACCGTTGTGCTGGTCTAGTTGGTTGAACAACCAATCTGGTTGGTTGATCGATTAAACTAGAAGCTACCAATTTTGTTTTTCCAATTTCTGGTACTAGACTCTTTAATCGACAGACCTAACTTATCGGTTGATCGAATTGACAAGTAGGTCACCTATTCTACTTCTTAAACACACTGTTTTGGTTAGTCAATCGACCCCTTTCTCTGGTTGACCAAATTAATCCAAAAACCATCATTTTAAGCATTAAAATTATTTTTTCAATTAGGTCCCTAACCAAAATCATTTCAAATACTTAGCACATTATAAAACACACTTTAGAACCCTAATTTTTTCACAACATACATAAGATTAATTCATTTTAAATTATTATGCATGATCCTAATTCGGGTTGCATTAAGAGTGTAGACACCGCATTTTGTCTGCGTAGTCAGTGTCGAATTGAAAGTAAAAGTTCAGATAAACTTAAAACATCGGTTTAAGTAGAATGAATTTATACTTTAATATCACACTGTATACCACGAAAAACAATAAAAAAACATAAAATTGTCAAATTTGACTGAATTCAGTTAAGTAAAAGTTTTGGGTCAACCTCAAAATTTCTAAAGTCAAAGGGAGACTAAGATGACATTATTAAAGGTTTATTTTTGTTAAATCACCTTTAATATGAATAAAAATTAGTTACTACCCTTTAATTATAGGAAATTTTACCAATTATCCTTATTACCTATTTTGACCCCTGAAATATTTACTATTATCGGTTTGGTCTATTTGACTCTAAACATACTTTTTTAAATACCTATATAAAGTATTTATATCCATAAATCAAATCCAAAAGACCTTTATCAGTTCATGGAATTTCCATGATAAGTCCAAGTTACCCAAAGTAACTAAGGACTTGCTTCGAAATCAATCAAACCAAAGTCATCATGACTTGCAATCAAAACCTATAAAATCAAGGGCCCTACCTAGAATTTAATGACTTATTAATGAAAATTAAATTCCAAAGATATTTTCCATGAAATATCTAAGGAAGGGAACCAAGTTACTTAAGAAGTAACTAACAGTTATTGAATCTAACCGATCCGGTTCGCCACCTAGCATGCCTTTAATGAGACATTAAATGCCCCTACCATTAAGAATTAAATGCTTGGGATGACATGTCATGACCAAATTCAAGTCACATAGATATTTTGATCAAAATATATTAGGGGAAACCGAAATACTTGAAGTGTAACTACCCGTTACAAGGTTAATTGAACCGAATCAATCCCATTGGAAGGAATTCAATGTCGATCACATCAATGTTATTGTCAAGCATTAATCTCCAAATGACACTTGAATACTAGACTCAATTTACCTCCGAAGCATTTATGGCAGCCAAACAGAAATAGTGCGAGCAACCAATACTTAAACACCAAACCAAACTGAAACGATAACATCATGCATTAAATAAAGCCATGTGCAACCAATCATATCTCAAGATTTCTCATAATGACTAATGATTTCTTATAATGACCAATGATTGACAATCATTGCATTTAGATATTTAAAGATTTGGTAATAATTACCAAATCTTTGAGGATCTTAGCATATCTTTCAAATTCGTCCAAAACCATTCAACCTCAAGGCATAAATGGATTCCCCCTAAGCTAAATAGACCCTAAAGAACATCTTGGGATAGCCTGTGCATTGTCCAATGCACAGATCTTCCAACCTATAAATACAGGGCCCTATTTTCACAATTCCAAGAACTTGAACCCATACTTTCTCTCTCTAGGCTCGAATTCTACTCTTGGGTCCCTTGGGTGTTCAAGATTTCTATTCAATAAACACCTTAAAATTTTGTAGAAATACCTTCCCAAAGGAGTTCTTGAAGATCTTGCAGGACGATCTCAAGAGGTTGACGACAAACGATCGAAAAGATCCAAAGAAGGAGAAGAAGGTAATTGCTTAAGGCCCCTATGCTAGGTATGTTTCTTGAAAATATTTTGATCTTGTCTTACATATAGTTATTTTTCTTGTACATGGGATGTATATGTAGCTCCTAGATTTATGTTTCATGTATATAACATATATAACAAGTAATCAAGTAAAAAAAGGTTAAAACTATGTCAAATTCATCAAACCATGTCAAAACTATCCAAGATCATGTCAAGAACATCCAAGAACATATGAAGAACTTGAACATCCAAGAAAATGTTAAGAACATGTGAGGATTATGACAAAACCTCTATCACACCATGAGTTGTGCATAGTCTTTGTGATTCTCTCATGAACACATCTAACCGAACTCCAAAACTCAAATCAAACTATTAATTGCCAATCACTAACCATTACATGTTCATAACTGACTTTACTATAAAACGTCAAGATCACAACCTGACACTAAGTCTTTAGGCTCGTGGACTTGCACCTTATATATATATATATATATATATATATATATATATATATATACACACTATACCGTCGAGACCCTTGTGGCTAAAAATTCGGGATAGATAGAGGACCTCTATTCCTTTGGGGATATGTGTGCACCTTCTTCATAAACATTCTAGTTTTTCTTAGTTACGAGTATGACTGACATGTATACTATGTATTTTGTTTTCTTTTTTAATTAACAACTCAAATATAAACACTAAAACTTGCCTAAGCAAGTGAGTTCGGTTGTGGTGTTCCTGAAAAAATCAAATGGATTATTCACATATCATTATATAATTCATGTGTTTGTCTCATAATAAAATTGAAAATAAAATCAATCATCTTGCATAAATGAACTATGTGCTAACCTGATCCTTGGTTACTCGTTAAGGTACGTACGCAACCCACGTACGGGTTCGGTCACCTATCAAATAAAAATCAGTTCATCTTGAATAGATGAACTACGTTTTCACCTAATTCCCCGTGATAGCTGGGATACGTAGGCAACCTTTAAAAAATAACAAAACTATTTTCATTTAATATGCTTCATTTGTTGCTACTAATAGATGGATAACCTTTACTTGCTTTCCTTATATAAAACAAAATGCATAAAAAAGACAAAAACCTAAAATTGGGAATTATTTTGTTAAGTGAAACCAAATAAAATTACTTGGAGTTTATTTAAATATGAACATCTATATAGAATGAGCTACCATCTTCGGATGGGTGTCTTGGGGTGCGTAAAACCTCCCCAATCATAACTGACCCTCAAAATTAAGGAAACCTCTAGTACAAGACCTTTACGAGTGAAAATTTGGTTTATTTCAAAACAAAAAATGAATTTCTAAAATCCTAATGACCTAACACACTATTTAACCTATGGTGGGTGGAGACAAATTTTTCAAACCAAATCCCGGCTCAAAAAACGTTTTCAAAACCGAAGCCTAGAATAGCCCTTAAAAGCCATCTTTCAAAAATGAAAGGGATTTTGAGGATTTTGGGAAGGAGAATTGAAAACTTGTTTTCCTTTTATTCCTAATATCTACGTCCTCTGCTTTCAAAAAATCCGGGGTACGTACAAGAGTATATAAGCAAAGCATTGTTTTCACCTAGTTATCTTCAATATCTTCAATGCTTTTCAAGTCTTCATCATCTCCATTTTTCACCATTATATATTCTTCAATGATTCCTCTTCTTAGTCAAATTACATGGAACTTTAATTTTGAAACCATATACTAAAATCATTAGTCCCATAAAACATCACACTCAATTGTCCATCAAAACATTGGATTTAACACAAACACATCCAAAATATTCCCAAAACCTATCAAAAGGTAACCTTGACACTTTTCTACAAACAGTTCAAGAAACTTCTCAAGAACAACCAAGCAAAGAAGGAGAAGAAGTTAAAGAACGAGAAAAAGAAAATGTTACTTAGGGAAAGACTACTCCCCTAAGTTAGGTAAGTTTCCTTAAACTTCTATTTAGTTTGTTTTTTTTTTATTTTCTTTTGGTTGTTTATACATATTTTCTTTTGACTGTCTTTGTTGGTTTTGGTTTTGTATATATTTTTCATAATATCTTTGTTTTATGTCAAGAACAACAAGTACTTTTGGTAACATAGTATCTTTGTCTTTTATCAAGAAACACAATAAACCAAACTCAAAGAACCTAAAATAAACCAACTGACTATGGACTACTAACTACTAAATTATTTATTTTTCCAGCACTGCGCCTTTTCGTGTTAGCCTATATTATAGCTTGGCCCTACGTCTCAGGCTATGGAATAATACCCCTATATATATATATGCATATTGTAAGTGTTAGTCCTACTCATAACTAAGAAGTATGAAATATTTATAAAGAAGGCACACACTTATCCCCAAAGGAAAAGATGGTCTTCCTTTATCTCTTTAGCCACAAGAGTCTAGATATAGTATTATATAGTGTGTCAGTCCATGATTTGAGACATAGGGCTAGTCCATGATCTAGGCTTATATATATATATTATTTTCTTTTTTAACTAACAAAAATAAAAAATAACATTAAACTTGTCTAATCAAGTAGGTTTGGTTAGAGTGTTCTTGATGGTGGCCACTAATTTGAGCGCTGCCACTTTTATTGCAAGCGTACGGATTAAGTTTTAGTATAATAGACATTTCGATCGGGTATCGTATCCACATGGATTGATTGCGATTACTATCAAGCCTCGCGATTATCATAACCTAATTCTATCTAGGCTATAAAAATGTGAATTTAATTAATTACTAATACTAAAATATTAATTTAACTATACTAATATTATATTGAGATAGTTTTGAGCGAATAGGTTGTCTAGAGATTAGTTTCCTTTACGAATATGTGTTCGATCTCGTTTTAGTTTATACTAACGGCATTCGACTTATCCGACAATCTCAGTTCGTAAACTCCTCCACCACCTCTCCCGAGTGTAAGACGGGGGAATACGTGACTTCGTGTCAACGCCGAAGTCCCCCTCAATGTCTTAATGACCCCAGGCCGCGTGAGTCTCACCCCAACGTCATTGATTGCACACAATCCAACTCCCTTCCGGGTTATTGGATCGTAGCGTTGTGTTTACCCTATCGACAATCTCAGTTCTAAAACTCCCCCGTCACCTCTCCTGAGTGTAAGACGAGGGAATACGTAACTTCGCGTCAATGTCGATGTCCTCCTCAACATCTTAACAAGTTTAGGTCACGTGATTCTTGCTCCAACGTTATCGATTGTCCACAATCCAACTCCCGATCGGGTTGTTGGATTGTGGTGTTCGTTTATTCTAGTCCGAATTTGGGATTTGTCAAACCCTGTATTCTCATATCATCATTCTCATAACATGATAAACAAA
The DNA here is from genome assembly GCA_016647705.1 of Eucommia ulmoides. Taxonomy (NCBI): domain Eukaryota; kingdom Viridiplantae; phylum Streptophyta; class Magnoliopsida; order Garryales; family Eucommiaceae; genus Eucommia; species Eucommia ulmoides. Next base: position 27,591,489 of record CM028340.1, on the reverse strand, counting down.
CAATATGGCACACACAATCAAAATAATGAAGAGCATCCGCAAAAAAAACACAAACTCAATTAAACAACGTATTCATAAATTATATTAATAATCCCTAAACAACCTATATTTAGCCAATGGCTATAACCATATATACAATGTAAAATGGCGTAAACATGCTCAACAACTACCAAAATGAAGAAAACAAAGAAAAGAAATGAGCGACTTAGCCTATATCCAAAGAATTGGTGCTAGAACCGTCGAACGATCGCTTCCCTCTTCATCTTCCACCTCAGGTTGAGAGCGCTCCCTTAAAAATCTCTTATCCTAACACTAAAATATAGCCTAAGGCCTTAGTGGCCAAAGAGGTCGGAAGAGAGGAGGAGAGATGGGTATTTATAAGCTCAAAAATATCAAACAAAATATCTAAACTGTGAAGAGGCCACCACCGCGGCGGTGGAGTATGTCGGTTAAGGTTTGCCTAGGCGATGGATTAGGAAAAGTTTATGTTGGTTCACCGCCTAGGCGGTGAGGTTTGAGCAAACATGATTTTTTCTTAAATTCTTCACCACCGCGGCGATGGGCTTGTTTGCAGAATTTGGCCACCTTGTTCATTTTTTCCACCGTTCTCCGACCGTTCTCGATACGATTTGAAAATTTATGCTTCGATTTCATACCTTTTCACCCCACGCACCTGTTTTAATACAAAAAGAATAAAAACATATTAAAACATATAAAAATAACTATAAAACTACTCTCAAACTAACAAAACCAATTTGAAAATACGTAGGTAGATCACACCTATCAAATACCCCCAAATTCAGAATTTTGCTAGTCCTCGAGCAAAACACCCATACAATACGAGAAAATATAAAAACTAATTACGAAATTGAAAACTGGGAACGAAAAACACTAAAAACAAAAATGTGTAAGTTTTGATTATCATCTACCGGCCGAAAGATTTTTTCCTCATTGGCCCCCAATCCTATCAAGTTCAAGCATAAATCACACTATGTGGTATTCTATAATTTCAACGTTCAAAAATAGTAAGCACCATTCTAGATCCTGTTTAAGTGTGTGATTAAACTCAAATATATTACTATCCATTGATTAGATGGGATTATCCCTAAATATAGTTCATGACTAAAACCTTTAAGGTATATGGAATCCATACACCTGACCCAGGATCTATTCTCCACTAATATAGGCTCGGAGGTTCATGAAGATTAGTAGGGCTTGGTTTGATTTTGGGAAAATGGCCAAGGGTAAATTTGAATAGAAAATAGGTTAACGTCGTTAACTTAACGTTACCCGAGGCACATCGCTTGGTACTCTTACACTCGAAACCCCATAATTTAGTTAGAAACAACCCTGAACATACATTAAGAACGATGTACTCACTTGTCAAAAAGAAACGGAAATAAAAACTATATTTACATTTGATTCATATATTTTTCAACAAAACACACCCCCAAACTTATTTGATTTGTAAAATTTGAGGGGTGTGTGAAATATGAACGAAAAATGACAAGTGAGTACTCGAATACTGAACCAATTAATAGCTCGCCCAAAACCCTACCACTCACATCAAGTAGCATTTGCAACTGCTAGCTTGATTCACTCAAATTTGTGCCTTCGGTTAAGCGATAAAGGTTTGGAAAAAGGTTAATCGGCTATGGTATTAGTTTAAGTGTTCAGAATTGAAATGGCTACTAATCTTCAATATGGTAACGAGGGATAATGATATATCAGGGTAAGCTTAAAAGGCTTAAGCGAGAAAATGAATGCCTAAATCATGTTTTTCAAACTACATCGCCTAGGATTTCGCCTCGAATTTCCCCCAAATCAAGTTCTAGAATCCCTATTGTCATGAAATTGAGTGAAGGATAATCGGTTTCGAATCAATTAGATAGTGCTATATTGACTTTACGTGCTCGTGCATTTAGGATCTTCAATAACTTTTACTTAGACGATACGTTAAGTACACATAACACACATGAATGAGCGTTACGCTCGACCTCAAAACAACCAAGGGACAGAATCATCGTCGGGTAAGGGCCCAGATGACATCAAAACTCAGCACAAAACAACAACTAAACTAAACAAGCTAATCCTAAACAAGCATGTACACGATAAAAACAGTAAAACTTCACTAATAACATAAATACATACTAAAACATACTATACATCACCACCAACTTAACACAGGAATTGCCTAAAACGACCCGTCAGCGATCCCAATGACAGTATATAGCATGATATTGAAGATGGGGGTTTAGAACACGTACCTGGGAGGCGAGAGAATCTCGCCTCCGTTTCTGGTCGACGGAGATGGATTTAATTTATTACTAATACTTGGGTTGCCTCCCAAGAAGCGCTTGGTTTGATATCCTCGGCCCGACACATGCCCTCAAGACTGACGAGATGTTGCAATGAAAGGAACACAAGAATACCTGTCGATCTAACATTTTCAAGCATCCTGCAGGAAAACAAAAACAAAACTACAAACGAAAATTATATACAAAAGAAATGCGTAGATTAAAATCGAGTTATTTACTCACAATATCGATAATAATCCAAAAGGCAATCCCGGCAATCGTTACCAAAAACTTGGTCGCGATCGCTGAAAACTGTATTCGACAAACGAATCCCTGGTAACGGCGCCAAAAATTTGGTTGACGTTGCCAGAAACTGAATATGACAACAACTATTCCCCAGCACCAGTGCCAAAAACATGGTGGCTGCTAATTTAAGCGCTTCCACTTTCACTGCAAACATACGGATCAAGTTTTAGTATAATGGACCTTTTGCTCGGGTATCGTATCCACATGGATTGGTTGAGATTACTATCGAGTACCGTGATTATCATAATCTAATTTTATCTAGGCTATAAAAATGTGAATTTAATTAATTACTAATACTAAAATACTAATTTAACTATACTAATATTATATTGAGATAGTTTTGAGAGAATAGGTTGTCTAGGGATTAGTTTCGTTTACGAATACGTGTTCAATCTCGTTTTAGTTTATATTAACAGAGTTTGACTTATTCAACAATCTCAGTTCGTAAACTCCTCTGCCACCTCTCCCAAGTGTAAGACGAGGGAATACGCGACTTCGTGTCAACGCCGAAATCCCCCTCAACGTCTTAATGACCCTAGGCCGCGTGAGTCTCGCCCCAACGTTATCGATTGCACACAATCCAACTCCCTCCTGGGTTATTGGATCATCGTGTTATGTTTTCCCTATCGACAATCTCAGTTCAAAAACTCCCTCGTCACCTCTCTCGAGTGTAAGATGAGGGAATACGTGACTTCGCGTCAACGCCTAAGTCCTCCTCAACGTCTTGACTTTAGGTCATCTGAGTCTTTTCCCAACGTCATAGATTGTCCACAATCTAACTCTTGACCGGGTTGTTGGATCGTGGCGTTCGTTTATTCTAGTCCGAATCCGGGATTTGTCAAACCCCGTATTCTCATATCATTATTCTCATAACATGATAAACAAACAATACGACACACACAATCAAAATAACGAAGAACATCCACAAACTCAATTAAACAACGTATTCATAAATTATATTAATAATCCCTAAACAACCTATGTTTAGCCAATGACCATAACCTATACAATGTAAAATGGCTTAAACATGCTCAACAACTACCAAAATGAAGAAAACAAAGAAAAGAAATGAGCGACTTAGCCTATATCCGAAGAATTGGCGCTAGAACCGTCGAACGATCGCTTCCCTCTTCATCTTTCACCTCAGGTTGAGAGCACTGTCTCAAAAATCTCTTATCCTAACCAAAACATGTAGTCTAGGGCCTTAGGGGCCAAAGAGGTCGGAAGAGAGGAGGAGAGAAGGGTATTTATAGGCTCAAAAATATCAAATAAAATATTTAAACTGTGCGAAGGCCACCGCCGCGGCGGTGGGATTCAAAGCGGCGGCAGTGGAGTATGTCAGTTAAGGTTCGCCTAAGCAATGGATTAGGAAATGTTTCCGCTGGTTCACTACCTAGGCGGTGAGGTTTAAGCGAAAATGGTTTTTTCTCAGCTTCTTCACCGCCGCGGCGGTGGTCTGGACACCGCAACGGTGGGCTTGTTTGTAGAATCTTGCCGCTTTCTCATTTTTTCATCATTCTCCGACTGTTCTTGATACGATTTGATCGTTTATGCTTCGATTTCATACCTTTTCACCCCACGCACCTGTTTTAATACAAAAAGAATAAAACCATATTAAAACATATAAAAATAACTATAAAACTACTCTAAAACTAACAAACCGGTTTGGAAATACGTAGGTAGATCACACCTATCACTTGACGAGAGTCAAATGTGCGTATCATTTACCATTAGTGTTTTTGTTTTGTTCTTACTTTTCTTATACAAATAAAAACTACAAAAAAGATATATAAAAAAGAAAGGAGTTTACAGTAGGAGTTTTTCAATGTAAAAAGACGTTTGCTTTACCATAAAAAAATAAATCATTTGTTTTTTTCAAAATTATTTTCCTAAATAAATATTTTTATGTACTTTGTTTTATAATAAAACTTTTACTTGTTTTGTTATGTTTTCTTTACTTAAAACATGGTTTTTCATATTCCAATAAATTTGTTTTTTAAATTATTATTATTATTATTTTTAAAAAATATACTTGTTTTGTCAAGACTAACTTTAGCTAAACAAATAAAAAACCCCACCTCCTCAGGCCAAACTTGTTGATTCTTTCATAATCGATAGGTGGTCTAAAAAGGGGACATTTGTTCGAAATTTTTACTCTATTTATCTATTACTGCTAAATATTTTTTTTTCTATTTTTCTTACATAAAAATAACATTAAAAAAAATATATTTAAAAATGGGAACTGGTGTGTTAACCAAAACTGAAGAAAATTAATTGGGCTAGTTTGATCTTAAAGATTAATTTAAACTTAGGTATTGTCTTCGGACAGGTGTCTTGAGATGCCTAACACTTTCCCTGAGTATAATTGACCTCCGAACTTTAAGTAAATCTATGGAAAGACTAACTATTTTTATGAGTTAAAATTCGGGCTATTTCTAAACTTAAATAAAAATTATTTTCAAAATCCTGGTGACCTAGCACACCATTTAACTCAATGCTAAGTACTGACTCCATTTTCAAACAAATCTAAGCCCAAAGAACGTTTTCAAAATCGACACCTAGAAAATCCCTTGAAACTATTTTTTTTCTAAAATGAATGGATTTTGAGAATTTTGAGCGAGAAAATACCAAACCCCGTCTTCCCCTTCTCACGCTTTCTTTATTTTCCAAAATCCGGGGTGTATCAGCTGGCGACTCCGCTATGGGGACTTCTGAGGGTTAAGCCTGGTTGGAGTTTAAATTTGTTTTCACATTTAAATAAAGTCCGAGAAATACATCTTCGGTTTCTAAATATAATTATTTCTTTTCTAATTTTTTATTTTATTTAATTTTACTCCTTGCATGTTTTTAGTTTTATATGCTATTTTTTTTATTTATTTTTTTTATTTTATTTTTTTATTTCATGTCGTTACTTTCCTGCATTTATTTACTTTCTTTATATTTTTGCATATTATTTCTGTAACCTTTCTCCAAGGCACGATCACCACGTTGCATCTGCATATCATGAGAAAAACCCAAAGCCGTGGACCTCATTAGGAGGCCGATAGTAGGGGCTGAAGTCGTGCGATCTCATCATGCTAGTCTAAGCCTCAAAACCATGTAGCATTTAGAAAGATGAGTTAGTAGAAGCAAGGCCATGTGGTATATTTGTCGGGATCCGACTTCAATAATCGTCTTACTCAGATCACCAACCAATGATGGATGTTCCCACTGGTAGGGCGCCCGAGGTTGGAAGATCTCAAAGCCAAATCTTTCTCGGATGAGTTAGTAGAAAAGCCGTGAACCTCATATATTAAACCTAGGATATATGGATACCCAAAACCCTTTTGCATTTAGGACACTATCTTGGAGGGATTTTTTTTACTTACCTTATGTACATTTCTTATACGTCTATTGTTTTAGATTTGTAGAAGAAAATTTATAAGACTAATAAGGGGCATAATAGATAACTTCCAATTTCCCGTTTTATCTTATATTTTGCAAGCTTGTTCAAAAGTCAAAAACTTTTTGAAAAAATTGGACTAGCGAACAAGCCTCAGGAGATGAATAGGAATCCTTATTTTGCCTATGCATGCTTAGTGCGAAAAACTCTTTATAACTCAACGTGGCCTTAATAATTCATGAATATTGTTGGCTATTAAATAATGTACATAAAAACTTTGTCACAATACTTCATCTAAAAATAGCCTTTGCTGAATAGCCATCTAAAGGTTCGTCCACTAAGGTAACAAGCTGGAAGAGAGGAGGAGAGATGGGTATTTATAAGCTCAAAAATATCAAACAAAATATCTAAACTGTGAAGAGGCCACCACCGCGGCGGTGGAGTATGTCGGTTAAGGTTTGCCTAGGCGATGGATTAGGAAAAGTTTATGTTGGTTCACCGCCTAGGCGGTGAGGTTTGAGCAAACATGATTTTTTCTTAAATTCTTCACCACCGCGGCGATGGGCTTGTTTGCAGAATTTGGCCACCTTGTTCATTTTTTCCACCGTTCTCCGACCGTTCTCGATACGATTTGAAAATTTATGCTTCGATTTCATACCTTTTCACCCCACGCACCTGTTTTAATACAAAAAGAATAAAAACATATTAAAACATATAAAAATAACTATAAAACTACTCTCAAACTAACAAAACCAATTTGAAAATACGTAGGTAGATCACACCTATCAAATACCCCCAAATTCAGAATTTTGCTAGTCCTCGAGCAAAACACCCATACAATACGAGAAAATATAAAAACTAATTACGAAATTGAAAACTGGGAACGAAAAACACTAAAAACAAAAATGTGTAAGTTTTGATTATCATCTACCGGCCGAAAGATTTTTTCCTCATTGGCCCCCAATCCTATCAAGTTCAAGCATAAATCACACTATGTGGTATTCTATAATTTCAACGTTCAAAAATAGTAAGCACCATTCTAGATCCTGTTTAAGTGTGTGATTAAACTCAAATATATTACTATCCATTGATTAGATGGGATTATCCCTAAATATAGTTCATGACTAAAACCTTTAAGGTATATGGAATCCATACACCTGACCCAGGATCTATTCTCCACTAATATAGGCTCGGAGGTTCATGAAGATTAGTAGGGCTTGGTTTGATTTTGGGAAAATGGCCAAGGGTAAATTTGAATAGAAAATAGGTTAACGTCGTTAACTTAACGTTACCCGAGGCACATCGCTTGGTACTCTTACACTCGAAACCCCATAATTTAGTTAGAAACAACCCTGAACATACATTAAGAACGATGTACTCACTTGTCAAAAAGAAACGGAAATAAAAACTATATTTACATTTGATTCATATATTTTTCAACAAAACACACCCCCAAACTTATTTGATTTGTAAAATTTGAGGGGTGTGTGAAATATGAACGAAAAATGACAAGTGAGTACTCGAATACTGAACCAATTAATAGCTCGCCCAAAACCCTACCACTCACATCAAGTAGCATTTGCAACTGCTAGCTTGATTCACTCAAATTTGTGCCTTCGGTTAAGCGATAAAGGTTTGGAAAAAGGTTAATCGGCTATGGTATTAGTTTAAGTGTTCAGAATTGAAATGGCTACTAATCTTCAATATGGTAACGAGGGATAATGATATATCAGGGTAAGCTTAAAAGGCTTAAGCGAGAAAATGAATGCCTAAATCATGTTTTTCAAACTACATCGCCTAGGATTTCGCCTCGAATTTCCCCCAAATCAAGTTCTAGAATCCCTATTGTCATGAAATTGAGTGAAGGATAATCGGTTTCGAATCAATTAGATAGTGCTATATTGACTTTACGTGCTCGTGCATTTAGGATCTTCAATAACTTTTACTTAGACGATACGTTAAGTACACATAACACACATGAATGAGCGTTACGCTCGACCTCAAAACAACCAAGGGACAGAATCATCGTCGGGTAAGGGCCCAGATGACATCAAAACTCAGCACAAAACAACAACTAAACTAAACAAGCTAATCCTAAACAAGCATGTACACGATAAAAACAGTAAAACTTCACTAATAACATAAATACATACTAAAACATACTATACATCACCACCAACTTAACACAGGAATTGCCTAAAACGACCCGTCAGCGATCCCAATGACAGTATATAGCATGATATTGAAGATGGGGGTTTAGAACACGTACCTGGGAGGCGAGAGAATCTCGCCTCCGTTTCTGGTCGACGGAGATGGATTTAATTTATTACTAATACTTGGGTTGCCTCCCAAGAAGCGCTTGGTTTGATATCCTCGGCCCGACACATGCCCTCAAGACTGACGAGATGTTGCAATGAAAGGAACACAAGAATACCTGTCGATCTAACATTTTCAAGCATCCTGCAGGAAAACAAAAACAAAACTACAAACGAAAATTATATACAAAAGAAATGCGTAGATTAAAATCGAGTTATTTACTCACAATATCGATAATAATCCAAAAGGCAATCCCGGCAATCGTTACCAAAAACTTGGTCGCGATCGCTGAAAACTGTATTCGACAAACGAATCCCTGGTAACGGCGCCAAAAATTTGGTTGACGTTGCCAGAAACTGAATATGACAACAACTATTCCCCAGCACCAGTGCCAAAAACATGGTGGCTGCTAATTTAAGCGCTTCCACTTTCACTGCAAACATACGGATCAAGTTTTAGTATAATGGACCTTTTGCTCGGGTATCGTATCCACATGGATTGGTTGAGATTACTATCGAGTACCGTGATTATCATAATCTAATTTTATCTAGGCTATAAAAATGTGAATTTAATTAATTACTAATACTAAAATACTAATTTAACTATACTAATATTATATTGAGATAGTTTTGAGAGAATAGGTTGTCTAGGGATTAGTTTCGTTTACGAATACGTGTTCAATCTCGTTTTAGTTTATATTAACAGAGTTTGACTTATTCAACAATCTCAGTTCGTAAACTCCTCTGCCACCTCTCCCAAGTGTAAGACGAGGGAATACGCGACTTCGTGTCAACGCCGAAATCCCCCTCAACGTCTTAATGACCCTAGGCCGCGTGAGTCTCGCCCCAACGTTATCGATTGCACACAATCCAACTCCCTCCTGGGTTATTGGATCATCGTGTTATGTTTTCCCTATCGACAATCTCAGTTCAAAAACTCCCTCGTCACCTCTCTCGAGTGTAAGATGAGGGAATACGTGACTTCGCGTCAACGCCTAAGTCCTCCTCAACGTCTTGACTTTAGGTCATCTGAGTCTTTTCCCAACGTCATAGATTGTCCACAATCTAACTCTTGACCGGGTTGTTGGATCGTGGCGTTCGTTTATTCTAGTCCGAATCCGGGATTTGTCAAACCCCGTATTCTCATATCATTATTCTCATAACATGATAAACAAACAATACGACACACACAATCAAAATAACGAAGAACATCCACAAACTCAATTAAACAACGTATTCATAAATTATATTAATAATCCCTAAACAACCTATGTTTAGCCAATGACCATAACCTATACAATGTAAAATGGCTTAAACATGCTCAACAACTACCAAAATGAAGAAAACAAAGAAAAGAAATGAGCGACTTAGCCTATATCCGAAGAATTGGCGCTAGAACCGTCGAACGATCGCTTCCCTCTTCATCTTTCACCTCAGGTTGAGAGCACTGTCTCAAAAATCTCTTATCCTAACCAAAACATGTAGTCTAGGGCCTTAGGGGCCAAAGAGGTCGGAAGAGAGGAGGAGAGAAGGGTATTTATAGGCTCAAAAATATCAAATAAAATATTTAAACTGTGCGAAGGCCACCGCCGCGGCGGTGGGATTCAAAGCGGCGGCAGTGGAGTATGTCAGTTAAGGTTCGCCTAAGCAATGGATTAGGAAATGTTTCCGCTGGTTCACTACCTAGGCGGTGAGGTTTAAGCGAAAATGGTTTTTTCTCAGCTTCTTCACCGCCGCGGCGGTGGTCTGGACACCGCAACGGTGGGCTTGTTTGTAGAATCTTGCCGCTTTCTCATTTTTTCATCATTCTCCGACTGTTCTTGATACGATTTGATCGTTTATGCTTCGATTTCATACCTTTTCACCCCACGCACCTGTTTTAATACAAAAAGAATAAAACCATATTAAAACATATAAAAATAACTATAAAACTACTCTAAAACTAACAAACCGGTTTGGAAATACGTAGGTAGATCACACCTATCACTTGACGAGAGTCAAATGTGCGTATCATTTACCATTAGTGTTTTTGTTTTGTTCTTACTTTTCTTATACAAATAAAAACTACAAAAAAGATATATAAAAAAGAAAGGAGTTTACAGTAGGAGTTTTTCAATGTAAAAAGACGTTTGCTTTACCATAAAAAAATAAATCATTTGTTTTTTTCAAAATTATTTTCCTAAATAAATATTTTTATGTACTTTGTTTTATAATAAAACTTTTACTTGTTTTGTTATGTTTTCTTTACTTAAAACATGGTTTTTCATATTCCAATAAATTTGTTTTTTAAATTATTATTATTATTATTTTTAAAAAATATACTTGTTTTGTCAAGACTAACTTTAGCTAAACAAATAAAAAACCCCACCTCCTCAGGCCAAACTTGTTGATTCTTTCATAATCGATAGGTGGTCTAAAAAGGGGACATTTGTTCGAAATTTTTACTCTATTTATCTATTACTGCTAAATATTTTTTTTTCTATTTTTCTTACATAAAAATAACATTAAAAAAAATATATTTAAAAATGGGAACTGGTGTGTTAACCAAAACTGAAGAAAATTAATTGGGCTAGTTTGATCTTAAAGATTAATTTAAACTTAGGTATTGTCTTCGGACAGGTGTCTTGAGATGCCTAACACTTTCCCTGAGTATAATTGACCTCCGAACTTTAAGTAAATCTATGGAAAGACTAACTATTTTTATGAGTTAAAATTCGGGCTATTTCTAAACTTAAATAAAAATTATTTTCAAAATCCTGGTGACCTAGCACACCATTTAACTCAATGCTAAGTACTGACTCCATTTTCAAACAAATCTAAGCCCAAAGAACGTTTTCAAAATCGACACCTAGAAAATCCCTTGAAACTATTTTTTTTCTAAAATGAATGGATTTTGAGAATTTTGAGCGAGAAAATACCAAACCCCGTCTTCCCCTTCTCACGCTTTCTTTATTTTCCAAAATCCGGGGTGTATCAGCTGGCGACTCCGCTATGGGGACTTCTGAGGGTTAAGCCTGGTTGGAGTTTAAATTTGTTTTCACATTTAAATAAAGTCCGAGAAATACATCTTCGGTTTCTAAATATAATTATTTCTTTTCTAATTTTTTATTTTATTTAATTTTACTCCTTGCATGTTTTTAGTTTTATATGCTATTTTTTTTATTTATTTTTTTTATTTTATTTTTTTATTTCATGTCGTTACTTTCCTGCATTTATTTACTTTCTTTATATTTTTGCATATTATTTCTGTAACCTTTCTCCAAGGCACGATCACCACGTTGCATCTGCATATCATGAGAAAAACCCAAAGCCGTGGACCTCATTAGGAGGCCGATAGTAGGGGCTGAAGTCGTGCGATCTCATCATGCTAGTCTAAGCCTCAAAACCATGTAGCATTTAGAAAGATGAGTTAGTAGAAGCAAGGCCATGTGGTATATTTGTCGGGATCCGACTTCAATAATCGTCTTACTCAGATCACCAACCAATGATGGATGTTCCCACTGGTAGGGCGCCCGAGGTTGGAAGATCTCAAAGCCAAATCTTTCTCGGATGAGTTAGTAGAAAAGCCGTGAACCTCATATATTAAACCTAGGATATATGGATACCCAAAACCCTTTTGCATTTAGGACACTATCTTGGAGGGATTTTTTTTACTTACCTTATGTACATTTCTTATACGTCTATTGTTTTAGATTTGTAGAAGAAAATTTATAAGACTAATAAGGGGCATAATAGATAACTTCCAATTTCCCGTTTTATCTTATATTTTGCAAGCTTGTTCAAAAGTCAAAAACTTTTTGAAAAAATTGGACTAGCGAACAAGCCTCAGGAGATGAATAGGAATCCTTATTTTGCCTATGCATGCTTAGTGCGAAAAACTCTTTATAACTCAACGTGGCCTTAATAATTCATGAATATTGTTGGCTATTAAATAATGTACATAAAAACTTTGTCACAATACTTCATCTAAAAATAGCCTTTGCTGAATAGCCATCTAAAGGTTCGTCCACTAAGGTAACAAGCTGGAATTGTCACACCACTCCTCGGGCCCCCAACGCCTAAGGTCGGGTACAACGTCGACTTGACATTTCCCGACCAACCCACAAATATATATATATACACACATGTACTGTTATAGATTTTTTTCCTTTCCAAAAATAATATTTACCAAACTCAAGGCCAAAAAATACACGTATCCCCAAAATATCCATAGCGAAACTACAAAAAAAACTAAACCTTTCACAATTCACACCTGTCTCGACTATCCTTCCAAAAACGACACCACCTTCTAACTCTAGCTAGTGCCAGTAATGGACCCGTCTCTAGCTACGGTACTTGAGACCAAAAATATTATCGGTGTATTGTCTTCATAATATAAAAATAATTTTATGGATCAAGCATAATTATCAAATATCACTTTTCAAACATAATATAATATAATCGCATACTGAGCTAAAATAGCATTCTGGAACTATCCTTGCAATAAGATAACATATTTAAATCAACCAATCAAATTATTTGATATATAATAAAATACCGCGCACATATTTTCCTATTAGCCATAGGATCGTTTCACCTCACGATCGGGAGTTACGACGGTACCGTAACCTATACAACTGTACCATCTAAGGTGGCTATTAATGCTAGGGCCATTCAATATCTCCAATGGTAGAAGTCAACACGTGGTATAAACCACAATATCATGATGATAATCATCATCTTCAACAACAACAATAACGGATATCAACCACCTACAGGACTTACCTTCCTGTCAGGTCATAATACAACGTCCTATAGGAAATGACCTCCTGTTGGGACCAACAACATCCCGCAGAACATGCCCTCTTGTCGGGATCATACTATGACAAAGTCGAATAATAAAACCACTTTCCATATTTAAAAATTCACTTGATCCGCATAACGTCATAAAATAATCCCTTTTAATAAACCTTTTTTTTCCCCACATTTTAGTACGGAATTATAATTTGACAATTTATATAGAAGACAATATACACACCTCGATTTTTGCGCTACTAAAAATACTATCGTCTGAATGCTACGTGATCGGCGTCGCCTGCGAACCTAACAACCAAATGGCCTAAACTAAGAATTTATCTAAAATAACCTAATATGCAATGCTTGACCCTAAAATACACCATTTTTTATTCCCAATTTTTTTATTATATAAAATTATTTAACGCCTAATTTCTTAAGTTAATATTAACTGTACGAAAATTATTATATTAACAATTACAAAAATTTTCTTGTTAATAATTTAAAACTGCAGAAAAATATTAATTGTCTGTTAAAATTTTTATTAGTCCACGAAATACTAAAAATTATCGTTTTAATAAAATTTATAATTTTTATTTTAAATTGTATTATTCGCAAATTAGATATATTTAAACCCACTATATTTCTCGAATTCACGTATATATTTTTGATATATAAATATATGTGTGTACATACCCGTACAAATAGCCACATAAATTAAACGTGATATATATATATATACATTGTCACTGTTGTTGGGTTGGGCTATCTACTGCTTATGATGTTGATTGCGAATATATTCACTTGAAATGTCGAATGAGAATTGATAAATTCTAGTTATGGGATATGTCAGTAGATTTGAAAAGTCATACTAAGTGAGAAAATTATTGAAGTCGTAAACCTGTTGGAATTGAGATAAACCCAATCTAGGAAGACAAGCATGGTATTTTAAAGGTATATTATTATTTATTGCTATTTTTACCATAACAGCACATCGGGAGCGTGGTAGTGACTTTCGGTTATTATTATTTAACCAAGAGTGATTAATACGATATGATTCTAAATTATTATTGTTTTGAACAAAATTTTGAGAATTTTTTTTTTATTTAAGGGGGGTATATTGTAATACCCCCCAAAAATTATATTTTTGAAAATATTATTTTATATAAGTTTAGTATTTTTGGGATTATTTTACAAACTTATGGTATAAATGATATTTGATAATTTTTGGGTATTGAATATTAATGTTAAATTGATTTTAAATTTTTGGGATTATTATGTTATTTAAAATATACTTTTAAGAGTTTTGGGGTGTAATTAATATTTTTTTTAATTTAAGAGGATATTGTGTAAATAAATAAATAAAATAATTAATTAATTAGCAATCTATATTATTTCCTTTATATAGAAGGAAATAATATGAATCATATATAATATATATATATATATATGAATATGAATACGTGTTTTGCTTATAATTATTTATATTATAATAATAATAATAATAATAATAATAGTAAAGATCTAAAACTTATGGATAGACATATATAACTATATGAAGTTGCTGTTTGTTGTTTTTATATAATGGAGAAAGATCATTGGGGCCTATTTGGTGGGTATTCAATTTGCGATTTCATTATTACTGAAAAAAATGGATTTCAGTTCGGGATTTCGATTTCGGATTTCAAGTAGAATTTCTAACTCTTCTAATATATGTATTTAATCTTTCCATGTATTGTGTGGATTATGTTATTATGGCTATAATTGTTGTTTTGCATGAGATATTTTGATCATGTATTATGTGAAAATTGTGTGAGATACACATTTATGTGTTTATTTGGAATTTAATTAGATACATGTAGTAGAGGAGTTGAAAATTCTACTTTGCGTTGACTCATAACCACACAGTTTTGATTGCAAGACTAGTGAGAACGAAATGACGCCAAAATTTTTGGTTGAATTTCTATCTAATTTGTAGTAATTGTAACTATATATATATATATATATATATATACACACACACACACACACACGAATCCTTGGGATGACTCTACAAAATTGGAAATTGAAAAGAGAATGATTATCTAGATTTTAGGGACAAATTTATGGGGTTATATATATATATGTTGAAATCATTCGATAAATTATATTTGAATTTGTAATAATGTAATGAATTATTTACTGTTGAAAAATTGATGCAATAAATCTATATTTAAAATTATTGCCATAGTTAGAAAACAATTTCGGATTTTATTAATGAAATATTGGATATTCAATTTTAGTGTTGTTTCTCCAAGGGGAGAAACCGTGTGGCGGCCCTATAAACAGAATTGGAATTTGAAATAGTTGTAATAGTTGTATTTGGAATTTTATATATATATATATATATATATATACACCCACACACAATTAAGGCCACTATCTGAAATTTGTTATTTTCATAATTATGAAATATGAAATAATCAATCTTAATGTGCACATTTAAAAACAACCTAGTGGTTTCGGACCAATTCTATACTCTGATTGAATGTTTGATATTTGATATGCTGATTAAATTATTAGTATTAATTATCAGTTTAGGTTTAAATACTATCATTTATTTCCCAATCATAATTAATGATTATGATTCAATATTATCAAATATTTAGTACTAATAACTATTATTAAATATTAATGCTTAGTGTAGAATTATTAGTAGTAATGATAGTAATAATAATATTTGATAATGATAACATTTGATAAAATAACTAATGATCAATTAATTAGTATAAATTGTTATACTAATTATCATTAATTAGTATAAAATTTTTTTACACTAGGATAATTTAATGTTTAAAAAGTCTAAACATTAAATATATTAAATGTTTAAAAGTATATCTAAACATTTGATGATAATACTATTCCGTGGGAAACCTAATAGTGGTCTTGGGAAACCAGACCGTTACAGAGTGGTATTAGAGCGAAATTATTAGTAATACTGATTTATTTATAAATGGTAAAATATTTGGGATAGAATTCTCTATAGGAGAAACCACGTGACGGCCCTGGGAAACCGGGCTATTACAAGAATCCACTTTGCAAAAACACGCCAAGTGTCACCACCCTATCAAATCAAGACTGGGTGATCTAATAATAAAAATACCTTGGGTCATATCTCTTTAGGGTTTACATGTCATATCCGAAATCTGATGCATGGGATTCTTTTCTCATAAACTTGTATAATAGAAGTTAAAAACCATAAGAAATAGTGTACATAAAGCATGTTCCATTAAGTCATTGAACAAAATTTCGGTTGAATGCTGCTTAAGTAAGTTGAAACCTATTCTGCTAAGAGGACTGTTAAGTTTCGCCCGTAAAGAGACATCATAAATTTAAAGGTATTTTAGACCTTTTATTGATTCCTAGGAGCAATGATCCATATTTTGAGAAAGGAAAGAAAAATTCTACCATAAAGTCCTAGGAACAATGATCCATATTTTGAGAAAGAAACGGATAATTCTGCCATAAAGTCGAAAGAATAATGATTTATATTTTGAGGAAGAAAAGGATATTTGTGCCATAATCCTAAGATGACTATAACTACCAAGTTGAGGACAATCCAAATTTTTTGAGTTACCCTTGGTTTTACCAAATCAAGTCCTAGTCGAGGTCTGTTTGAAACATATTTCAAAGTTGCCTGCTAGGGCTATATCTTCTAAGGATTGCATACATACAACACAAACATAATAATTCATTCATATATATATATATATATATATATATATATATATATATATATATATATATATATATTTATTCATACATAGGCAAGAATACAATCATGCATAAGGATAATTTACATAAGAAAGCCTTTATAGTTCATTAGTCGAGATCTAGGTTTTTGATTACTTAATAATCCAAGAAAATTTTCTTTAGATAGTTTTTGCTAAAAAACTATCTAAGATCCACTTGCAAGATTGATAAAATGGACTCGATCCTGCCCTTCATCAGAAGTACACAAAATAAAATTCTTGATTTCTATAGTGGAAAAAGATGTTACCTCTCTTAAATAAGCTCTGAGACGGATGAACGTAGACTTCCTATTATGAGAAAAGAGAAAGAAAGATCAATTATCGCCACCCGAAGATATCCTCAGCATGATAAAGGATTGAGGGAAAATTACTTATTAAGAAGCTCCCTTATGGAAAATGGATTACCACCAAAAATTACAGTAACCTTGATAGACAGGAGGATAACATTAATCAAGAAAATTCAAATACTAGACATGAAGTTGAATCAACCAAAAGCTCGGTCAACATAATTACCTAGCTGCGAGAAACCCCTCGAACCTAAGGAAAAATCTATCCAAGGAGAAATTGCCAAAATATGGAAGCGAATGAACTACACGAACCAGTCTATCAAAGAGATCAAGCAGTCTATATTAGCCTATTTGCCCTATAGTATATACACTACCCCTAAAGATGGAAGTCTACATATGAGCCCAATAATCGGGACCCTTATCCTACCAGAACACCAACCTTTCATCTCTTTTCCATATTTTGCTTATCTGAGTAGTTTTTCTCAAACACGCAGCCAACTTCGAACTCCAATTCAACTACCTAATCAAATCTTTAAGCCTACTCAAGCACCTTAAGAGAACATATGGTTCACTCCACTCCCTATTCCACTCTCTCAAATTTACCACTATTGCTTCAAAAATAAGTGGTTAGCACATATTCCCCATCACCGTGGAAACCCTCAAGATCCGAGGTTAAACCCTCGTAGTTTTTGTCAATATCACTTTGGAGGGGATGGTCATCACAGTAACCACTACCACATCCTTAAGAACCTCATCGAGGATCTTATCCAATTGGGGGTTATAAGCTTCTCAAAAGACCTAGAGCTTTAAGAAGTCAATATTTATCTTTGTTTTTTCTTTCTTTAATTTCTTAAGTACTTTCTAATGAATTAGGTATTATATTGTATGCCTATATACTAGATCTACGTATCACTAAATGTATGTTTATTTTATCTAAGGTCTACTCAGGTCTTAATACTCCAACTTTCAAGTAATTAATATTCTTGTTGTAATTCACATACCGTGAACAATCAAAGTTATGATCATATGATTTCAATAACAAATTAGCCCATCATCCAAAGAAAAAAGTCAAAAGAAATGTCTTGTTTCAACCAAACTATGGTGAGATATTGACAAAAAATCTGAGGAAGTTAGAAAGAAAATCGAGAACTCTGATGTGAAATCGTTACATATGTTCCAACCTGGGAGCTATGAAGAAACCGCAAAGAATTATAGTTGGCATACTCATCGAGAAGAATTTGAGGACATTGGAAGAAATTCCTATAGCTGATATCATCTATTAAGGAATCCCAAGAATAAAAATGTAACCTCAAAACCTAGCCTCGCCGTAATAAAATTCTTAAGAGGGGAAAAGGTAATAATAGATATTCTCAAGGATAGATCAAGCAGCCACGATCATATGTTGGAAAATTGGAAGTTTATCAAATAAGTATATGGAGATGGAAAAATCTAGACTCACCCAAGGTTTTAAAAAGAAGTAAGGTAGGTAACCAAGATAATTCTTCCATTCCAAAGAAGAAGGAAACAAGTTAGAAGAAGATAAGATGTCACTAAAAGGAAGATACCAGTATTGAAGAACTAGCACAAAGAGGACAAAATAAACAAAGACCTCAAGATTGACTCAAGTTTCTTCATTCTCTCTATGTAATGTCCAACTAGTATGTGTTGAGAAAGAAAAAGTGACCAGTCTTAGAAAGTTTTTAACATTGAGTGGTCACATAAGAGTGGACAAGCTGGTCAAGCCTTCTTCATAGTCTAAGTATTAAGTCGTTGGGGTGTCTCAACATCTATTGACTTGGGCTAACCGGACCAGGATCACTACTCAAAGCTCGCTAAATAGACTATTTAGAAAGGCGCGACACACTAATTGCCCAAGTGAAAAAAAATAAAGATTTTTCTTTCTGTACTTTCTGGATAAATCAACATTTATTTAGTCACATTGGCTACTATTTGTTTCTCTATTATTTCTTTTCTCTCTTATTTGAGTCATCCCTAAAAGGCCCACTCCAGTCGCCTTTAGAATCAAGATAGAAGAGAGAAACTAGTCAAATACCGAAGATATCCCAAAAAACATACAGGGTAGTAGCTAATCTCGATAACAATCCCAAAAAAGATGAATTATCAAAACTTGATAGAATTGAGTTAGACGGCCTTTTCAACCTAACAACTATGGATATTTAGTCTAAATTACCATTGATATCATATTTATCATAATCTAGATTAATCCAATGTAAAAATCGCTACAATCACTGAGATGATTGAATGTTTGAATATGATCGCTTGAGTATACTTTAGCCAAAATAATCTTGTATAAAAGTAAAGAAGAAAATATACATACCATGAGGTATAATGCTTAAAATAATGGAAATAAACTCGAGAAAGTAGAGGAAAAGGAAGAGAAGATGCTTTCTTAAGTAATCCATTCATTAGAACCCTCTTCTAGAATTCATCAAAAAGTCATTCAAAGCCAGACTCAGACAGTCAGCGATTTCCATCCCTAGATAAACTTCCATATTCTAGGACATCTTGAGCTCAACTAAATAACATGAAATAACCCTCCACCATTCCTGTCCAAAACTTTCTATGTTATAGCTAAAATCCATACATTTTTCAAGAGAAATATTAATCCTGGGCCCAAATTTTAGTTGCAACGAAAGTAGAAGAAAAAGATCTAAAAGCCTTTTAGAAGTGTGGGTCAACTTTCTGTATCAAAGACAATAAAGAAGTACCCAAGGGAAATGGCTTATAGTAAAAAAATACCTAATGCGAAAAAAAAAAACATCCCATAAAATTTTTGGCATCTCCAAATAGACCTTTCATTCCCTAGGAAAACATTCTAGGAAGAAATCCTACATCATTATGTTTAGGCTCATATAACTAAAAATTAAGGAAAAATGAAAAATGCATTCATTTACATGATGTCATCATGCAATGTCATCGTGTAGAACATGCATTTTCAAGACATCTTTCTTACAAATTCTCAATGCATGTGCCAATATCCAAATACTACACAAGCACCATACATCATGTTTCACTTAGGCATGCATAACTTTCATACACACGAGCAAGATTAGTCATCATATTTTACAAGACCTTGTGGCATGTTGCATATCATTTTGTATCAATAGGCCATTATCAACATAACATTTGTACCCATACACCTTATTTGGAAGCTCTAGTAGGCCAACAGGAAATCCTCGAACATATAACCTGGATAATTACCTCACTAGTGACCATACCCTTGTTTGCCTCTAACAGTGGCTTCAACCCATGTCGGAGGTTAGACAATAAGTCGACAACACGTAAATGGCGTCTTGACAGTACATTTTACCTATTCCTGCAAAGCGTTAGGGTATAGTAGAATGTCATTAGAAACATGACCTTGCCAATATCAAATAACATTCTCCTAAAGTGATAAATTTTGAATACCAGTCAAGTGATCCAAGCACCAGGCCTCCAACTCCAAAATTAGAAAAACGTCCTTCAAAGACTTCAACAGACCAATAGTTAGGACTCGATCGATCTTACCTAGCTAATGTTCCCAGAAGAGGCTCTATCCATTTGGATTGAGAAGATTATTACTAGTAAACGTAGCTATCTTTACTTGAGACAGGTAGATCCCTCAAAATATATTTGCTATTGGGAACTACGTTACGACCTAATTCATGGTAACTTACCAAGGTACGTAAGAAACCCTTGCGGGTCCATCCAAGTTAGAGAGGTGTCGACTTCAAGATATTCTCTTAGCCTTATATCAGTATGCATCTTTGGGGAAGTACTTTGATTATCCTGGGAAAGCCATTTTTGCTTTTCTTATTATTCAAACAACAGGGGATTCTTGTGTAAGAACTACCTTAACCTAATCCTTGGAAACTTGCCATGTATGTAGGAAACCTATTAAGGTTTGGTCATCCAACTATAGAAACCCTAACCATGGACTAGGGCATGTTCCCACAGTTTCTCTCATCGCCCTGGATTTGACTTGATAAAATCTAGTCCACACTCTTAATGAAAAAGAAAGGGCCTAAAATCAAATATTCACTCTTGATTTTGTTCACTTTGTTGTCATCCAAGGAAATTCTTGGGTTCATCTAAAGGCGCCAATTCCAAATTTAGCCTGAGAAATCAAAAAATTTGACTGGTAATTTCGAATTCTTCAAGTTTAAAAGGAATAAAGGTCGAAAACTGCTAGAAATCTTGAAAAACTCAGATAAATAACTGTGTCTGAGATTTTACCCCTAAGAGTAAAGTATTTTCAAGAACTATGGCTATGAAAACACTTGCATAGTAATTTATAAATTTCCATTGTCAATATGATGTTATTATTTTATGACTAACATCTCAATATAGATAGTAGAAAGAACGAACGATAAAAAGCAAAAAGAAATACGAGAAAATCAAAATATCGCTCTACAAACACATTAGTTCTAAGCAGACCTGCTATCATTACCTAAATTTTTATAAGCAGAGCATTAAAGGTTAACACCACAATTAAGCCTCGATCCTTGATTCTGACACCAAACTTCAATAGCTAGCTATGGACTAGGAAGTCATCGTGCCTTCAGGGTAACTTGGAATTTTGATATCAAGAGTCAATTTGAGGACAAATTTGGTACACTATGGAGTTGACTCTAGGATGGAGCTTTTAGTCGGAAGAAGAAGTCCAACGATAGACGAGGATTTTTCAACTTCTAACTGGAGAAGTCAACATGCACCATTCTAGCGACAAGGCAAATGAAGGGAGATGGGAGTTTCCTTTATTCTAATATTTATTTCTTTCTTAAAATACAAAAAAACATACACAAGTTGTTTTAGTATAGGCATTCAAAACAGATATACCCGAAGTGATGACCAAACGAAAAAAAAAGAGGCTGGCCATTCAATTTCAACCATTGATCTACAGGCCTTTGCACCACAAGTAAAACATTCTACCAATTCTATCTAGACTTAATGAAAAATTAGGTAGCCCGAGTGTTGTACCAACGAGCGAATCCTAGAATTGGTTTCTCCTTATGGAAACCTTTTCTAATATTACCTGATAATATGCTGGTGAGCATATTTAGGGATTCACCACATTCATTTTGAATTCATTTTTCACCACCTCTGATAAGAACAAAGTATACCGACTTAACTTCTCTTACAAGGGCTATTCCATTTTCTCCATAGCTGGGGAATATTTTATACTAGTTATGTTCCTAGATACGTTAGGAAGTGTCATATTTGATTCTTTGTGAAACTTATCTATTCACTGCCCAATCAGTGATTGGGGCACATTTTACTTTATTTAGGATTTTTCCATGGAAGTTTGTGTTTGTTTCGTTCCCTAGTATTAGACTGGATACCTAAAAAAATCATTTGTGGTAGAGAAGTACGTTTCGATTTTATTTTTGGTGAAAACTAGGATACGTAGGCAACCTAGGTGGGTTTGATCGTCTAATCAAACAAAACGATCATTGTCCAAAACAACGATTTGACAGGATTTCCAAATTAAAATACAGAAACAACCCACATGGTTTCAGTCACCTTTTAAACTAAAAAATTATAATGTGATTGTTGACCTATATGGTTGATTAGGGTTACATAGGTAGCCCATTTGGGTTTCTGTGATATACTCTTGAGTGTCTTAGAGTGTGCTCATTTGCCCCAGCCTTACCTGAATCTTGGATTGGGGAAAATTTAAAAACATAATTCATTCCTTTGAGAAGTACATACCACCAAGCCCTAGTATTGACTGGGGAACATTCCATACGAGTTAACTTCTTGCGAGAAGTTTTCTAATCTTCTTTGGCAGTCTGATAGGTGTAAAATACCTATCTAATTCTAAATCGAATTTTCCAGTTTTCGAGTACTTTATTTAAGTTTGAATATCGTTTTAGCTGTTTTTATTAGTCAGGAGCAGGGAAGTAAACAATTGGCAAACCGAGAGAAATGGTGCAAAAAGAGTAACAAAAAAGATGAAAAGAGGAGGTTTCAAATAACAGAACAATTCCACCTAGGCGAAGTTTCCACCACCTAGGCGGAAATTCAACAGAAAGATGCAAAAACTGAAGATTTGAAATCCACCTAGGCGAAGTTTGCACCGCTTAGGCAGAAATTCGTCAGAAGGTTGCAAGGGCTGAAGTATTGAATCCTCCTAGGCGAAGTTTCCACCGCCTAGGCGGAAATCCATCAGAATGCTGGATTGACTGAACTGTTGGATTGAGCTGCACTGCTGTAAATCCGCCTAGGCGAAGTAGCTACCGCCTAGGCGGAATTCCGTCAGAAAGATAAGGAGCCAAGAAGTTAGTCCTCCGCCTAAGTGAAGATTCTACCGTTTAGGTGGAATTCTAACCGACTTAAGCACCGCCTAAGCAAAGTTTCTACCGCTTAGGCGAAAATCGCAGAACAGGTCAAAATATCTGTTTAGATATTTTTGAACCCCTAAGCCTATAAATACCCCTTGGCCACGTCTGAAACTTGTGGTTGAAGGACCCTAACCCTAGTAGAGATCTCTTAAGCTATATTTTGAAGATCAAGAAGGAGGTTCATCATTCGGATAAAGAAGGATAACTTGAAGATTGATCATTAGCGACAGTGAACCGTTTCACTTCCAGATTTGATCGTTTCTCTCTTGTTTTATTCTTTGTAATCACTTTTTTATATCTGAGAATGTTGAATTCCTCTTATTGTGTATGGTATATGGCTAAGATCTTGTAGTAGTAGTTAAATGTTACTTAGGTGTAGTCGAAATCATGTAATCGTTTAGTTGAGTAAATTTATGTTACTTTAACGAGTTGTTTGTCTAAATCCGATTGTGTTTATCGTTATTCTTGATATTATGCTTGTATAGATAAAATGATAATACGGGATTTGACACTTGGGAGAGGTAACCCCGAATTCGGACTAGGATAAATACAACATGACTTTCTAACGACCCGAGAGGGCGTTAGAACGTATGCAACCCATGACGTTGGCTCAAAACTCACGCGACCTAGGGTCGTTAAGGCATTGAAGGGGACTTCTTCGTTGACACGAAGTCGTGTAATCTCCCGTCTTACACTCGGGAGAGGTAGCGGAGGAGTTATTGACACAGAGGTTGTCGGATTAGATGAAAACCATTATAGCTAAATAAATAAAATTGAGTATGCATTATATGAAAGAGATTTATACCTAAGTAATTAGTGTAATTAAAACTAACTTTATAGTTGTCATTTATCTTAGTATAGTAATTAGAAAACAAACGAGTTATGATTAGTCGAGATAATACGAAACTATGTAAATCACAATACTCAACCGAATTACACGAATTTCCCAGTGGAACGATATTCGATCCTAAAAGATTCATTATATTAAAACTAGACCTCGTACACTTGCGAGTAGTCCAATTATCGCGAGGAGGAAACATGGTTGTGAATCCGAGCGCGTACAAGTTTTTGGCGCCGTTGCCGGGGAAATGTGTTGTAATTTGGTTGATATTGTGACCAAGTGGTTGAATATTAATCTTGACAATTCTTTTCTTTTATTTTCTTTTAAATTATTTGTTTAATTTGTTTCGAGAGATGTGATCAAACAGAGCATACAACGAAGAAAGAGTTTGGAATTCTTGGCTCTTCATCCCGAGATTGAGAATATGTTGAAAATGATTAGGAGAGAGAGAAGAAACCAACTTCAATACAATGAATCACGATCCAACAAAGCATTCTATCCAAAACACCTTGTCTATGAGGGATTTTGGTGAAAAATGCTCAAGAAAATGTCTCGTAGGTACTATCGTGCTAGAAGGCGAAGACGGACGAACTTTTCGAGTCAACGGGGAATGGATCAAGCACTACTTCAAGGATGAAGAGCGAGTTGTGGAGAACATCTCCCTCGTTGAAGGATAAAGCCAAAATTCTTAAACGTTTATGCTAGGGACGTAAAACCAAGCAACATCTTTTGATATGACATCGAGGGTAATGAATATTCCCAACTTTTATATAAATACCTTTTTGGAGATCATATTGATCTCGTAATATTAATGTTTTGTGGTGAATTGATGAGGTTAGATACTTAGGATTGATGTGTATGCTAAAATTAATTTGAGGATTGAAGAGGAAATAAGAGGTGTAGAGAAACAATGTGAAAACCTGAAGGAATCCAGCTTAGGTCCACACTGGCAAAAATTCGCATAAGCGGGAAAACCCACCGCCTAGGCAAACATTGGACAAAAAGGTTGAGAAAACATTCTGTCGTAATTTCGCCCAAGCGGTAAAACCACTGCTTAGGCGATAATTGGACAGAAAAAGTCAGTATTTTTACACTGCCGAAATTTTGCCAAGGCGGTAAAACCACCGCCTAGGCGGAAAATTGAAGAAAAGCTGAACTTTCACACTGGTGTAAACTCGCCCCGGCGGAAAACCCACCGCCTAAGCGGATTTACAACCAAATCAGGGTTTCACACTGGTGTAAACTCGCCCCGGCATAAAAACCACCGCCTAAGCGGATTTACACCAGAAGGTTGTTAAAAAAAAAAGAAAAGGCGCTACTTCACCTAGGCGGAAAAACCACCGCCTAGGCGAATTCACGCGACCCCTGTTTTAAAAAGCAACAGTCCTCTTCACAAACGACACTTCCCTCCTAAAAATTTCAAGAAACCTCTCAACTTCACCATTCCAAATCCCTTCCTTCCGTTAAAGATTTATCCTACATTGCTAAAAACTTGGATTTTCACCAACAATCTTCGTCTAAACGTGGAATTCCTCTTCCCATTTTCGAAAATTAGGGTTTGAACGGTGAAACAGTACGATATCGCCATTCTCCAGTGATTTGATCCAAATTTTTCAACAAGTAAGTGTCAATGATCCTATTTTACATTTAGATGTTGAAATATGTGCTTCATTTGTGCATTTATTTCAAAAATATCATTGGATTTGGTTAGAACCCTAAACCCCTTTAAACCCTAAGTTGTGGTTTTTATGTTATTTGGGATTGAGGAATGATTAATGGTAAACCCTATCATGTTTTTGTGTTTCTATACAATGTGAATCATTTATTGAACGCTACATTGCGAAAAAAATATGATTTGGTTATGGTTGGTGGAATATCTTGTGAAATTTGTATTGATTGGCTTTGGTTGGCATATGCTTGAGAAAATAGGGCATTGTGTGTTCGCTGACCAGGGTTTGAAATGCAAGTTCTATTGTTATTATTGTAGTTGGTATTATGATTGTGATTTACAGGAAAAATGGCAAAGCGGCACTGGTTTCTGAAACCGATCCCTAAGATTTGGCATCAATTTATCTACGCCGATCTGCTCCCTACCTCCCATATGTCCGATGTTGCCAAGGAGCGAGCATTTATGCTATACGGCATTGATAGAGGGACGCCCGTCAATGTTGGTTGGCACATATACTCGTCAATAATTCATACTGCCAGGGCAACAAAGGGTTGTGAAAGGGCGGACCAGGTGAAGGAGAAGAGGGTCAAGAAGAGGATGAAGCCGGCCCTTCAGAACCACCGATACCCACAACCAGCCGAGGCCAAATCACCCAAATCTTACGAGATGTCCGTAGTCTCCAGTCTGATGTGAGTCAACTTCAAGCTAATTTGGCTCGGATGGAGAACTACATGGAGTCCTACATCCGGCAACAAGATCAAAACCAACGAGTCATATTCGAGCATCTTGGAATCGACATAGCGCGTTATACGCCTGTGCCACTTTTCGAGCCGGATGAGCCGCCACCGCCATCTCCACCACAATGAACGGTATGAGGTTAGACTTCTATGTCTTTCCTCCTAGGTATGTGTCCGCCCCAGTTTTAATACATATTTTTCTATTCTGCTATTGGGTTCGCTGCTTAGGCAGTGGGGACACTGCCTTGTTTAAGTTTGGGGGGAGTATGACATGCGAAGCATGTAGTTTTTGTTTTTTCTTGGGGGGACAAGAAGGATGAAAAGAAAAATTGATGTAAAGGGGACAAAAATTCTTTTTGTGTACAAATTTATATATTAATGTTAAATTTTTGTAAATTTTGAAATTCTTTTTGTTATACATGTGTAATGTTTAGCTATGCATGTGTAAGGATAATTAGCATAGGTAATATTAGTTTGTAGAATTAGAATAGAATTGTTAATGGATTGAGTTGTACAAGCATGCTGAGTTTTGAGTTCGTCCGAACCATGTCCCAATGATGAAAATCACCCCCTAATTTGTGTTTTAAGGTCGGGGGTAATGCCATTCACGTGTGTTTTGTGTGCTTAGCATGTCGATTAGGTAAAAATTATTTTGGTCCTAAAATCGCACGATTGCATAAACTCGTTGTATAATTAATTGAACAATTGGACATCGATTATTCAGTAATAAGTTCATGACAGTAATGAGGAATCTAGAACTTGACTGGGGGAGTCTTGAGGTGAAATTATAGGTAAGGTAATTCCGGAGGCATGATATAGGCCCTCGTTTTTATCGCTTGAACCTTTTGAAACTAACCTGAAAAGTTATTCCCTCGTTCTCCTGTCGAAGCCATAAAATTTTGTCACTTCTAAACTTGTTTCTATACTTTAACCAAGTGAATCTTTCAGAATCATTGTTTCTAGGAATAAAAGTGAAAATTGAGTGAAAACAAGTAGCATTAGATTATGCTAACTTGAAGCGGGCAATCGGGGTTTCAGTATTTTTGGTTAAGTATAAGAGTATTCACTTGTCAATCCTGTAGTTGTAAGTAAACACCCCTAAAATTGTATAAAATTGAATAAGTTTGGGGGTGTTACTTAAAAAAAAAAAAAAAAAAAAAAAAAAAAAAAAACCTATTTGAATATAGTGTTTAAATTCGATTGTTTTGACAAGTGAATACAACTTTACTAAATCTTGTTCAGGGTAATATCTTCAAAGATAAGGGAGTCATGAGAGAGATTTAGCGACAAGCGTTTGTACCTCGGGTATCGTTAAAATTATAACGAGCTTCTATTTCTACGATACCCTTGGCCGTTATCCAAAGCCTGACCAAGCCCTATTGATCTCGGTGAATGTCCGAACCTACATTAGTGGATAGTTGAGCCCAGTCAAGTATATGGCTTTCCTAAATGTTTTAACAAGTTTAAAGTCATGACCTTATTCATCGAATAATCCAATCCGGCGTTTGATTTGTTATATATCCGAGTTCTCTCACACACACATTTCAATAGGATCTAAAATGATTTGAACTGATATTGAGTGTTGAAATTATGGAGCACCACGTGATGTGTGTTATTCTTTAACCGGATCTGATTACGGGTTGTTGCGGGAAGAAGAGCATGGTTTCTTTGACTAAACTTGTATCTCACAGGTGTGTACTTCTTAATTGTTAATGTTTGTGTATCTGTAGTTTAGGATGTAGCTAATTAGTGTAGTTAGTGTTATTTAGCATTAGGGTGTTTTGCTCGAGGACTAGCAAAATTCCATGTTTGGGGGTTTTTGATAGGTGTAAAATACCTATCTAATTCTAAACCGAATTTGCCAGTTTTCGAGTACTTTATTTAAGTTTGAATATCGTTTTAGCTGTTTTTATTAGTCAGGAGCAAGGAAGTAAACAATCGACAAACCGAGCGAAATGGTGCAAAAAGGGTAGCCAAAAAGATGAAAAGAGGAGGTTTCAAATAACAGAGCAATTCCGCCTAGGCGAAGTTTCTACCGCCTAGGCGGAAATTCAACAGAAAGATGCAAAAATTAAAGATTTGAAATCCGCCTAGGCGAAGTTTGCTCCGCCTAGGCGAAACTCCGTCAGAAGGTTGCAAGGGCTGAAGTATTGAATCTGCCTAGGTGAAGTTTCCACCGCCTAGGCGGAAATCCATCAGAATGCTGGATTGACTGAACTGCTGGATTAAGCTGCACTGCTGTAAATTCACCTAGGCGAAGTAGCTACCGCCTAGGCGGAATTCTGTCAAAAAGATAAGGAGCCAAGAAGTTAGTCCTCCGCCTAAGCGAAGATTCTACCGCTTAGGCGGAATTCTAACCGACTTAAGCACCGCCTAAGCAAAGTTTCTACCGCTTAGGCGAAAATCGCAGAACAGGTCAAAATATCTGTTTAGATATTTTTGAACCCCTAAGCCTATAAATACCCCTTGGCCACGTCTGAAACTTGTGGTTGAAGGACCCTAACCCTAGTAGAGATCTCTTAAGCTATATTTTGAAGATCAAGAAGGAGGTTCATCATTCGGATAAAGAAGGATAACTTGAAGATCGATCATTAGCGACAGTGAACCGTTTCACTTCCAGATTTGATCGTTTCTCTCTTGTTTTATTCTTTGTAATCACTTTTTTATATCTAAGAATGTTGAATCCCTCTTATTTTGAATGGTATATGGCTAAGATCTTGTAGTAGTAGTTAAATGTTACTTAGGTGTAGTCGAAATCATGTAATCGTTTAGTTGAGTAAATTTATGTTACTTTAACGAGTTGTTTGTCTAAATCCGATTGTGTTTATCATTATTCTTGATATTATGCTTGTATAGATAAAATGATAATACGGGGTTTGACACTCGGGAGAGGTAACCCCGAATTCGGACTAGGATAAATACAACATGACTTTCTAACGACCCGAGAGGGCGTTAGAACGTATGCAACCCATGACGTTGGCTCAAAACTCACGCGACCTAGGGTCGTTAAGGCATTGAAGGGGACTTCTTCGTTGACACGAAGTCGTGTAATCTCCCGTCTTACACTCGGGAGAGGTAGCGGAGGAGTTATTGATACAGAGGTTGTCGGATTAGATGAAAACCATTATAGCTAAATAAATAAAATTGAGTATGCATTATATGAAAGAGATTTATACCTAAGTAATTAGTGTAATTAAAACTAACTTTATAGTTGTCATTTATCTTAGTATAGTAATTAGAAAACAAACGAGTTATGATTAGTCGAGATAATACGAAACTATGTAAATCACAATACTCAACCGAATTACACGAATTTCCCAGTGGAACGATATTCGATCCTAAAAGATTCATTATATTAAAACTAGACCTCGTACACTTGCGAGTAGTCCAATTATCGCGAGGAGGAAACATGGTTGTGAATCCGAGCGCGTACACAGTCCCAGGTGGAATGTGCCCTGAAACTCCACCGAATATCAAGTTTCCCAAATGGTTTCTCAACTGAGAATACTCTTAGTCATATTCATTCTTGGATTACAATGACACCCCGAGATAGGTTTCTCTAACCCATAACCTTTTCCCCCCCATTCCTGATTTACGATATTTATTCAAATTTTTTAAATGCTGCTGAACTACATTTTTAATTGATTCCAGGTGAAGACCAGGATACGTAGGCAACCCGTACAAGTTTGGTCATACACTTAACCATACTATAGCATTTATTACTGTCTCTAATGACAAAAGTGTTTATTCCTATCTCTAATGATGGATGCATTTATTCCCGTCTCTAGTGACGAATAAGTTTAAATTTCGGTCTCTAATGGTGGATGCTTTAAATTGCAATCTCAAATGATAGACACATTAAATTCTTGTGTTTGATGATGGATGCGTTATTCTTGCCTCTGATTATGCGTTAAATTTTTGCCTCAGATAGTAAACGCATTAAAGTCCTATCTTTGGTTATGGATGCATTAAATTACTGTCTTTGATGGTAGATGTTTTAAATTCTTGTCTCTAATGATGGATGTGATAAATTCTAGTGTCTGATGATGGATATGTTAAATTCCTATCTTTGATGATGAATGCGTTAAATTCCTGCCACTAATGGTGGATGCATTAAATTCCTGTCTCTAATGATAGATGTGTTAAATTCCCGCATTTGATGGTGGACAAGTTAAATTTCGGTCTTTGATGACAGATGCTTTAAATTTTTGTCTCTGATGATGGATTTGTTAAATTTCTGCCTCTGATGACGGATGCGTTAAATTCTCACCTCTGATGATGGATGCTTTAAATTTTTGTCTTTGATGACAGATGCGTTAAATTCCATCCTTTAATAGTGGATGCTTTAAATTTTTGTCTCTGATAACGGATATGTTAAATTCCTATCTCTAATGATGGTTGTATTAAATTTCTTTCTTTGAAGACGGATGCGTTAAATTCCCATCTCTGATGACAGATGTGTTAAATTCCTGCCTCTGATGACGGACGTGTTACCTTTTACTCTCATTTCCTGCTCTGATGGAAAATGCGTTATGGTTTACTTTTCTTTTCTCACTTCTGATGGTGGATGCATTTGTCTAATGCTTTTAAATCGAGGAGAGTCGCTATGATTTTTTTGCACCAATTTACTACTTGCAATGTTCCTTAGCTACCCTTGGTTTACTATTTATATTTTCTATTTGCAGTGTTCCTTGGCTACCCTTTGTTCACTATTTATATTTTCTATTTGCAGCATTCCTTGGCTACCCTTGGTTCACTATTTCTATTTCCTGTTTGCGGTGTTCCTTGGCTACCCTTAGTTCTTTATTTAGATTTCTTGTTTGCAGTGTTCCTTGGCTACCCTTGGTTCACTATTTAGTTGTACTGCTCTCGGGCTAATCCAGAATTTCTAATTGTTTTAGTTACTGTTGGTAGTTGCCAAAGATACTTTGGAAAATAGCATTTTTATTTCCTTCCCTGTCAAATCTCGTCTAGACTACTCTAGGATTAGATTCCTTTACTTTTCGTGTATCGCGGAACAAAATGGTTGTGTCTCTTATTTTTTTCATTGCGAGTAAACTCACATGATAAAGAGGACCAACTATAGACACTGTATTTTGTCCTGCTCGTTTTAGTTTTCAAAGTATCGAGTCTAAAGTGTAAATTCTGACAAACTTTAAACTAAGGTTTTGAGGGAAAGAATTTCCGCCTTAGATTACGTTTAGATACTGCAAAAAATATAAAAAAAAAAATGAAAAAACCATTAAATCACCAATTTGATCAAACTTCGGTATAAACAAAAGTTTTGGGTCAATTTGAAAATTTCTAAAAGTTAATGGGGACTCAAATGACAAATTTAAAAGTTGGTTTTCTATGGATATCACTTTTAATACGTTTAAATTAGTTTCTACCCTTTAATTTGAATAAATTTTAACTATTACAATTATTTCACGTTTTGACCCCTTAAACTTTTGTTTTCAATGATTTTGTCAAGTTGACGGCCAAAAATATTTTAGTCTAATTTTATGTTTAAGTTTTAATTTTTTTTAAAAAGTAATAAAGCCTTGATTAGGCAAATGGTTGCCCAATACACAAAATTTACTAAGAGCACACATTCCAAGAGTAAGAGAAAGCATAAGATTCTTCTAGATGAGTGCCCCTAGCTAAATTAGGAGCTTCCCAAGAAAGATATGCATTTAATGTAAAGCATTAAATGATGATATTTTGGAAAATTTTCCTCCATCGAATATCATCATTTGCTATAGAATATCATTATGCCTAACCTAGGTTGGTAGCCTCCTATTAGTCAAGAACATTAAATAGAAACCCCTAAGAAGCCAAACTTGTCGAATCTTCCATAATCTATAGATGGTCTAAAAGGTGGACATTTGTTCTTTATTTTTAGTCTGTTTATTTCTTGCTTTTTAAAAAAAATATTTTTTCTACTTTTCTTACATAAAAATGTCATAAAAAGACAAAAACAAAATTAAGAAATGAGAATTGGTGTGCTAATCATAACCGTAGAAAATTACTTGGACTAGTTTGTTCTTAAGGATTTATTAAAACTTATGTATCATCTTTGGATGGGT
Source organism: Eucommia ulmoides (assembly GCA_016647705.1). Lineage (NCBI taxonomy): Eukaryota > Viridiplantae > Streptophyta > Magnoliopsida > Garryales > Eucommiaceae > Eucommia > Eucommia ulmoides. Next base: position 27,558,679 of record CM028340.1, on the reverse strand, counting down.
GTCTTGGGGTTCCTAACACCTTCCCTGAGCATAATTGACCCCTTAAACTTTAAAGAAATCTCTAGTAAAGACCAACTATTTTTACGAGTCAAAACTTGGGTCATTTCTAAACTAAAATGAAAATAATTTTCAAAATCACAGTGACCTAGAATATCATTTACCTCAATATTAGGTGACGACTCAAAACATGGTTTTTCAACATCAAAAGACTTTGTGTTTTACTCTTAAAAAAATAAATCATTTGTTTTTTTATAAATTATTTTCGTAACTAAATGTTTTTATGTACTTTGGTTTATAATAAAACTTTTACTAGTTTTTGTTATGTTTTCTTTACTTAATGGTTTTCCACATTCCAATTAAACTATTTTTTTTAAATTATTTTTTACCGTTTTCTTTCTCTCTCTCTCTCTCTCTCTTAAATAGATACTAGTTTTGTCAAGACTAACTTTACCTAAACAAAATAGAATCCTCCAGAAGGCCAAACTTGTCAAATCTACCATAATTGATAAGCGTTCTAAAAGGAGGACATTTGTTCTTTATTTTTAATCTGTTTATTTCTTGCTATTTTTCCTTAAATATTTTTTCTACTTTTCTTACATAAAAATATTTATAAAAAAAAAAAAAAAAAAGACAAAAAATTAAAGAAATGAGAACTGGTATGTTAATCAAAACCGAAGAAAATTACTTGGACTAGTTTGAACTTAAGGATTTATTAAAACTTATGTATCATCTTTTGGATGGATGTCTTGGGGTTACTAACAGATTCCCTGAGCATAACTGACCCCTCGAACTTTAAATAAATCTCTAGTAAAGAATAACTATGTTTACGAGTCAAAACTTGGGCCATTTCTAAACTAAAATGAAAATGATTTTCAAAATCCCAGTGACCTAGAATACCATTTAACTCAACATTAGCTGACGACTCTATTTTTCAAACAAATCCTAGCCCAAAGAATGTTTTCAAAACTAGCGCCTAGACAAACCCCTAACACTATTTTCTTTTTTCTGAAATGAATTAATTTTGAGGATTGTGAGAGGGATAAGACTAAATCATGTCTTCATCTTGTCTCACTCTTTTTTTTTCTTTTTTTTTTCAAAATTCGGGGTGCATTAACAAATAATGTGCGTACAGTCTATTTTGGACTACATAACAATTCTTCTTCAACCTGCTCACGGAGGCTTGAAGCTAAGTACTCACTTGGTCCACATAATTCACTTGGGTAGTCAAATCCTCCACTTGAGACTCCAGCCCCACAATCTTGGAACTCATTTATAATTCCAGCCTCTGACATTCTTTCGTCTCAGCCTTCAGTTGCGTCTGAAACAGCTCATTATGAGACACCCAAGAGACATATTTTGCTTTTATCCTAGCCAGTTGTTCACTAAAAACATCCTCCACCTAAGCTCCATCAATTTTCAGAAGAGCAATATGTGAGCTTTCATCGGCTGATGTACAAGCTCTTTCTCCCCATGCGTCTGCACAAGGTTCCTATCATGGGGGATGATGATACCCTACAATAGATACAAGGCCATATATTAACTCCCTAAGGTAGAGTCCTCAGAGGTCACATGAGAGCCATGCACCTGGAACCATAGCGTCCAAGTTTTGGTGCTCTTGGGGGGAGCCTTACTTCAGAACCATGTGAGGGTTCTACGGAAACCTACTTTCGGAGCCTCTTTTGGGGACGATTTTGCATGTTTGGGGGGATTAAAGATGAGGACAGGAGATACTCTCTGTGGCACATCTCTCCATTATCCACAACGCGGATGAACTTTGTTTAGCTAATTTGTCGGAAGCCATAGGGGCAAAGGAGGAATCGAAGACTCTCTGGGCAGAAGTCCGATGTCGAAAGGAATAGAGATTTCCCTAACCATCTCAGACTTATCAAACATCATTTCAATTTCTAGGCCACCCTCTCCCACAAGAGGGGAGTTAGGAACGGTGATCACTTACTGTTGTAGAGCCACACTAATTCTTCCACCATGCGCTAGGCCAGATGACACCATCGGTTCACTCAGAGTGCAAGCAGCAATGGACGATGCACCTGTTCATGTCTGTTACTGGAGCAACCCAACGCAAGGGTAGCGAGCAAGACTGAAAAACTCTATGCGTAATCCTCCAAGGATAAGGCCTGCTTCACCTCCTTATGATCATATTCTTGAGGAGCGAAAAAATGGTTGTGATCCTTTGGAGGGTACAACTTCTTGTGAGGGATTTTAGGAAAACGTTCCTCCATTGCCCCAAACTCCTATTGGCCAGAGAGGCGGACATCTTCCTGGTCCCAACCTTTTGGTAAAGTCTAACTCCTCCACCAAACGAGAGTTGTTACCATGACTAAGGTGAAAGAAGTAATCGTTGCACTTATTCTTCTCGTAAAAGATGTATTAACTATGTAAATGTCCAACTTTGAGCGATAGCCCAAGCGACATTTCTAGGGTCACAATTCCTATCATGATACAAACAACATTAGGGGCATAGTAAAACAATGGTAGATTATAGAAACCCAGAATTTTATGAAAGACACGGAGAAGTGGGAATTGAAACAACACCTTCTCACAAACTAGGAGTGGATGAGTATATCACCCTCCTCCAAGGTCTCAAGCCTAATGCGAGAATCAACCATTGTCACCTTAATGGTAGAGGGCAAGTTCAGCTCTTGCTAAAGGTCCTGACAAGCATTCTTGACCAAAGGGACCATGGAAATATCAATAGACAAAAGGAAGAAAAAAGAAAGATTATGTGCGGGGAAATGGAAAACCTTAATTGCAAAAGATAATTCTTCAAAGGTTACTCTGTAGAGCTTATACATGAAACCCCAGCAACTTGAGAAATATACCACAATGGCATGTGACTTCCAAGACGGTGTGTCTGGGAAGCCTTACAAAAAAAAAAAAAAAAAAAGAATCGTAAGAAGTGCAAACATCAAATTTGAACATGATTAAACCTTTCACCCACTCTGAAATAACTCCGACCCCATATAAAAGGATGGGGAAAAGTAGGGAAGTGGGTAGATGCACTGAATGAAAAGATAACAATGTGTCAAAGAGACCATAAAGCAATAGAAGGAAAAAGACTTTTTTATTAATAAAAGAGGAGGAGAAATGGGGTATACAAAAGTAAAAACAAAATAACAGTTCTCCCTCATCTCTCATTTCCCTTCTCTAGACTTAGTGGCCATGGGACCTCTTCCTCTCCCTCCTAGACTTGGAATTCGAAGAGATTCCCCTGGTGGAAGACAAGCCAGCCTTCCAAGAGGGCCTTGGACCATCATTAGAGGAAGAAAAACACTAACCCATATTGTGTCGGGCCTAGTCCATCGTGTCTTCAATCTTGGAAATTTGATCTTCTAAGTTGTCAGTATCTAGTTCCATAACCTCCTTCCACATCCTCTCTGCCCCTTCTTTATCGCTATAGAGTAGAGTGCCTCCAAATAAAGCACTCATTCCAGCCTGTCTATTTGGTAATCCAAATCACACAACCTCGCCTGGAAATGGACCTTTGGTAGCGCGTGAAATACGCCGCTACTTACACTTGCAAGTATATGAGGTCTAAGTTTTAGTATAGTGTGATCGTTAAGATCGGGTTATCGTATCCACAGGGATTGTTGTCGTTACTATTGAATACCGCGTTTGTCGTGACCTAACTTTATCTAGGCGAAAACAAACGTAATGAATTAATTAAACTAATACTAATATAACCTAAATTAACTACACTAATATGCTAATATGTTTTAGGGTGAAGAATCGCCTAGGGATTAACGTGTTTACAAATACGTGATCGATCTCGATTTACTCACGTTTACGGTGTTCGACCTATTTGACAATCTCGGTACATAAACTCCACCTCCATCTCTTCCGAGTATAAGTACATGACTTTGAGTCAATGAAGAAGTCCCCCTCAACGTCTTAACGACCCTAGGTCACGTGAGTCTCGCCCAGCATCATTGATTGCACATAATCCAACTCCCTCCCGGGTTATTGAATCGTCTCCTTGTATTTACCTTATTGACAATCTCCATTCTAAAACTCCCTTGCCACCTCTCCCGAGTGTAAGATGAGAGATATAATGAAAATTCAAGCCAATGAAGAAGTCCCCCTCAATGTCTTAATGACTATAGGTAGCGTGTGTCTTGCCCCACGTCATCGATTGTCCACGATTCAAACCTCGACCGGGTTATAGAATCGTGGTGTTTGTTTACCCTAATCCGAATTCGGGGTTTATCAAAATCCCATATTCTCTATTTATCTAACTAAGCATGATAAACAAACAATATGATAAATACAATTAAACTATGAAGAACATTCACAAACGAAACAATGAAATCATCCAAACAACGTATTTATAAATATAATGTTAATCCCTACTACAATCCATGTTTAACTATGGCCATAGCCGCATTTACAATGAAATAACGACCCAAACATGCTCACATGATCCTAAGATAAAGAAATACGGAAAAACAATCGAAGAACTTAGCCTTGTCCGAAGATAAACCGCTAAGAATGCTTAACGATCGATTCGCCGTCTCTCCACTTCAGGATGTGAGATCCATCTCTAAAACTCCTAAATATACCCTTAGATATAGCCTAAGGGGCTCAAAACTCCAAGGGAGCAAGAGAGAGATCGGCCAAGAGGGAGGAGAGGGGATATTTATAGCCAAAATATCCAAAAAATATGTAAAAATATCTCAAGACTATGCAGGGGAAATCTGCCTTGGCGAAGAAAACTTCGCCTGGGTGAAATCAGGTCAGTTCAGTCTGATCGCTTAGGCGGTGAAGTAGGCAGTGGACTAGGAGAACATTCTGTTGGAAATCCGCCTAGGCGAAGAAAACTTCGCCTAGGCGAGCGGCTGTCAGTAGCCCATCTTTGTCTTCTGCTGGATTTTCGCCTTTTCGCCTAGGCGGTCATTCATCAGTAATATTTTTCTCTTTTCTCTGCTTCTTCACCACCTAGGCGGTGGTCTGGACGCCTAGGCGGTGGGACTGTTTCATCATTTAGCCTCCGAGTTTGTTTATCCACCGTAATTTCGAACCGCTTTGGTTCGATCCCATCATTTTCGCTCTAGTTTCCTATCTTTTTGCCCCACACACCTGATTTATAAAAAAATTATGAAAACTAATTAAAACATAATAAAATACTATATAAATGCTCGAGAACTAACTTAATTCGGATTGGAAATACGTAGGTAATTTACACCTATCAACCTTCTCCTCAGAGCTCTCTATACGGAAAACAACCAACTCCCATTCCAGCTCCAGCTTATGGATAGACATGTGGAGGAACTAGTCATCCATAATGGTGACTACTGATCGGATGGTTCTCGTGTGGGAAACTTCTTTGGTAGTGATAGCAAGAGGGTGGATGGTGACGTAGGCCTCTTCCACCCTATCTTGTTGAGGGGTGAAGAGATGGAGGGTGTCCTCGATAGTGTGCAAAGCAACTCCAAACATTCTTTGAAGTAGAAAAGAAAAACAAAAAAAGAGCAAAAGTCAACGGAACGATGGATGAAATTAACCTAGCACACCCTTAATTTTTATAGAAGAATTGGTATCGAATGAGATTCTTTCCCAAGCATCTTACCGATTGAACTAAAACAACGATGCATGCAAGCGGACTTACGTGACTGACCTGCTTAGAAAATCGTGTAGACCATTTTGAGAATGTTTGTGGAAAGTTTTGCGATCTCCTTAGATGACACGTCAGCCCGGTAAAGGGATGGAACTACCCTCTATGACCTACTTCAGTGGCATCGTGCTCCTGAAAGTCAGGCGCTCTTACTAAAGAGCACTCGACCTATCTAATCAATTAACTAAGAAGAGGTCGAGTCCTCTATCATGTGTTTGTACGGAAGGATAGAGATTATCTATTCCTACCTGGTTCACCACTTGATGGGGTTGGGTCACAAACTGGCGTCTCCATCAAGGGACTAAGTTACAATGGAACGTGAGGACTCTCAGTGGAGGGTGTTTCCCCCACTTCCCAGGGTCTCACCCTTGATAGGAGAAGGTCGTCTTAGGCCTCTTAGAGGATGCAATGGATTTGATGCAACTCTGGTAGCACATATATACGCCACTACTTTCACTTGCAAGTATACAAGGTCAAATTTTAGTAAAGATGGGGAGAGTAGGGGTATCGTGTCCACAGGGATTGGTTTTGACTATTACTGAGTACTGGGTTTATCATTACTTAACTTTATCTAGGTTAAAACAAATGTAATGTAATTAATAAATACTACTACTAAGTTAATTAAACTAATTAAAATTAACTATACTAATACTAATATGAGATGTTTAGGGAAAATCTTGCCTAGGGATTAACTTTTGTTTACAAAAATGTGCTTGGTCTCGTTTTAGTTTCGGTTAATGGCATTTGGGTATCCGACAATCTCAGTTCATAAACTCACTCGCTACCTCTCCCGAGTGTAAGAGGAGTGAATACGTGACTTCACATCAACGAAGAAGTCCCCATCAACGTCTTAACGACACTATGTCACGTGGTCTTACCCCAACGTCATTGATTGCATACTTTCTAACGCCCTCCCGTGTTGTTAGATTGTCATGTTGTATTTACCCTAGTCCGAATTCGGGGTTACCTCTCCTAAGTGTCAAATCCCATATTCTCTAATTATCTAAACAAACATAATAACATGACAACACGGCAAACACAATCGAAATTATTATAAAACACACATTAATGAAACACAAACTCAAACAAACAATACTTTTATAAATTATATTAATCCCTAGACAAAAACCTGTTTAGCTCATGCCCATAGCCAGTTATACAATGAAAACAAAGCTAAACATGCTCAACTAACTACCGAAGTTAAGAAATAAAAGAAGAAACGAAAGAAACTCAGCCTAGTCCGTAGATTTGCCGCTAAAAATGATTCAGGATCACTTCTCCTTTATTGCAACGTGATCTTCTCCTTTGGAATTTGTTTAGAACTCCTGAAACCTCTCAAAATATCCCTCAATATGTTCTAAGGGAGTCTCTTGGCCGAATTGAGAGGAGAAGGGGGAGAAAATATGGATTAAAATATCCTAAAATATCTAAAATAATATCTAAACTAGCGCAGAAGTGATGTCTGTGGCAATGGGATCATGGCCGCGGTGGTGGGAATGCAGAGAAAATGTTGCCCATCCTGTATTTTTACCGCCGCAATGGTGGTAATACTTTTGGTGTTTTGGTGTAACTTCTTCGTCCGAACTCCGATTGTGATAATTCAAAAACCTATGGAAAACTAAGAAAAATATATATAACTTACATGTTTTTAGTTGTTCCAAAATAGGATTTCATCATAGTCAACAATAGCCTTGAAGTTACATCACCTGTACCGGCTTTGAACATTTCCACCCTTTTTCCATCGTTCTTGATCCGATTTGATCATTTTTTATCTGTTTACATACCTTTTCACCTCAAACTCCTAATTTAGGCAAAAACACATAACAACGTATTAAAATCTATTAAAACATAATAAACATACTAAAAAACTAACAATTTTCGGTTTGGAAATAGATAGGTAATTTACACTTATCAAATACCCCAAAACTTGGAATTTTGCTAGTCCTCGAGCAAAACACCCACGCATAAAAAGAAAATATAACAACTAAAAACTAAAAATAAAAAACACAAAAAACAAATATGTGTAATTTTTAAGTACCATCTACCGGCCAAATGAAATATCCCTCATCGGCTCCCAATTCTATCGAGTTCAAGCATAAAACACACCATGTAATGTTCTAGGATTTAAACATTTATAATAGTAAATTTCGTTATAGATCCTGCTAAAGTGTGTGTATGTGTGTTTAAAACTCAAATATATAACTGTCCGTCAATCGGATTGGATTATCCACCATATAAGCGTATGATAGAAAAAACCCGAAGGTATAGGGAATCCGTAGGCTTGACCCGGGATATCTTCTCCACTAATCTAGGCTTGGAAGTTCAAAAAGATCAATAGGTCTTGGTTCGGTTTAGGACAAATGGCCAAGGGTAATTTTGAAAGAAAACACAGGCTAACGTCGTTAACTTGACGTTACCCAAGGCACATCGCTTGACACTCTCACACTCAAAACCCCATAGATAAATTTGAAACAACCCTGAACATATATTAAGAACGACGCACTCACTTGTCAAAAAGAAACAAAAATATAAACCGTATTTTCATTTGATTATTTTTTTCTTTCACCTAACATACCCCCAAACTTATTTGATTTTTCCAATTGAAGGGGTGTGTGAAATACAAACGATAAACGACAAGTGAGTACTTGAATACTGAACCAATTAATAGTTTTCCCAAAACCCAACCGCTCACATCAAGTTGCATTTGCAATCTACTACATTGATTCTCGCAGATTGTGCCTTTAGTTTAGCGATGTAGGTTTGGAAAGAAGTTTTATCGGTCAAATGGTATTTGTTAAGTGTTCAGAATTAAAATAGTGTTTAGGCTTCGACAGGGTAATGATGGATAATAATATATCAGGGTAAGCTTAAAAGGCTCAAGCGAGAAAATGAATGCCTAAATCATATCTTCCGAACTACCTCGCCTAGGATTTTGCCTTGAATTTTCCCAGAATTAAGTTCTAGAAACCCTAATGTCATGAATTTAGGTGACAGATAATCGTTTTTAAATCAATTAAACGGTTATATAATAAGTTTTCGTGCTCGTGCATGTAAGATCTATAATAATTATTACTAAAACAAAACGTTGAGCACACAGAACATACATGCATTAGTTTTACGCTCGACCTCAATAAACAACTAGGGGATAGAGTCATCATCAGGTAATGGCCCAGATGACGTCAAAACTCAGCACATAACACAACAACTATCCTAAATAGATATGCACACGTAGTGAGAGACAAATGAGCCACATCGCATCCTCATAAATATGATCGTCTGAGATCGATGGCGGTATCACAATTTGGATCACCAATGGTGACGAATCACAATTGCCGATCCATGCTTGGTTTCCCGGTTCATTGGGATAAGCACAGTTAAACACTCCCAAGCTCATTTTGCTCGTTTCCGGCTCCTCACAGTGGCTTTCACTGAATGTGGCTTGTGAATCTCTAGGTGCCACCGTGTTTGACTCGGCCTCAATCAAGCAGATTAGCTAACCGATTTGTGTCTGAAGAGACGCTACGATCGCATCGATTTCAGTACAAATCGTCTCAATGTTATCGAGACGATCCTCATGCTCATTTAGTCGGTCATTCGGTTCCCTCCAAAATGTTTGAGTTTCCCCAATAAAATCAACGAGTATTTCCTCTAGGCCAGGGGAAGACTCAACGTATTGGTCCGGGGTGTCAATCCATGGTACTGTAGAATTAAAACTCTGAAAATCAAAGGCCGCCATGTCTTCCAACATCCAATGGGCTTCGTCCGTGGTTAGTTGGTCGAAAGAGGTGGTACCGTTTCCTCTTTCAACCCACATTTTGGTTGCGGCTTGTAACCCATCAAGGAAGTTCAGTAGTTAACACTCCCTCGGGAATCCGTGATTCGAAAATCGGAGTAGCAAATCCTTGTAACGATCCCAAGCACAGTAATATGGCTCAGAATCCCATTGAAAGAAACGAAAGAGTACCTGTTGATCTAGCATCTTCAAGCACCCTGTAGGAAAAGAAAAACAAAAACTACAAAGAAAAAATTATACACAAAAGAAATGCCTAAAGTAAAATCGGGTCATTTACTCACAATATCAAAAATAACCAACAAACCAATCCTTGGCAACGATGCCAAAAACTTGGTAGCGCGTATATTCGCCGGTACTTTCACTCGCAAGTATACGAGGTTAAGTTTTAGTAAAGATGGGGAGAGTAGGGGTATCGTGTCCACAGGGATTGGTTTTGACTATTATTTAGTACTGCGCTTATCATGACTTAACTTTATCTAGGCTAAAACAAATGTAATTTAATTAATAAATACTACTAAGTTAATTAAACAAATTAAATTAACTATACTAATACTAATACTAATATGAGATATTTAGCGAAAATCTTGCCTAGGGATTAACTTTTGTTTACAAAAACGTGCTTGGTCTCGTTTTAGTTTATGTTAATGGCGTTTGGGTATCCAACAATCTCGGTTCATAAACTCACTCTCTACTTCTCTCGAGTGTAAGACGAGTGAATACGTGACTTTGCGTCAATGAAGAAGTCCCCCTCAATGTCTTAACGACACTAGGTCACGTGAGTCTCGCCCCAACGTCATTGATTGCACACTTTCTAACGCCCTCCTGGGTCGTTAGATTGTCATGTTGTATTTACCCTAGTCCAAATTCGGGGTTACCTCTCCCAAGTGTCAAACCCCATATTCTCTAATTATCTAAACAAGCATAATAACATGACAACATGGAAAACACAATCGAAATTATTATGAAACACACATTAACGAAACACAAACTCAAACAAAAAACATTTTTATAAATTATATTAATTCCTAGATAAAAACTCGTTTAGCTCATGGCCATAGCTAGTTATACAATGAAAACAATGCTAAATATACTCAACTAACTACCGAAGTTAAGAAATAAAAGAAGAAACGAAAGAAACTTAGCCTAGTCCGTAGATTTGCCGCTAAAAACACTTCAGGATCGCTTCTCCTTTATCGAAACATGATCTTCTCTTTCGAAATTGGTTGAGCACTCCCAAAACCTCTGAAAATATCCCTCAATATGTTCTAAGGGCAGCTCTTGGCCGAATGAAGATGAGATGAGGAGAAAATAGGGATCAAAATATTCTAAAATATCTAAAATAATATCGAAACTGACGTAGAGGTGACGGCCATGGCGATGGGATCATGGCCGCAGCGGTGGGAATGTAGAGAAAATACTGCCCATCCTGTATTTTTACCGCCGCGGCGGTGGTGTCACCGCTGCGGCGGTGACACTTTTTGGTATTTTGGTTATAACTTCTTCGTTCGAACTCCGATTGTGGTAATTTAAAAACATTGGAAAGATAAGAAAAATATCTATAACTTCCATGTTTTGAGTTGTTCCAAAATCGAATTTTATCATAGTCAACAATAGCCTTGAATTTACAGCACCTGTACCGACTTTGCATATTTCCATCATTTTTCCATCGTTCTTGATCCGATTTGATAGTTTTTTATCCGTTTGCATACCTTTTCACCTAAAACACCTAATTTAGACAAAAACATATAAAAACATATTAAAATCTATTAAAACATAATAAACGTACTAAAAAACTAACAATTTTTGGTTTGGAAATAGATAGGTAATTTACACCTATCAAACTCCTCCTAAACCGACTGATGCTTTGCACGATCTTTCTCTCATTCGCGAAATAGGACAGCCTTGACAACGCGTGATGCACGTAAGTCTCAAAGTGCCCCTTGCATATGGTGAGCCTAGACCTTCATTTCCCTTATGTGGGCCGTGGCTTTCCACCTCAACTCCACCTCTTTATCGCGACAAAAGCACATAAAAGCCACCTCACAAAGGAGCTACATGGTCTGAGATACAATTAACCCGTTTACAATGTGTGGGTTAGCTCTCTGTAAAGACTCCATATCATAGCGCATGAGAATAGAATGACAAAAGTCCAGAGTATTGAAGGAATCTTTGTGTTAGTTTGGTGTTCCTCACCTCCTGACGTGCCTTGAATTTTCGAATAGGAAAAGGATATGAAACAATATATGCTTAAAAGGGATAGGGGTTTCTACATAAAAGTACTTTGGTAGTTATAAAACAAGGAGTCATCACCTAGCATTGGGTTTAATTGTGTTCTAGGGCACCAAATTTTTAGAAAACAATCTAAAAGGCCTACGTAAAAATTAACTCCAAAACACGGTCAAACCAAAACTTCATTTAAAGAAGTTGAGGTCGGTTACAGTTGGGGAAAGTGTTAGGCGCCCCCAGAAGCCCGTTCGAAAATGGTACTTTATACCCAATTAAGTCAAATTAGTTTAAGTCCGAACATTTTATTTTATTTTGAAATCTTTTCTTTCTTACAAATTTTTTGGTATTTTGGGAATGTTTCTCCGGTATAACCTCTTATAAAATATTAAAGAATTTGATAAGGATAGTCCTCGGGGGTTGGTTTTATACGTGTCTGAAAGAGTATTTTGATTTAAATGGGTAAACTAAAATAAGTGAAAAAGTATGAAGGGATCAATGATAATATTAGACTATCATGGTATAAATTTTATTTTATTTATGCAAAAGTGACCTAAAAGAAACGACTTGTATGAATTTTTTGCAAGGATAGTTTTAATTTAAACGTGCCAATGCAAAATGGCATAATATGTGAATAAATTAGGGAAACTACATGAATTAATGTGATTATATGTAGTAAATATTTAATTATCTAATATCTATATGAAAAAATGCAAGTGGTGTATGTGTCGTATACTAAATGGAATAAAGTGGTAAGAATTGTGATATCTAAAATAACCCATATGGGATGAAATGTAAGAAGTGTAAGTGGTGAAAAGTGTCCTAAGCATGTCATCAAAATGATACGAATCGTAAATATGCGAGATGTCATGACGTAGATGTAAATGACGTCTATTTTAAATTTGCCCAAATAATTTAAAGAAATCCGGATTTGAAATGCTCTCAAATCCTATGGAGATGAAAATCGAGAGAAGATCGCATAAATAAGTTTCTCAGAATTAATATTTCCAAAATTTACGCGGAATCCCACGAAAAGGTTTACCGATGGAAGAAATTTCCTAAAATTGAATGTTTCTAAATTCCACTCTATTTGGAGAATTGAAACGAGGTATTGAAAAACTCTCCCATGATTTATCAAATCGTTGAATTCATCCTAAGATTTGTAAGGATTAATTCTTACTAACTAAGATTTTATTATTATTTTTTGGGTTTTTTGGTTTTTATTTTGTTTTTGTTTTTTAGGGTTTTATAAAAACAATAAAATAAAAGAATAGGAAAATAAAAACAAAAAAAAAAAACAAAAAGAAAAAGAAAAAGAAAAAAAAAGAATTAAACATCCTTCACCTAACGCTCAAAGATTAAGTTTAAGCACGAGAAACTCGTCCAGGCATTTTTATCGGATCATCGAATGACTTAGGTGGCGTTTGATAACCATTTTTGTTCCTATCCTAGTAGTGGGATGGGAATGATATGGGATGGAATGATAATTTTGTTTCCTTTTTGGGAGTAGAATTGCGCTTAGGCGGTGGCGGTGGCCAAACGGTGGGCGACCGGCAATGCCGGAGGTGACCGACGACGGTTGCCAGAGATAGCTGTCGGCGGCGGACGGCGGATGAACAGTGACAGTGATTTTTGGGAATGGGATGGGAATAATGAGAAACAACTTTTTTTTGTTTCTCATTTCTTAAGAAAAAAGTGGGCACAATTCTCATTTGGAAATAGAATGGGAATGGGAACAAAAATTATCAAACGCTATTTCCAAACAGAAATCCCAAAAATCTGGGAATGGGATGAGGATTTTTGGGATGGAAACGTTTACCAAACGGGACCTTAGTTTTTTAGTTTTTTATATATGAATTGCAACAAATTAAAAAAATGTAAGAATTAAAAAAATGTCGAGATATAAATTATCCTCTTCTAATGCTCGGAGGTTCAAATTCAGAATGGGGAACTTCGTCCTGGCGTTTTCATCGATTCATCAGACAATTACAAAATAAATAAACTTGCAGGAATTTAGTATTACAAAAAGAAAAGAAGTAATGAAAAAAATAATTAAAAATCAGAAAACATACTAGGATTTGGCCACGATTCCAGATACTCGGATTTTTTTCTCTCCCAGACGGCTTCCCGAAAAGGCTTTCACTAAGAATCACTCTCTTAGAGTTTTTTTTTTTTCCTCACTTTTTGAATCTCCAAAAAGTTCCTCTCTAAATTTTTGTGTCTAAACTAGGAGGGGGAAGGTCATATTTATAGGAAAGGATGGGGAGTGAAAAGTCTTAGAAACCCTAATCCTAATTCGGCGAGGAAAAGGAAATCGAAACCCAAAAGGAAAGTAAAAGGAAATAGGGATAAAAAAAGGAAACCTACTCCCATTTTTACAAGGAAAAGGAAATATATATATATTTACTTATTTCTCTATTTTTTTGTATTTTCTAAAAATAAAATAAAATAAAAATAAACTAAACTATAAAATAAACCATAAAACATTTTTGCAGGATGGGCAAAATGTTGTGTCTACATCTCCCAGGCAGGGGATATCTCTAATAGAGGAACCGCCAAAGGTAGCGAATGAGATAGGGTCCTACTCTTGCGATGGTTGATCATCCTACGTCTGGTGTACACAGCGCAGAAAGATCTAAAGCTCTCGTATTTGGTTTTACCATCAAATCATTTTTGGAAGGAAAATGGATCCGAGAAATTCATAAATTTACTTCAGAAAAAAGAAAGAGTCCTCGAAAAGCGGTCCAAGGAAGAACAATATGAAGCTAAAGACAAGTGTCACCACGAGAAAGCTTAATCCAGAAGATTCCAAGGACATGACCACCTTGACTAGGAGTCTGGAGGGCTACTGATGGTGGTGAATTTGGTTCTTGGCCACTCACTCCGAAAGCCCAGGGTACCTATTGGAAAAGGCCTGGCTTGTGCCCATCCTTGACCCAATCCCAACACCGTTGGTGGGATAAACCCTCGGGGGAAGAAAGATACCTTTGGAAAAGCCCATGACCCATCCGAGACAGGGATCGGGTCCCTAGGTATAACTAACATGAAACGCTAATCGCCAAGGGATGAGTCACCACCAAATCAGCGAAGAATATTCGCCTGGCGTGGAGAACACCCAAATAACAGAGAAATCATTATGTCATAATTGATTTGGTGATAAGGTATTCTGTTCTTTCTCTAGATCAGTCAGGGACTGTTTAAATACTTGGGTAAAATATGGGCTCAAATATGAGGTGAAATGTGATATCACACAAGATTACACAACATTTAGCAGATATATTCGACTTTATATTTTTCTCTATTGTATACTTACTCTCACACCAGAGGTCCTATGCCGAGATCACCCTTCCTCTCTTGTGTTAAGGATTTGTGTAGGAACCTAATGGAGACAGTCAAATGCAAGTTTATAAATTCACTGTGTTACCATTTTCTTGCAATATCAATAGTCAATGAGGAAAGATTGAGATTCTATGTGAAAAAGGTGAAATGATTAATGGGTACGTTCAGAAGTTGTTGATTGGAAGCAATTCTAAGATCAGATAACGAGAAGCCGGTGTGTTGTTAGTGTTCACATTGCCTTTTGGGTTAGACCATAAATTAGAAATGATCAAATTCATCTGTCCATCATAACATCAACTAACCTTTCTGCCATTATAAGTTAGCTCGATGAGACAGAGGATTGGAGAATACACCTGGTAAAGTACTTGAAGGAGGGACTCCTACATGAAGATATGCCTCTTCCCAGAAGATTTTGTATTAAGTGTCCAAGTACAGCAAGCTTGATGAAAAAATTATACAGGCAATCCTTCACTCAATCATTGTTGCTCTTCTTGGGACCAATAGAAGCAACCTATGTACTGCAGGAGATTTACGAAAGAGTTTGTGGGAACCATCAAGGGGGAGATGCACCCTGGCCCACAAGGCATTTACCATTAGCTATTATTGGCCATCTATACGAGATGATGCGCAGGAATATGTTCGAAAGTGCGACATGTGGTAAAGATTCTCCTAAGACATTAAGGCACCAACTCAAAATCAAACCCTGATCCTCAACCCATGGCCATTCGCCCAATGGGGAATAAATATCCTTGGGTCATTTATACCTATACCTAGGAATAAGATATGTATACTTGTTGTAATTGATTATTTCACTAAGTAGGTAGAAGTAGATGGATTCATTACACTATTGGAGAATAAGGTGAAAAACTTTCTATGGAAAAATGTAATATGTCAGTTCGGAATATCAGTAATCTTGATATCAGATAATGAAACTCAATTTACTAGGGGTAAGGTTGGAAAAATATACAACGAACTGAAAATCCAGCATCGTACATCGATCTCAGCTCATCCACAAGCCAATGATTAGGTCGAGGTGACAAACAAATCGATCAAAGGAGGGATAAAGAAGATTCTATATGAGGCCAAGGAAAAATGGATGGAAGAATTCCCAAGGATTCTATGACACTAAGAACTTCTACTGGAGAAATATCGTATTCACTAACCTGTAGGACAGAAGTAGTGGTCCTAGTGGAGATCGCCTCACTAGCAAAATGAGACAATAGAATCAAACTCGTAGAAAATGAATTAGCACTATGACAAGAGCTGGACCAGGTTAAAGAAAAATAGAAAAAAGGGGACTACGGATAGCTGCCGACAAATCAAGAGTTGTAAAAGTGTTCAGTCAAGCAATTCATTTAAGGTACTTAGAACTTGAATACCTCTTACTAAAATAAGTAATTCCATACCGACTTGAAGCACGCTTGGAAAAGTTAGCGTGAAACTGGAAAGGATTATATCGTGTAAAAAAATAAATCAGCCTGGGACCTACTGATTGGAAGATTTAGAAGGTGTTCCTATTCCCAGACCTTGGAATAGAGAACATCTTAGAAAGTATTTTGTGTGAGAAGTTTTTCTTGGTTTGTTAGTAAATTCATTTTAATGAATGAAGTTATTCATTTTGGTAATTTGATTATATATATTCTATGAATTTGTTCAAAGTGATCTCCTGCAAACAAAATTCAAAAAGAAACCCAGATTGCATACAAAATGTTTCAAAAATAGTTCAACTCTCTAAATTACTAAGTGCAATCTATGACTCTCTAGATCTCTAAGTGCGACCAACAACGATAGACAGCTAAAGCAGCTTGAATATCCAGATTTCTAAGTGCAATCGATAACTCTCTAGATTTCTAATTATGATCGAAAACGATGAACTACTAAGGCAGTTCAGATATCCATATCGTTACGTGTGATCGACAATGATAGACTGCTAAGGCATTTATTATCTCTAGAGAGCTAAGTGCAATCAACAATGACAGACTGTTAAAAATAGTTTGGATCTCTAGATCGCTAAGTGTGATTGACATCAACAGATTGCTAAAAACAATTCAGATCTCCAGATCACTACGTGTGATCGACAATGAGAAACTGCGAAGGCAGTTCAACTCTCTAGATTTCTAAGTGCGATTGACCTTGACAAACTACTGTGGCAGTTAGACTCTAGATATCGCCAATTATGATCAGTCTTGATAAACTACTAATATAGTTTGACTCACTAAGTACGATCGTCCTCAAGAAACTGCTAAGGGACTTTAATACTCCAGATTGCTAAGTGTTCTCGACTACTAAAGGATAGTACAAATTAAGAAGGTGCCAAGGCGATTGTCACCCACTAAACTACACACGGCAGTTCAACCTGAATAGTTCATTGTGGGGTGGATAATTTCAGAAGAAACGATTAAAAATAGTTCAGATGCTACAAGATTTGACAAGGTTGTAATGACACTTAGGATGATCGACTCAACATACTAACTTAAAATGATGAAATCGCCAAATCATCAAAAAACGATTAAATGGAAGTTTGTCAAAATAATTTAGCCAGCATTGCTTTCCTAAATTTATCGATGAACACTTTGTTATAAGAAGTCCAGGTTCAAATGTTCTTACTGCCTTCTTCAAAAACACTTAATGCTAGTAAAAGATCAATTTATGACTTGTCCATTTTAACAAAAATGCACAAGTGATGAGGGGGGCAGAAGGATAAAGAAGATTAAGAAATACATGTGGAAATGCAACTGCGAAGAAATAGATTATCAAAAACCAGTTTTCATTACTTCCCATACTATGCATGATTTGGTAGCAAAACCCACAATGTTTGCTAAGATTTACAAATTAAAAATGAAGAAAAACATTTATGCAGAAAAGTTGAGATGGGAAAGAGTAACAAATTTCAAAAGCAAAAAGAAACATGAAAAGAAAAAGACAGGGTAGGATCTTTATTCTAATGGGGACAACGGTGCAAGATTTGCTTCATATTAGTGGTTTTATAGTCTTCAACCTCCTAGAAATTTTTGAATTCTTTGATTTGGGAATGAATATTGGCCTTATCGGACATGTATCAGTACCAAAGTCTCTCTTTCTTTTAGCTGACCATAAGTACTCGGGCTTCAACGACATTGTTCTTATGGGTCAACAACTCATTTCGGGCCTCAGCATCGTCAAGCTCATTTGTTTTGTTCTCAAACCTTTGGAGAAGCTCTAATAGTTGAGAAACGACATTGTATTGGGCAGCATCCAAGTGGTCGTACAAGGCATAATCCTCCTCTAGCATCTTAAGATGGGGTGTTCCCTGGGTTCCATTTTAACATCCAGAATGAGACCCCTAAATTTGAACCAATTCTTGTTTTGTTTTTGCCTTTCTTTCTTGACTTTTTCATGAGCACATGCCATTTTTTAAGAGATGATTTGAAAGATAAGAAGGTAGAGAAACACTAAAAAAAAGGAATGGAAATTCGAAACGCCAAGGAAGAAGGATGGTGAAACTTATCCAAGAAAATGGTCCTTAAATTGGTTAGGAGAAGAAACGAAACGACAAAGAAAAATAAAATGAAGCATCAAGAATATTAGGAACATTTAATATGCATTAAGTAAAATTAATTATGGAGGTTTTTCCTCACCCAAAAAAATCGGTGGCGTGTACAAAAAAGTTAATCATCACAAAAACAGATAACAATTACAAATTACTGACACTATGATGTTTGAAATGACTAGCAGAGATATCAAGATAATCCTTGGCATGTCACCTATTTTGATTGACTAATGGAAATTGATTGGCTTTCTTGAAGAGAAGTTTGATTCGAACCAACAATGAGCTAATCTGGAACAGGATCAGGAGGGGGGGGTCAGAGATAGGGCCAACAGCACCATTAGCGATATTCGCCTCGGGCTTGACTGGTAGATTGTCGTCTCCACCTGAACCATTTAGAATGGAATCAAGGAAATTGAAGTCAAGGTAAAAATACTCAAACTTTACAATATTTCTACAAAAGTTTAACCCTACATAATGAATTTCACTGCACAGGTCATCAAGTTGCTTCCAAGTTTCTTCATGTTAACAGGCGAACTCCTTGGTTTGTAGCTGAATTGAGTGATCCAGTTCCCTCAACTTACCAGTGAGACTTATGACTTAAGATGAAAGTCGATCAATGTCCTTCAATAGTGCTTCACATAGATCAATTGAAACACCGAGGTCATTCTCAGCTTTTTTTTCAGGATGACCTACCCACGGCCAGTTCAGTCTCTAGAGATCCTTTTTTATGAACCTAAATGGATTGAAGGTCCTCATCCTATTTTCTTGATTCTCTAAGTGAGAAAACCAACTAGGAATCTGACTTTGTCATCTTATCTGAACTTTCTACCAAAGTAGAGATAATATGAATACTCTACAAGAAAATAACCAAAGAGTTAGGTGGACGGTTACGGTAAGAGAGTAACCTAAAACTAATATATGAAAACATACCTGAAGGTTAGCATAAATGCTAGTTCTAAATAGTTCTGTTCGAGTATGAGATCTAATTTTGGCTTGCTCCTTGTCTCATGAATGCTTCATTAGAGTACGAACAACATTATCAAATTTCTTTTAAGCTTCCAGCATGGACAAACTTGTCTCCCTCAATGTCTGATGCGTCAGTTTTCGAGGTGTTACCTGTCCACTAGGTGAATTGACCTGAGCATCCAAGGCAAGTGTTGAAGAAGGAGTTACAAGGACCATGGGAGGAATTGGAATACTAGATGCGCGGGTATAATATTCAAGACCTCGGATATCATTGGGAGAATGGGGACAAGCACTTGGTACAGGAATAAAAATGACCTTATCATGGTGCCTATGGCTTGGTGGTTGGTCATTATCAAAGTCAGACTGAACTTGGTGAACTAGGCAAGTAGAGGTAGCCGTGCTGTGTTAAGAAAAATGAAAGGGGGTGGGGGGGCAACCCTTAGTGAATGATACTTCATTTTCTTAAGTGTGAAAGACAAAAGGTTGTTCCTTCCATCTTGAGGCATCTTCTTTGGATTGAATAAATGCAAAGTTAATTTCTTGTACGACCGAACTAGATGATCCAAGAGTTTCAATAGCTCTACTTTGACTTCTAGCCTAGAGGGGATGCTCTTGTAGGCCTCTTCACCTAATTGCAAGACAAGTCATTGAGCACACAACAATTAAGTAAAGCCAATGACAAATTACAAGAAAGACTGAGAACATTACTTGGAAGATTGAAACCCCTCAAGACCACAAGGCTTAAGCCCTCCACTTTAGGAGAGAATTCCCAACCACCGCTAAAGAATTGGTACTAGTTCTTTCACTTCTTGATTAAGGTGGTTAGATCGGTAAGAAATTGGACATCAGAGAGAATTAACACGTAAAATCGCCCAGTGAACCTCATGAATTTCATCGAGAAGACACTCCTCACTATTGGATTAAGAATGATTTCATTGGCTCGGGAAAGGGTAATAAGCCCAAAATTTGTTGGAATCCATTAGGCATTAATTCGGCGGGGAAAATATTCAATTGTTTAAAAAGATCTTGAAGAAAAGAAAAACAAAATGAAGATGAAGACTGTATTCAAACATCCACACATAGAAGCAAATTTCATCTGCCCTAGGGGTAAAAGGACGCTCATTAGGTTCTAGAACCCTAATGGAGATGAACTCAGGGATTATGTACTATTTCCTAAGTTCTACAACTTCAAATTCCTTGACAGAAGAAGGATAGTGGTCATCTCAACTTAAAGGAGCACCAAGAGAAGAAGAGGCACCGAAATAAATAAGATTATCAAAATCACACTCGAAAGAGTAAACCGAGTTCGAGAACACTACGCCATGGTGCAGCCTCCATTGGAGAAAATCGGAGTTTGACAGAGAAGTCAAAAGAGAGAAGTAAGCAGAGATTAAAAAAAAAACTATGCAACAACAAAATGCAGAAGACGAAGGACCGAATGAACTTACTAGATAGAGGGAGCTGTGATGAAAGGACAGTGACTTTGCGCTTTTTTCCTCGGAATAAGGCTCAAGTCAGGGGGCAAATGATGAGGATAAAACTCTCTTCAACTGTTCCATCTATTTAAACACGCATCTCACCTGACTGGGCTGAGATAACGGGCCTGGTGAGGACATTGTGTATTAGGCTGAAGGAAAATAAGGAAGTGAGGACTTGCCTCACTACAGTCCACTGGGAATCGAACTTTAGTCCCATGCTGCCAAAGGCCCATCAGGCAATTTGGCCAAACAACCTAGTGTGATGACATGATAAGCAAGGAAACAACCGTGCAATGTCCGCCATTCCACTTTCATAAGTATTATCATAAAAAATGACCCATTACCGAATAAGGTAGAAGTGGAGCAATAACATTGAGAGGTGTAATCACCCATTACCATGAACAACCAAAGAATCAAGTATAAAAGTAAATAGTGAATGATTTATATATACACTTTTTATCTATCTTAGACAAGATTAACTTATTCTCACGCCAGAGGTTTTTTGACTGATAGAACACCGGTGTCACTCTTAGTGTTTTCGATTTTACAGATTGATAAGTTCTGGAGTGAGATTTTTAACAACATCATCCATTGTATTACATTTAGTATTGGTATTACTTTTTGGCGATCAAGGCACCTAAAAATTAAGACTGCCAAAAAAAAATCTCCTTGCAGTACTTTAAGAATCATATGGGAGACAACCTGAGGCCAAAACTGTTATACAACGGAGTATGAACAGGCCTATTAACCATTAATGCCGACCATGCGTGGCCAAAACAATAGTACGAATGACCATTTCATTCTCTTCTTCAATCCCAAGTACAAAACAAGTTGAAGTATATTTGTTGTATTTTTTACTTTTTAGATGTTGTCATCCTCGCTTATTTAAACTCTTCATTCATAGTCTTACTATTGTCACCCACAATTTTTATTTTTCCATTTTTTATTTGTAATGGTGTAAAATGCGCGTGGACTATGGAGATATTAATACCGAAAAATGTGGGTTAAACAAACAATATATTAACACAATTGGGAAAAAATAAAAACAATATAAAAGAACCCTCATAAAATCAACCTAGTGAATCCCGCTGTAATGTTGAAACATTCATGGCTGCCTTCAGCAAATGATTTTTTATTTTCCTTTTTCGGCTAAAAAGTCTGTGTTGCTTGGTACAAACTATAGGAAGAACGTTCCCATGTCCAATCCACATTTGGTTTCCAGCTAGATTGCCTTAGAGTAAAAGGCAAATCTAAGAGGCATTATAAAATAATTTGGGATTGACAGAGCAACACCACCTAATACATAGTACAGAAACAATTATTTACTGAAAAAGAAAAATTTTGGGGAAAAATGAAATTTAATTTTAGATTTATAGATGGAACATTTATCATCCGGAATTCAAATTCTTTTTTCGGTATATACCGAAAAAAAATGGAAAAAAAAAATAGTGTTAAAGTATCATATACATTAAATCCCATCATTATTTGTTTCCTTTCACATTTTCTACGAAATGGAAACATAATTTAATTACGTCTAATGATAATTCTAATGGTTTATTTGGTTGGATGGAATGGAATAAGGGTGTAATAAAATATAAGAAGGAATGTAATGAGAGAATAAATGGAATTGATTTTGATAATAGAATTATTATTTCATTCTCTTTTTAATTCCTATAGAATGAGAAAAGGAATGAAAATAATAAAATATAGCAAAAAATTTATAATATCCTTTTAGATATCAGTTTAAAATGATTAAAAAATAATAGTAATATTTCGTATAAAAAAATATTCCAAAATTACTATTTTTAACATACATAATTGTTACTTTTTGAAAGTTTATCAGCCTATAATATAGATTATACACAAATATATACAAAATACGTGGATGTAAATTCAAGAATACATACATATTCATGTAAATAAACATTTGGAGCACAATAATTTCCTAACAGGCACATTCTTGCCTGAACATGAACCTAAAACATGTTTTTGAACTCCATAATGACATGGTATTCAACGCAAGAATGAAAACAGTGCAATAAAAGGGTGATGTTGTAAAAAATTCTTCATATGTGCAATCAGCTTCCCGCGTGCTAAAAATCATGTCAACTTCTCCTTTGAACCTACAAAATTGATTAGTTCTCAAAGGGGACACTAGTGTGGTGTCGACTACAAAACATCCGGCATGAGAATAAGTAAGTCTGTTTATAAAGAAAGCTCAACCACTTGAATCAATCATAAAATATCATGTTGATACCTTCCCTTTATATAGACTTTCTCAGATTGTGCTATTTCGTTGGTGAAGTCGCCCTTTTCGTGATCCTCTCCTATTAGTATGGGATATGACCACGATCTTCTCCACTAAACGTGGGAGAAGATATCTGTAACGTTCCTCTCATTAAATGTGGGCCGTTACAGTTAGCTAGTAGTAATGTTCCTCATACATGGAAAACATGGAGGTTATGGGTTGACCTGTTCTTGTCTTTTTTACTGTGGGTTTTGATTACCAATAGTTGGGCCTGCAAGTGAGGTCTGTTTCATTTGTGTATCAGGCCGTTAAGGCATCTTACCTAATGGGCTGGTGTATTCAGCCAAGAATGACTGTCGGGTTGGTCCTTCCGGGTTGGATCATTGACCCTATCCGACCTATCAAGGCCCCTAAGCCTTCAATAGTATTGGTAAGAAGTTTCTCCCGCATCATTTCCTCCTGACTTTCATGACGATTTAGAGAAGAGAGATGAAAAATCATCTCTCCTGTTCGCATAAGTTCTCTCCTTCGTCCAACCTTTTGATTGTGTTGCTTATTTGCATTTTTCTTTCAATTTTTTTACTATAGTCTGACTGAGGTTGGTTCTTCGTTGAATCCTCTTGCGGAGCAGATGACGGTTGTCTGTGCTTGTCAATCCATCGATTCCTCAGTTAACTGGGGATATTATGGTGGGAGTTTTGTCCTAAAGGAATGACTTGAGCTATTTTGAGAATAGTATGGTATTCCTTTGTCTGTTTTTATTAGGGTTCCATTCGAAGACGAACGTCCCTATAGTGCCAAAGAGGATGAAATATGCCTCTTTGTGTGGATGTTCGAATACGGACTCACAATTCTTTTCACTCCTTTTCTTCGCAATCTTTTTCATCAATTAGAAATTACTCCTGCTCAATTAACCCCCAACGACTTCCGTCAGATCATGGGAGCAATTTCTCTTTCTCGAGTAAACAACGTCCTCCTTACTGTAGATATGATTAGGAGTGTTAGTTCTACCAAATTTCTTTATGAAATTAAGAGACTTTATTATTCCATCGTCAAGAGGTTCTCCTTCTTTACTGACCTTTCTACTACGGTGAGAGGAGATTGGTCAAGACGGTACCTCTTCTTTAAGGGTAATTGGGAGTTTTCTCTTGAAGAAATAAGACAGCCTCCAGTTGTGCTGAATTTAAAAATTTTGCTACAATGGTCTTGATGTCTCCTTAGATTGTCTTATGTAGATGAAAAAGCTTGTAAAAGTCTTCGTATTACACCCAAGGTTGAGGACGAATTAAGAAGGTTGTTGGTCCTAGAAATGAGGTCTTGCAAGGTCCTTGCTTCCCACCCTTTTAGTTTGCTAGCAATGGATGCTTCCAAATTCAATCACCTGGAAGCGTTACAAATCAAGACAAAGAGGAAGAAACCTACTAAGAAACCCTTTAGGCCATCTGGGAATCAGCTCCTCAGCCTACTGCCCAGGTCATTGCTAGATCTTCAGTTCCTCTTGCTACTCAGCCAACTGTCCAAGTCGCTGGCAGGTCTGCAGTTTAACCTGCTACTCAACTGGCTACAGCTCATTGCCCTCATCTCATTCTTCTTAAGGGTTCCGATTCTGATGAAGATTCTCAACCCTTGAGCAGATGTCATCGTGGGGTTGTCTCCCTACCGGTCCATTCAGTTTGAGTTCCAATTCCCACTGAGATTAGGGGATTGGAGCTTTCCACTCATGTAGCTGGTGTTTCTATTAACCATGCTATAGAGTCTACTTAAACAAGCATTAGTGTCTTTCTCCTACAACAATTGCTTCTCATCAGGGAGCATCAAGCAGTCGTGGTATGTCTCATGAGCGGATGTGCCATCTGATAAAGGAAGTTGGTCCCTTAATTCTTGATCGCCAAGAGATCTTTGATAACACCATCAAGTTCTTGTTCGAGCAATCCTTGGAAAAGAGTCAGGCTAAGATTGAAAATCATAGTAGGGCTGAACTTTTCAGAACCCTTGTCTACGTACTCCTTCAGGTAATTATCTTTATATTCAATAAGTTTTAGATTTCTTGAGTTGTTACATTGGTTATGATTAACTGCCTTTGTTTTGTAGTGTTGGCTAGGGTTTTGGCAGTAATTGTACCATGGCGGAGGCCCGGATTTGGGTCAAGTCACAGTTGAATGTCGTGGGTGCTTGTGTGTGCTAAATGCACTATAAGGTTAGGGTATATGCCTTTTCTAACACCAATTGGTTTTAGGATAAATGGTTGCGCCTGAGGTCCTACAAGTGGTATCAGAGCCAAGGTCACGGATTCGATTCCCAGTGGGAGCAATTACTGAGGGAAAGATTATTGGCCCGAGTTTTGGCAGCGATTGTCCAGTGATGGAGGCCCGGGTGTAGGTCAAGTCACAGTCGAATTCCGTGGGTGCTTGTGTGTGCTGAATACACTATAAGACTAGGGTATATGTCTTTCCTAACACCAACTGGTTTTAGGACAAGTGGTTGCGCCTGAGGTCCTACATGTAGAGCATCCATATTTCTTCTACAATAGCAGTAAGTTTTGATGATGTGATTGAGTTAGATACTCAGCTCATGCATCAGTTAATTAAATCGAGTCGCTGAAAAAGACCTTCATGTTCTTCAAGAATAAAAGGCTTCTCTTAAGACTGACTTGGCATTGGTGAGGTCGTCTCAACAGAAGTTTGAAGCTAAGCTGCGCGCTGCTTATGCACAATGTAAAGTGCTACAAAAGAGCAACGAGTTATTCTTTACAGAGAATAATAGGTTTCAAGAAGAGAACTCTGGTCTGAAAGAGGAGGTCGTCATTCTGAAGGGAGAGGTTAGCTTAACATAATTAGAGGTAGATCTCCTGAGGGCTGACCTCCAGACCAGGGACACATCCTTCCAAGCCAAAGAGACTGCTCTTTAGGCTATGGAAGATTCCCTCCAGCTCTTAGAAAACAAGAAGAGTCAGCTCTCAGCTAATCTAAACCAGAAGCAGCTAAGGTCCAATAACCACAACCAAGTGCAATCGATGAAGAGGTTAACAGTAGAGATGTTGTCAAGGGAAACAAAATGAAAATACTATCAATCAGCTCTGCGTGGACTTTAACCGAGGTCCAAGAATATTCAGTTGGTGGGCTATCTCCACTGCCAAAGCCTGGTGTTAAGGGAATGCTGATGGATCGATTTTTCCTTCCTAGAGACTGAGCTGGAGAAATAAGTAGAAGGACAGAGTGCTGTTGTTGAAGAGGAAGAAGAAGATGATGCTGAAAGAGGTGTACCTTGTACTGAAGGTGACGTACTTCCATTAGAGACCCTCACATCAGTGGTTGTGGTGCCTCCCTTCTAATCAGCCCATCCCAAGCTCAAATAACGCTCAAGCTCTGCTTGGTGATGCTGCGTCTACTCTCATTGGTCTACAGATCTCTGGCTAACCAAATGTTGCATATTAGAGTGCCATACTTTGATTTGACGATTTGTCTTTTTAATTTTTAATGCCTGAAATTTTTTCAATAATTACGACAGTTTTTGTAATTATGCCCTGATTAAATAGTAGTCGTTGAGTAATATTTGAAATACACTGTCATGATTACAGTACATATTCCGTTAGCCCACGTCATTTACTTATAAATGCACATTTTCTTGAAGTTTCGTTTATATTTCTCTAGAGTTTCACATGCACGCAACACTTTCTATTTCTCTATTTGAATTTTCATAGTCTTTTTTTTTTCTTTCTCATCCCTTTTTTCTTGCAACAATGTCGTCGTTCCCACTTTCCTCTTTTCAGGCAATACAACAAGAGAGACAACAAGATATTGAGTTGGGTGAAAACTTTCAAGCTTTGATGACAAGGCAAAAACCATCTCCGATGAGCGTCCTCGTCTCAGAGTGCTTGAAGATACTTGAGTCATCTTCTATGCCATGGAAGCTACTCAATTCCGTGCCAACTTCCAGTTTCAAAAACTCAAGGACCAATTGAAGTAGTCATAGAGAAAGGCTCATGTGTTGTCTGGTCACCTGCATTTCCATAAGGAGTATGCCGAAGTGATGAAGGAGAAGAGGGATAAGCTCTAGAAGAAGAATGAGAAGAACAAGGCTAAGATCCGAGAGTTGGTCTTTAAGATTAACCGATATAAAGAGCATGATGTCTACTACTCCAACTCGGACTCTGAAGGTTTAGGTACCCTTCCTTCTCCAGGGTCAGATTGATGCCACCCATTCAACCCTAGTTTCGCAGAAGAAGCTTTAGACTTCTCTTTTTTCTCTTTATTTTTTGAAGTGAACAGTTTTCTGTTCTTTTTTGTATGATGAAAAGTTTTATGTTCTTCTTCTATTTTTTTTTTAATAATGTTTAACGATGTACCCTCTTTTTTTGTTAATATAAAAAGATGGGTTTTGATATTCATGTTACTGTTGTGCTGTTCGTTTGTTCCTTTTCTGCTTACCCTCCTTCATAACTTGGTTTGTACACAAAACTAGTTATGAACCAACTTAGGCTTTTAGCTAGAATAAATAAGATGTTTGTAGACGAACTTAATTATAGTAAGCAAGGCCACGAAATCAAGTTAAATCAAATTTTACCATCATAGGAATCCTTCTAATGGGAATTTCTCTTTCATCATGTTCTATAACATCCTTCTAAAGATATTGTTCTTTTCCAGTCTTGAACTTAGCACTCCTTATTGTATATTTAGTTTAGACTTGAATGTGTGTTTGGATATTGATCTTGACTAAATAAGTAATGTTCTGGAGATGAGAATTCCATATTTGATGGAGTCATTGTAGGAGTTTATTTGGTGACTAATAAGTACATACTCTTCATACTTAGTTCTGAACACTAAATATTTTAATTGGTGAACTGATCTACTCTACTCTGCGAGTGAGCTGATCTATTCTGCTGAGCAAGCTAATCTGCTCTGCTTCGTGAGTGAGCTGGTCTACTCTACTCTGTGCATGATCTGATCTGCTCTGCTTCACACTTAGTTTACATACTAATTACTTTACGAATGAGTTGATCTCCTCTACTAAATTTTGAATGAGTAAGTTGATCTGCTCTGCTCTTGTCTGAGCTAATTTGGTTAGTTCATTTATATTTAGTGAGTGTAGTGATCTGCTCTAGTCATTTTTGAATGAGTGAGTTGATCTGCTCTGCTCTTGTCTAAGTTAATTTACTCAGTTCATTTATATTTAGTGAGTTTGGTGATATGGTCTACTCATTGCTGAATGAGTGAGCTGATATGTTCTACTCATGTCTGAGCTGATCTGCTCAATTCATTCATACTTAGTGAGCGAGCTAATATGCTCTGCTCATTTCTGAATGAGTGAGCTGATATGTTCTACTCATGTTTGAGTTGATCTACTCAGTTCTATTGGCCCAGTAGAATACCCAAGAGGGGGGTTGAATTGGGTAATTAAAAAATTATCAGAATAAAATTCAATAAATCAAATTATTAATTTTAATCCTAAATTAATTATTATCTTTATATCACAGCGGAATAATATAATCAACTAAGTGCAGACCCAAACAACAAAAATAACAAAGTAAATATAGCAGCATACCAAAGATTTATACTGGTTCATTAAGCTACTCTTAGCTAATCCAGTCCCGCGAACTCCACAAAGGTCGCACCTACTAAAACTAAGATCCCTGTAAAGGTAGGAACGAAACTCTCACACCAATTCTTTTACAGGCTCATAATCAGCCTTTACAATATCCTTTTCTCAGGCTAAGGAAGAACCTCTACTTTTACAGGGTAAAGAATAATCTAACTCTTTTTAACACTAAGGCTCAAGAATCAAAACCTCACAAAACACTCTAACTATCCTTTTTACAGGTAAGGATGGAACCGTTACAAATTACTTAAATCGCAATTCTATCCAGAAAGAATCACTACCTCAATTTCTTTACAGGAAAAGACTGAAACCTGGCTACCCATGATTAAATACTCCCAATAGTATTTAACCCATCACACTACTCACCAATACAAAATGATAAGTAGAAAATCTCACTCGGAGCTTCTACCACCCCAGATAAATAATAACTCAATTAATATCCCAAGTCTAGTGATAGAAAAATGTAAGATAGAAAAATCTTATTTTGACTAAGATATGGGTAGTAAATTGGAGCACATAATCAGATTCAAGAAATTATTTGTAAAAATATTTTCTTCAAAAAAACATAAACAATTTCTAAGATCAATTTCCAAACAATAATCAAATAATGTAATGAAAGAATATAATTGGAAAGATCTCACCCGGAATCCATAGAAAGAATTATTAGAACAATGTAACTTTAAATCCAATAATAGCAATGATTAGCAATTGATTCTCTTAGAAAATCTCACTCAATTCTCAATAAGATATCTCTTAGAAAAGCTTACTCAATGATATATTATGATCACTCTTGATAATATATGGGTTAATGACATAAGAATTTCGTAGGTCTATATATATGAGTATGAAATCAGCATTTTGACGTCTAGTTTACATGTGTCATGACAATTAATAGCACTATTAAACCCCTTATATCATAATGACTTCATTTAGGTTCAATTCACTTAATAACAACTTTCAAATCTCTCAATTAAACCCCCAAAGTATTTCTCAATCTCAATTAATAAGAATAGCATCTATTTTAAGTACTAAATTGAGAAACATTAATATTTAATGAACCATATTAATATGATATAATTATTATATGAATCATATTTTAAATGTATAAAATATCCCCGAAATCTCTCTCGAATCCTAACAAAAAATGGCTAATTTTGGATATAATCTCGGATAAAACAATACCATGAAACAGTACGTTCGGTCGACTGCCCAGTCGACTACCCAATTCAGGTTGTAGCCAAGCTATCGCTGCTGTGTGCATCGGTCAACCTGTCTATCGACCTGTAGATTTAGAGAGTTTGATTTTCCTTCACCGGTCCACCTATCGGTCGACTTGTAGTTTCAAAGAGTTCAGCTTCCTTGGTCGGTCGACCTGTCGGTCAACTTAGAGATATAGGATCTTTCAGCTAATTTGTCCAGTCGACTCATCAGTCGACTTCCATCTTCTGGATCTCTATTCTGAACTCATTTTTTTAACTTATTCTTTTTACGTTATTGCCCCTTAAACTATTTTCTCTTCTAAATTAGCTCCTCTAATATTCTTCTATTCCATTTTAGTCATTTAAAATTATTTCTTTTCAAATCACATAGGAGCAAATAATTTCACTTAATCAAAACACACATAAATGATAAAAACCTTTTGTACAATATGTGTGTTCCTAATTGGGATATTAAGAATTGAAATTTACCTGGGTTGTTTTTCCTAATTTCTTCAAACTCTTAAATCTTCAATATCTTCAACATCATCATTTAGCATCCATTTAATTTGTATCTTCATCAGTGGAACTTAAATCACTGAAACACTTAATTAAAACATTAGTTCCACCAAAATATCAACACTTAATTGTTCATTAAAATCTTAGGATCAACAAGTTCATTTATACTTGTGAGTGAGTTGATTTGCTCTGCTATTCTATATGAGTGAGATGATATGTTCTACTCTGCTTACTCTTGATTCACACTTAGTTTTTCCCATACTAAATGTTTGTGAGTGAGATGATATTCTCTACTCATTTTTAATGAGTGAGAATATCTGCTTTGCTCTTGTTTGATCTAATATGCTCAGTTAACTTACACTCAGTGCCTGAGCTGATCTGCTTAGTTAATTTACACTTGGTTTTAGCACCCAATGCTTTTATACAATTAGTTCTTGTACACTAAATGTTTTTCACACTTAATCAGAATATGACAAAATAAGTATTTGAAATAGCGAAAATTGAAAGAAAATCTCATCTATTTATTTTATTCAACGAATGTCTCATAGAGATGAATAAAAAGAAATTTCAAAAAACTTGAAATTTAGAAAGATAAGACATCTCACACGAAATATTTTCACAAGTGGGAGATGTTGCACGGCCTTGGGATTGTCCCACCATCTAGATCTTCCAGCCAATAGGTCCCTAGCTTGTTTACTTTGGCTACTTGGTAGGGTTTTTTTAGTTGGGGCTAATTTTCCCAAACGAGCCTCTGGGCGGTGTGGCAACACTCTTCTAAGTACCAGCTCTCCTACTAGAAAGTGCCTTGGATGTACTGTATGGTTAAACATCCTTGCCACTCTTGACTTATAGGCAACCATCCTTATTGTTGACTTGTCACATATCTTTTCCAGTTGGTCAATGTCTTGTCCTACAGCTTCTTTATTCTCCACAAGGCTGATATTGCCATCTCCTCTTGATGGTAGCCCAATCTCCACCGGAACTACAACTTCAGTTCCATAAGTCATGGAGAATGGTGTTTCCCATGTGGTAGATGTTGGTGTGGTTCGGTAAGCCCAGAAGACTCTTGATAGATCATCTACTCATTTGCCTTTGGCATTATCCAACCAACTTTGAGTGTTTCCTTAATGGAACGGTTGGTCACCTCACATTGTCCATTGTCTTATGGATACATTGGGCTAGATGTGTTGTGCTAAATCTTCAATTCTTAGTACATCCTTACAACCTTGCCGCTGGTGAATGGTGTCTTGTTATCAGATATCAGTATCACTGGAATACCGAACAGGCAGATCACATGTTTCCAAAGGAAGTTCTTTACTTCATTTTCTCCTACCGTCACAAAGTTTTCAACTTCAACCCACTTGGTAAAGTAGTCGATCACTACCAATAAGTACTTCTCATTCCCTGGTGCTGGGGTGAATGGCCCTAGAACGTCCATTCCCTATTGAGCAAAGGGTCATGGGCTTGCTAACGGTGTCTACTCTTGAGCTGGGACTTTGATGTCATTGGAGAACCGTTGGCACTTATCTCATTCTTGAGGTATTCTTGCGCATCGTTGTGCATTGTTGGGTAATAATAACCAATTCTTAGTGCCTTATGCACCAAGGTTCTTTTTCCTTGATGATTTCTGCAAACTCCTTCATGGATCTCTTGTAGGGCATAAATGGTTTCCTTTGGTCCTAAACAAAGAAACAGAGGTTGGGAAAAAGATCTCTTATATAGATTATCATTAGTTAGCACATACCTTGACACTTTGTACAAGATATTTCTAACTAACTCCTTGTTGTCGGGAAGAGTTCCTTCATTTAGATACTAGACTAAAGGGGTTCCCCAGTCTTCTTCCTGATCCAGTTCGTCTATACATGCACAAAGTTTGGCTAGTGCTGCTATGGACGGTTGCTCAAGATATTCCACCATCTTAGACTGCTAATTTGGTCTGAAAGAAGAGGCTAGTACGGACTGTGCATCAACCTTCTTATTTTTCACTCTTGGAACAACTTCGAACTTACAACTTTGGATTGAGGTGGTTAGCTCTTTTACTTTCTCCACATAGAGGTATAACCTTTCTTCATTCACCATATGTACTCTGTTTATCTAGTTGACCACCAGTTGTGAGTTTGATCTTACCTCCAGATTCTAAGCTCCTAATCCTTTGGCGAGAATCAGCCGAATGATTACTGCTTCATATTCTGTTTCGTTGTTGGAGGCTCGAAAGCCAAGCTACACAGTTCTTTCAAGTTGATCTCCTTCCGATATTTTTAGGACAATACCAATACCACATCCCTTCATGTTTAAAGCTCCATCTACCCAAAGTTTCCAGGGCTCAGCCAATTGGTCAGGGCATTCTCTATCTTTTATTACTAGTTCGCCTGGAGGGGTCAACTGAGCAATGAAATTTGGCAGGGCCGGCTCTTTAATTGCTATTTTGGTCTTGTACTTGATGAAGAACTTACCAATTTCTACTTCTCACTTCATGAAATGTCTAGAAGCCTCTAGTTTATGCATTACTGCTATGAGGGGGTAAAAGGTCAGCACGTTGATCTCGTGTGCTTAAAAGTACAGCTTGAGCTTCCGAGTTAAAGTAACCATAGCTAGGGAAAGCGTTTCCCGTTCAGTATAGCGAGTCTCAGCTGAGACTAGTGATATGCTTTTATAGTAAACTTGCCTTTGCCCTCATGGATGATCTTTTACAATTGTTGCACTTACTGCGATTGAAGTCATTGCTAAATACAAGTAGAGCTCATCTCTTAGGTTCACCTTAGCTAGTATTTCAATTGAGCCCAAGTAGTCTTTGATGGATTGCAACGCTTTTTCATAGTTATCATCCCACTCAAAGTTCTTGCTTCCTTTCAAAATTTTGAAAAAATGGGCATATCTATCATTAACGTTGGAGATGAATCTGTTAAAGGCTGCCAACTTCCCAATAGTACTTGGACTTCTCTTATGGTTGTAGGGGACTTCATGTTGTGGATGACTTCTATCTACCCTGAATCCAACAATATTCTTGATTTGTTCAACATAAAGCCCAGAAATTTGTCAGATACCACACCGAAAGCGCATTTTTCTGGGTTTAACTTCATATTGAACTTCCTCAGTATAGAAAAAGATTCTTCCAAATGCCTTAGGTGATCTTCCTTCTTGGAGATTTTGACTAGCATGTCGTATATGTAGACCTCCATGGTTAGTCCAATTTGATCTCAAAACATGCGGTTCACCAGTTGTTGATAGGTTGCTCCTATATTTCTCAAACCAAATGGCATTACTTTGTAATAGTAAGTACCTCTTGGAGTGATAAACGTTATTCCTTCTTCATCCTGCTTGTCCATTAGGATTTGATTGTAGCCAGAGTAAGCATCCATCATCATCAGTCGATCATGCCGTATTGCTGCACCCACTATTTAGTCTATCCATGGAATTGGGTAGTAGTCTTTTGGGCATGCTTGGTTGAGGTTAGTAAAGTCCACACACATTCTCCACTTCTCATTCTTCTTTTTGACAAGAACAGGGTTGGCTAACCATTTTGTGTATATCACCTCCCTTATGTGGCTAATTGCAAGCAACCTCTGTACCTCATATTCGATGACGTTTTTCCTTTTCAAGGCTGGATGTCCTCTTCTTTTGCCTTACTGGTGGGTAAGACCTAGAGATGTCAAGCCGGTGGACTACCACATCAGGGTTCATGCCCTTTATGTCTTTTGGAGCCCAAGAAAAGACGTCTAGGTTTTCCTCCAGCGACTTTCTCATCTCCTCTGCCTTAGTCTGGCTTACAGATTCCCCTATCATCAGCTTCTGAGCTCCTTATTTGTAAGTAATTTTTTGTACTTGCTCAATAAGTTGGGGAACACTAGGGTGTTCTCTGAAATCATCAATCACATGAGCTGAGTTGTTTGGCAGAGATTTTTTCTACTCCTGCTTTAATTACTATAAGGTCTTTCTCTTCCCCATCATAGCTATTTCAAAGCACTACCAAGATGCCACCTAGTCTCCTCGTATCGCTACTACTGAGCCATCTTTTACATACTTGATGCATTTATGGTATGTTGAAGCCACAGCCTTCATTGTATGTAGCTATGGTGTTCCCAATATTACATTGTAAGGAGATGAGGAGTCAATCAGCATGAACTCCATGGCCTTTATGTACCCATTTTATTTTTTGTTAGCCGTGATTGACAATGTGATCTTCTTTTTGGGAGAGCTGAGGTCTCCATTGAATTCTACCATTACCGTCTGAGTTGAGCTAACATTAGAGCAGGGCACTCCCATCTACTTCAGCGTGTTCACAAAGATGATGTTAGCAGAGCTTCCTGTATCAACCATGATTCTTTTCACCACGAAACTGGAAATCCATAGAGTTATAACCAGGGCATCTTCATGGGGGTGCACTATCCCCTTGAAATCTTCGTCAGTGAAGGTGATGACTGGTCCATGATTCATGACTACTAACATTGCTTCTCCATAGCTACGCTCCAACGCTGCCTCACAGATCTTTCTCTTTCGTTCGTGGTTGGTTTCCCTAGTAGCAGGTTCAACAAAGTTTATCATTTAAATGACTTCACGATTACGACTAGGACTGTCATCTTTGCGCTCCTTGTCACGATTTTCATGACAACTTTCACTTCGGGATCTCTTCCTATCCTTTGAACGCTCTTGCAAGTAGCCACATAACTGACCTATGTCAATTAGTTGCTTGATATCTTTTTTGACCTCCCAACAATCATCGATGTTATGGCTATGGTCCTTGTAGAAATCGTAATACTTTGACTTGTTCTTTCTGTTCGACCTTGTGTTTGTCTTGGGAGGCCATTAAACCACCTTAGATGACTGGATTTCATGCAAAATCCTGGAGATTGGCATCTGTAGACCTGGGAGATTTGGTTCTTGATGTGCATTCGGTCTGGAACCTGAGCTTCTGGGGAGATCTTTCTGCCTATCTGAGTTGCTACCTTGTGTTCTACTATGGTTCTTCTCGCTTTACCTAGAGTGATCTTTGGTTGATCTTCTTCATTCTCTTGCAAGTTTAATATCCTCCAACTTTATGTAGGACTTAGCTTTCTCCATCAGCTCAGACATGCTCTTCGTGTTATGCTTGGTGAGGGAGTCTTGGAATCTGCCATGGCGCAACCCTGAAGTAAATGCATGGATAATGAGGTTAGTGTCGCAACCCTAAATACACGTCAGCACTTCATTGAATTGGTTCATGTACTAGCCTTGCGACATGAGAAAAACTATATATTCACATCAATTATTGTATTTTGTTTTTCAAATTTTCATAAAAACAACCACCAACCAAACATTCCTCCTTAACTATGCTCTATCTCTTTATAATTTGCAGACATAAACATCGTTCAAAAGAAAAATAGAATTAGTTCAACAAGTACATATTCTGTCAGCATTAAGAAAATAAAAAAGGTAATAAGATTTCCAGCATTGGAATGTTTGTAAAAGGTATTGTAGACACCGCATTTTGTCTCGCTCATTTAAGTTTTTAAAAGTATCAGGTCTAAAGTATAAATTTGGATAAAATTTAAACTAAGGTTTAAAGGAAATGGATTTTTACCTTAGATCACATTTGATACTACAAAAGGAAAAAAAAACATAAAAAAAAAAAAAAAGGAAAACATAAAATCGTTAATTCGATCAAAATTCGGTATTAATAAACATTTCAGGTCAATTTCAAAATTTCTAGCCAGGGGGTCGAACTGTCGGGCCGGTATGTTGGGCTGCTGGAATTGCAGTTGGCGATTTACTCTCACTAGTCGAGACTCGAGAGTCCAGCCTGGTGATAGGTGTGATCTACCTATATATTTCCAAACTGAAATTGTTAGTTTTTTAGTACATTTATTACTTTTTAATATATTTTAATATGTTTTTATTCTTTTTGTATTAAATCAGGTGTGTGGGGTAAAACTGTATGAAAATGGATCAATAACGATGAAATCAGATCAAGAACAGTGGAAGAACGGTGGGAAAACAAGCACGGAGGCAATATTCAGAACAGCAGCCCACCGCCTCGGCGTCCAAACTACTGCTGAGGCGGTGAATATGTAGAGAGGCGCATAAATCTGTTGGAAACTCACCGCCTAGGCAATGAAACTGTAAAGAGGTCCTAATTCCACCGCCTCCTCCACTACTCTGGCGAAGATCAAACCGACATACCTACCGCCTAGGTGGTCACCTCTACACAGATTTAAATATTTATTTAGATATTTTTGGCTCCTTATTTATTCTCCACTCCTCTCCTCCGGCCAAGAGAACTCCGTTAGAGTTAGGATATTTTGGAGAGAGGTTTTGGGAGTGTTCAACCAAATCCGAAGGAGAAGAACACGTTGCGAAGAAGGAGAAGAGATCCCGAAGCGTTTTTAGCGACAAATCTTTGGACTAAGGCTAAGTTACTTTTGTTTCTTCTTTATTTTATTAACTTTGGTAGGTAGTTGAGCATGTTTAGGTCTGTTTTCATTGTATAAATGGCTATGGCCATGAGCTCAACAAGTTTTTGTCTAGGGATTAATAATATTTATAAAAGTGTTGTTTGTTTGAGTTTGTGTTTCGTTAATGGTTGTTCTTCGCTATTTTGATTATGTTTATCGTATTGTCATGATTATATGCTTAGATAAATATATTGAGAATACGAGATTTGACACTCGGGAGAAGTAACCTCGAATTTGGACTAGGGTAAACACAACGCGACGATCCAATAACCTGGGAGGGAGTTGGAGAGTGTGCAATCAATAACGTTGGGGCAAGAATCACGTGAACTAGTGTCGTTAAGATGTTGAGGGAGAACTCTTCATTGACGCGAAATCACGTATTCACTCGTCTTACACTCGGGAGAGGTGGCGAGTGAGTTTATGAAGCGAGATTGTCGGATAAGTCGAATGTCGTTAACGTAAACTAAAACGAAATCAAATGCATTTAAGTAAATGACATTAATCCCTAGGCAATCTTTTCTCTCAAAACAATCTCAATATAATATTTATAGTACAGTTAGATAAATTAGTATTTTAGTATTAGTTTTTATTAATTATAAATTACATTTTTTACCTCCTAGATAAAATTAGGTTATGATAATCACGGTACTCGATAATAATCTCAACCAATCTCCATGAGCACAATACCTTTACTCTCCCTCCCTATACTAAAACTTGACCCGTATACTTGCCGTGAAAGTAGCGACATATTTACGCGCTACTACCGAGGAGCCTTTGACATGTTGTTGAAGGACTGAGGTGACGGATTGTTGTTCACAGCGGGAGTTTGATCTGCTTAGCGGATTTTCTTTCCGAACATTGTGATCATCAAGTCTTAGCCTCGTAAGGAGCTGACAATCAGGGGAGGCTTTCAGTGCGTTCTCACAAATGGCGCCAAACTGTTGATGTCCAAAAGTGGTGAGTGACCAACAGAATGGTCCAAAAAAGTAATGCACTTACACGATTGTTAATGGCGTAGGGACTGGAGAATTCAGAGGTCCTGATGCTTTGGAGATGACTGCAATCTGATCCGAGCTCTCAATCCGACCCGAGATCCTGTTCGGACTCCGAGATGAATTCCTCTCTGGACTTCGTTTTGATCTCGTAGCTGAGCTCCACTCTTCACTCCGAGCACCTGCACACAAACTCACTGGGGTTGTGCCCCGTGAAGCCCTTCTAGCGTGAGAGTAAGTATCCAAGGGAGAAGGGCTAAAAGTGCTCTAGTGTCAGTAGAAAAGACGTATCGTTGGGCATTAGATGCCATGAGGTATTTATAGACGTTGGGCTCGATTAGTGCCGTAAAATTAGGGAACTAAGCTCGAGTTAATTAACCTAATCTGCTGGGTAGCCAATGAGCAAGTAGATTAGTACTCTGATTATTCAGGTTGGGCTTTTGGGCCCACCTGCAGAGTCCCATGGGCTGGAGCCTCAAGACGCCCTGGAGAGGCCTTGATATTCTTAGCTCGGCTGGGAGACTTCCAAGGAGAACATGAGATTCCCCTCCCCCGGAAGGAACCCCAACTCTCAGCCAAGGCAGTTTCCTATACGTGGAGTGATATCTTTCTCATAGCATATGTGACGAAATTCCTCCACATCAAAACCCTAATATGTGTGTGTGTGTGTGTGTGTGTTATTTATTTATTTACAATTTAACCCATTGTATATACATGACGCACCAGGGATTTGAAAAATAAAATAAAATCATTTTTTTTTTCTTTTTTCTTTTTTTTTTTAGGTGAAAATATTAAGAAGATGGACTTTTAAAGTGGCGATTTTCTCATAAAATAACTTAAGCCGATTTTTTTTAAAAGAAGTCGCCACCTAATATTTAGTTTAAATGGTGTGTTAGATAATCGAATTTTTTATTTAAAAATAATTTGAAAAATTGATTAAGTAAAATTTTGACTCCAAAATCATAGGCTGACCAGAGATTCATTTTTAAAATATTTGGGAGTCAGTAATGCTCGGGGAAGGTATTAGGCATCCCAAGACGCCCGTCTAAAAACTCTTCTTTTTTTTTTCCCTTTTTTTATTATTATATTTTGCATTTATTTTTTTTCCTTTTTTTAATTAATTTTTTTTAAACTTTTTTTTTTCTTTTTACTTATTTATTTTAAAGTAAAGAATTTTTTTTCTTTTTTTTTTATTGATTTTTTTTTCTTTTTCTTTTTTTTTTAAAAATTTTGTTTTCTTTAAATAAAGATAACATTTCTTTTGGTTTTTTAATTTTTTAATTTTTTTTGGATTTTTTAATTTTAATTTTTTAATTTTTTAATATATATATATATATATATATATATATATATTTTTTTTTTTTTTGTTTTTATTTTTCTTTTCTTGAATTTTGTTTGTTGTTAAAATAAGGAGAAAACATTTTATTTTATTTTTATTATTTGTTTATAACGTTATTTAAAAAAAAGAATAGAACGGAAAAATAAATCTTTTTTTGTATATATATATATATATTTAAATGTTTCCTTGTATAATCGCTTATCAAATATCAGTGATTTAATAAGGATGATCCATAGGGGGTTCGATGTAGCGAGTTTTAAGTTTAGGATATTTCGAGGAGTATGGATGCATGCCAAATTGTTTTTTAAAAAAAATAATTTTTATTTTTTTTTATTTTTAAAGAAACGAACTACAGGGGAGTTGATTAGTTTGGAAAATATAATAAAACGTATTTTTTTAGAAAATTTCATTCTTAATAAAACACATTTTTTTTTTTTTACATGAAAACCATTTAGAATGATTCATTTTTACTCACTTTTCAAAAATACTCTCCTTTCAAAAAGACAATATTTTATTATCCACAATTTTTTACTTTTTCGTGTATTTCTTAAAAATCAAAACGATTTGATATTTTATTTTATTTTTTAGAAAAACTCATTTTTATGAAAAACTAATTTTTGCATTTTGTATAATGAAATATATATGAAATGCAAATAAAACTTTTATTTCTCCCATTTTATAAACTTATCCCAAACTCAAAACCTGGATTTGGGAAGTGCTTTCCTAAACCCACCATTTGAAAATTTCACATTGGTCGAAAAATATGAAATGGTGGTAAGAAAACACTTACTTTCTCAAATTTCTAGTTAAAGGTTTTTCGTTCTTTGCCTTTTTTTTTCTAGATTTATATATATATTTTTTGGATTATTATTATTATTATTATTATTATTATTATTATTATTATTATATAACAAAAACAATCATTTCATCATTTTCGCCGTTTTCTTATGCGAGAAAATAAATATATTAAGACAAGTATGTGTGTCGTATTTTATTATACATCAAAGTAATTTAACTAGTAGATTTAAATTTAGTTGTTTTATTTTGATGATATATGTGGAAGTTTGATATTACTGGAGTGTGTGGTAATATTTATAATTTGAAAAGTGGTGTTCCAAAAATATACTCGATCCATAAATTGTTTCTATATTATGAAGATAGTATATCGATAAAATATTTTGTCTCACGTATTTCAATTAGAGACAGATCCACTACTGGCACAAGATAGAGTCAGAAAAGGTTATGGCTTTTGAGGTTGCCAGGGCAGTTATTGACAGTGAAAGTTTGGACTTTTTTATGGTTTGTTATGGTATGGTTGGATATGTAAAATCCTCAAATTCTGTGTTGATAATTTTTTTAAAAAAATAAATCTATGTCAAGCGACAATTAGTTGTACATTTGTTATCGGAGTTACCTTTGTTTATGGTTGGGTAATATGAAGCTGAGGTTACACCTAGCCTCGGGCGTGGGGCTCGGGGTAGGATATGACAATTTTTGGTATCTAAGCACTGGGCTATAGGTTTGGTGGACATGTAAGGTTGTCTTGTCAGTAATGAACCTATTTTTTTCACACCTTAGCAAGAAAATGTAATTTGACAATTTACAAAGAAGACAGTACATTCATTGTAATATTTCCATTGCTATTATGGTATGGCCGTAATATTAATGTAATCGGCGTCGTCTGTGAACCTAATAATGACAGGGCCTAAATTAAGAATTTAACAAATTAAATCTAATATAACATTAGCGTGAAATGCGTGACACTTAATTGAAAGTTTTCCTATTTCCAAATTTTCTTAATTATAAAAAATTTATTAAAATTAAAAGTTATATTTTCTCAACCCAATATTAATTTTTCAACTAAAATATTATAGTTAGATTATAAAATTTAT
Organism: Eucommia ulmoides; assembly: GCA_016647705.1. Classification (NCBI taxonomy): domain Eukaryota; kingdom Viridiplantae; phylum Streptophyta; class Magnoliopsida; order Garryales; family Eucommiaceae; genus Eucommia; species Eucommia ulmoides. The sequence goes on along the minus strand of CM028340.1, from coordinate 27,517,516 downwards.
CAATTAATAATTTAATTTAAAAAAATATTAACTAATTATTAACAATATTACTAGGAAATGAAATAACAAAAATATCATTTAATATAATTTATAACTTTTTACTTTAAATTAAATTCTTCACAATTTAAATATTTCTATATATAAACATAAACACATTATAATTCCCAAACCCATATATATATATATATATATATATAATTTTCGTGCATATATATATATATATATAAATTACTTGTGTACATACCCCACATACACCCTTTAATTTAATCATTTTCTCTTTCTCTTTTTCTTTTTCTTTTTCTTTTTCTTCTTCTTCTTCTTCAATTCTCTCTTTCTCCCAATCAACTCTCTCTATCTTCCTCTCTCCTTCTTCCTGTTATTTTCTAATGGATCCAACCAATCATCTCTCTCTCAATCACTCTCTCTCTCTCTCTCTCTCTAGTCCACAAAATTATGAAACTTTTCTTAAAAAATTAAAAAACTAAAAACAGATGGAGATTATTTTGCTTAGCCCTCTCTCTCCCTCTCTAATAACCACTCACCAGCCTCCCCCCACCCCCGCCCATCCTATCTTCTTTTGTGTTCATTAAGATTTTCACAACCCCACATTTTGCAAATCACCTTTAACCGATCTTCCTAGCTAAGAAATCTTAGGCCCCATTTGGTAACCGTTAAATTCTCATCCCATTTCTAGATTTTTGGGAATTCTGTTTGGAAATAGCGTTTGGTAATTTTTATTTCCGTTTCCATTTCATTTCTATTTGAGAATTGTGCCACTTTTTTCTTAAGAAATGAGAAACAAAAAAAAATTATTTCTCATTATTCCTATTCCATTCTCAAAATACACAGTCACTGTTCACCCGTCGGCCGATCACCGTCTGCCGCCGCCACTCATTGTCCGCCGCCGTCGCCGGTGGCTGCCATCGCCAGTCACCGTCCGGGCGGAAACTTTCCAGCCACTGTCACCCACCCGCCACTGTTGTCCAACCGGCACCGGCGCCGGCGCGACCGCCGTCCGTCCAAAAAAAAAAAGGGAAAAGAAGAAAGAAAGATTTTAGGATAAAATTGTTACCAAACAAAATTCTCTTCCCAAAACAGAAAAAAATAATTATCGTTACCAAACACGATTCTATTCCCAAGAAAAAAACAAAATTCTCATCCTATCACATCCCACTGCTGGAATAGAATGAATCCTATCACATCCCATTCTCATCCCACTGTTGAAATGGAAGGAATGGAAACAGAAAAGGTTACCACCACCTTAGTGGCCTTTTTCGCTTCTGAATTTGTAATTCTCCGTTGGGTTTTGCTAATTTTGCTCCTCTAATGGCTTCTTCAATGCTAATTGGAGCCGAATACCTCATTCTCATCAGAGGAAGAACGACCCCAAATTGGTTAGGCTTCGCATGCGTCGATTTCCATAAATTGGTTATGATTTCTTATGCGAGAAATTCTTCAACAAGAATTACAAGCAAAACCCTTGTTACGAACTGCAGTATGTCGGCGTCTAGGCCGACGTAGCAGCCTAAATTCATACAGCACAAGAAGGAGGCATTCTGGTTCTATAGATTCCTCCCGATTGTGTACGACCACGTGATTAATCTAGGACATTGGACAGAGGATATGAGAGATGAGGCGCTTGAGATGGCGGAGTTAAGTGATCGGAATATGCTTGTGGTGGATGTCGGTTGAGCAACAAGGTTCACGACGTTGGGTATAGTGAAGCATGTGGCTGCTAAGAATGTCACCATTCTCAATCGGTTGCCTCATCAGCTTGCGAAGGGAGAGAGAGAGAGTTGACAGAGAGAGAGAAAAAAGTGAAAAAACAAAATATAGAAAATGATTAAAAAAAAAAAAACACTATGTTACTCATCCATTCGGTTACTTTTGATGGAATTTTTTACAGAATTACCATTTAAAAATGTATTGATACGTAAAACGTTTAAAATGAAACGCTCAAATTTAAAAGGACTAGTTAAAAACATGTTAATAGTTAGAGGGTTTAAAATATACTTCTAACTATATATATGTGTTGTCTTCTACTAAAGAAGACAACACATTTCAACCTTTATTATTTATTTTATTTATTTATACTAATTACCCTTTTAAAATAAACAAAATATTAATAGTTTCCCAAAACGCTTAAAATTAGAATTTAAATAACTTAACAATCCCTAAATTTTTAAAAGTTAAAATTAAAATTAACATTTAACTCCCAAAAATTTTTTAAACCGTATTTTTAAATACCATAATAACCCCTTAAAAATTTTAAAGTAAAATTTAAATGATACAAGGGCCTCTATTATTATCAAAATATTCTAAAATACAAATAAAAATATGCGCATGCAAAAAGATTGGGTTTTACAATCTTTCTCTCCTAAAAGAAATTTTGTCCCGAAATTTGGTTACTTGAAACGAACAAGTATGGATACTTATTTATCATCTCCTTTTCTCTTTCCCACGTCCCTTTTTCCTCGGAGTGACTGGGCCATAGCACTTTCACCAACGAAGTCATTTTCATCTTAAATACTTAATTTTTACCATTTAGAATCCGTATTGGATCTTCAACGTATGACAAGTCTTTATTTTATTCTGTTGGAGTAGAATTCAACACATGTAAAGGGTCTGACACATATTTCTTGAGTATTGAAATGTGAAAAATATCGCTCAATCGAGACAACTCTAGCGGTAGGATTAGTTGATAAGCCGTTGTACAGACCCTTTCTAGAATCTTGTATGGCCTAATGTACCTCAGACTTAATTTTCTCTTCTTTCTAAATCTCATTATGCATTTCCAAAGAGATATATGTAAACAAATGTAATCACCTACTTCAAGTTCCAATTCATATCTATGCTTGTCGGCAAAGATCTTTTCTTGATTCTAAGCAATCTTTAGTCTTTCTTGAATCACTTTCACTTTTTTCACTGTTATTTGAGCTACGTCGGGTATCATCAATTTTAATTCCCCAACTTTAGTCCAACAAATTGAAGTTTTGCATATTCTACTATACAAAGCTTCATATGGTGTTTCAATTGCCTAATAGTAGCTATTGCTATAGACAAACTCCATCAACGTCAAATGATCATCCTGGCTATCAGAAAATTCTAAAAGACAACCCCTTAACATATCCTCCAATGTCTGAATTGTACGCTCTGATTAGCCATCTGTTTCAGGACGACAAGTTGTACTAAATTTTAATTTGGTGACTAGAGCAGCCTGAAGACTCGACCAGAATTTTGACGTAAATCTTGGATCTCTATCCAATAATATAGAAACCAGGGCACCATGCAATTTTATAATCTCGTCAATATATAATTTTGTATACTTGTTCATGGAGTACGTGATTTTTACATCCAGAAAATTAGCAGACTTTGTAAGTTTATCAATAATCACCCAAATGGAATTATGTCTCTTTTTTGTACCGGGTAATTTCCAAAATAAAATCCATCATGATATATTCCCACTTCTATTCTGAAATAGTCAAAGACTGCAATTACCCTCCTAGATGTTGGTGCTCGATCTTGACTTGTTGAGAGATAAAACATCTGGGAATAAATTCTGTAATTTCTCGTTTCATTCTATTCCACCAATAATGTTCTCGCAAATGCCGATAAATTTTGGTACTCCCTGGATGCATTGCATACGCTGAGCTGTGTACTTGTTCCAAGATATATTTATTCCAATCAATATTATTAGGCACAAACGTTATATTCCCAAACATCAAGGCTTCATTATTATCTCTAACACGATAGTTGATTCTCTGACCATTTTTCACTTCATTCCTGATCTTCCCCAAATGGGCATCTAACTTCTGATCTCTTATAATACGGTCAATTAATGTCGACCTTTATGTTAAAGTTGCAAGAAACGATTCAGTTTGACTCACTGTCAACTATATTCATAAAGATCTTAATTTGGCATATAAGTTAGTATGAACAACTCGAAGGTGCGTAATTGAACCTGTCGATTTTCGACTTAATAGGTGTGCTACAATATTATCCTTTTAGGGTGATAACAGGTTGTATAATCATAGTCCTTGATCAATTCCATCCAATATCTCTGTCTCAGATTTAGTTCTTTCTGAGAAAACAAATATTTTAAACTTGATGGTCAGTGTATATTTTATAGGTCCTGTCGTAAAGATAATGTCTCTAGAGTTTCAAGGCAAACACAATCTCCGTGCTCTAAATCATGCGCCGGGTAGTTATACTTAAGATTCTTTAATTTTCAAGAAGAATATGCAATCACATAACCATGTTACATCACTACACAATCTAGGCCCTGATGTGAAGTATTACTGTACATCACAAAGCCACCACTTTCTGTCGAGAGAGAAAGTAATAGCAGTGATATCAGTCTATTTTTTAGCTCTTGGAACTTTGTTTATATTTGTCAGTCCACTCAAATTTAGCTTTCTTGTAGGTTAAACGGGTCAATAGGGTAGCTATAATAGAAAATTCTCGTACAAACTGATGATAATACCCCGTCAATCCTAGGAAGCTTCGAACTTCTGTAATACTTTTGACCTTTCCCACTAAACAACGGATTTTTGGGTCAATTTGTATGCCATCACCTAAGATAATGTGCCCCAAAAATATGACTCTATCCAGCAAAAACTCACATTTACTGAACTTCACATACAATTGTTTCTCTCTCAAAATCTAGAGCACAATTTTGAGATGTTATGCGTGCTCTTCATTATTTTTGGAGTAAATCAGTATACAATCAATGCATATGATAATAAAAAGATCTAAATAAGGCTGGAAGATCTGATTAATCATATCGATAAATGCAGCGGGGCATTCGTAAACCCAAATGCCATAACTAAAAATTCATAATGTCCATACCTTATACGAAACACCATATACGACGTGTCACCATATCTGATTTTCATCTGGTGATATCCTAATCAAACGTCTATTTTCAAAAATGCCCTAGCCTTCTACAACTGATCGAATAAGTCATCAATTATAGGCAATAGATATTTGTTACGAACTGGCACCTTGTTTAGTTCTTGGTAATCAATGCATATCCTCAGACTGCCATTTTTATTCCTTACAAATAGTACCAGAGCTCCTCACGTAGAAATACTTGGTCTAATAAACCCAAGGTTTAACTGATCTTGCAACTGAATTTTCACTTCTTTCAGCTCGGTAGGTGTCATGCGATAGGGTGGAATTAATATAGGAGACGTACCCGGAAATAATTCAATAGTGAATTTAATTTTCCTATCCACTAGAAACCCTAACAATTTTTCAGGAAATACATCGGGATAATCCACGACCACTGGGATATCTACCAACTGTACCTCATTCTGACTAGTGTCAAGCATATGCTCTAGATATCCCTAACATCCCTTCATTAATGATTAGACTTAAAAACTAAATTTCTTACTAAATTTCTTTATAAAACAATCGACTATAGCATGATAGATACATAACAAATACATATCCAGAATTACATCAAAATGCAAAGTAGATTGTTTATAAACACTATATATCACCAATGCAAAGTAGATTGTTTTTATAAACACTATATATCAACATTAACTCACCCACAGGGATCGAAATAATAATATCACATGATATAAAAGTAGAGAATATTTCAACATGCATCATGAATGTCATGTAAAAAAATGAATAAGTGGAACCTGGATCAATTAGTGCACGTGCAAAAAGTTTGAGTCTTACACAAAAGCATTTTTATTTTTTAGTTTTTACAATAATGGAAGGCTTGGAAAGTTTAGACTTAAGATCAAAGTTAAAATAATAATAATTAAAAAAAAAATCAAGTACTTATACAACAACAATCAAGGATACATGATCTCAGAGTGCAAAATATTCAAAATAGAACAGTTAATGGAAAGAAATAATAGGCAGAACAAGGAAAATGAGACTAGTGTAGTTATTGTTGTCGATATCATTACTATTTATAAAGATGGTTGTGTTAACATTGAGTACAAGAAAAATAGCTAGGTGATTAATTTGGGTGCCTCTTTTCATGTTACTATTTTCATGGTTGTTTCTTCTCGAATTATACTAGTAATGATTTTGTCTATATGAGGATGGGAAACAATAGTGGCTCTAGATTGTTGGAATGGGATACATTTACCAAGAAACCAATATTAGTTACAAAATTTTGTTTGATAATGTTATACAAGTTCTAGATATTCAACTGAATTTGATATCCACCGAAAATCTAGACAATAAAGACTAGAATAATCATCTCGTTAAAGAAAAATAGGAACTCCTCCAGAGGTTCTTTTGTGTTGGCCAAAGCTAATATAGTAAGAGGTTTGTATGTGATGCAAGAAAGATTGAATAAATCAGAGATTAATGCAATTCAATACTTTTCTATGGATTTATGGCATCAAAGACATGGTCACTTGAGTGAAAAATGCCTTCGCATGCTCACCAAACAAAAACTCCTAATAGGTGTAAACGGTACAACTCTTAAAATTTGCATGCATTGTTTAGCTAGTAAATAACAAAGAGTTGTACTTCAAAAATTTAATCCATCTAGGATATATCATACTTTACATTTGATCTATATTGATATTTGTTTTATGAAATATTGAACAATTGGTGTTACTTTATATTTTGTAATATTTTTTGACGATTTTTCTATTCTTTGAAAACCAAAGACTATGTAATGGAGGTATTCTTGCAATCTGAACCCAAAGTTAAAAGAGAAAAGAGGAAAACTTCTCAACCGCGTGTTTGTGTTGATAATAGTGATGAATATAGTGGTTCATTTTGGGAAACTTACAAGAAATAGAATATCAAACTTAAGAAATATGTGCCTAGGAACCCTCAACATAATTAAATTGTCAAGAGAATGAGATAAACCATTTGTGAATGATTCAATTGTGAGTTTTCCCATGCAAAGTGACCTAAATCATTTTACAGTGAGGCAATTAGAATAAAAATGGACTTCATCAATTTGTCTAACAGTTCCTTTCATTGTTGATATCTCAAAAAGTTTATGGATAGGGAAAGACATCGACCACAAGTACTAGATGGTATTTGGTTGCAGGGAATTTGTTCATGTTTTGAAAGATAAGAAATTAAAGTTTGATGACAAAACAAAATAATGTAGATTCTAGGGTTATTCACATTGATGAATTTTGTTATAAAGTATCCAATCCAATTGACAAAAAATGATTTATAGCACACATTTGATTTTTCTTAAAGACCGAACAATTGTGAATATTGAGAAAAGTATAAAATTGAGGCCTTATATAGAGTATCTAATCAACCTATATCCGATTCTACCACCCTGGACAAATCGACAATAAGAGAACTTCGATAAAACTCACAATTAAGCACATGTGGGTGATGAACTAGTGCCCGAGTTACAACTTGCACTATTATCAATTGATGGAGTTCAGTTGAAAAGGTCTAGCAAGGACTACAGGACACATACAAAATATAACTGTAATGAACATATGATGCTTGTAAATTAGGGAGAGGCATAAAGTTTTGAAGAAGCCTATTGAATGAAAAAAAATGGGTAGAGAAAAGTCATAGAAGAAAAGATAAAGTCTTTGTATGAGAACTATAGTTATGACTTGGTATAACTTCCTAAAGGAAATAGGACCCTGAAACATAAATGGGATTACAAAATGAAAATTGAAGAGGATAACTCACTTCCAAGGCAGAAAGTTTATCTACTTGTGAAGGGATTCGATTTGAAAAAATGTCTTGATTTGAAGAAATTTTTTATCTGAAGGTTAAAATGGTTTAAATTTGGGTTTTCCTTTGGTTTGTTTCGAGTTTGAATTTTGAGATTTAACAACTCTCTGCGAAGACAACGTTTATGTACAATAATTTGAAAAATAAAATCTATATGGAGAAACTAGAAGTATTTAGAGTAAAAGACAAAGTAAACTTTGTGTAGAGGTCGAAGAAAAAATTTGTATTGACTCAAATAGTCTCCAAGATGTATACATGACTTTTGTCACCTTCGTGATGAATCACAGGTATATAAGGACTATTTTATGTTAAGCGTTTCGAGAAGATATTTATAGATGGTTACTTCACTATTATCCTACTTTATGTAGACGATATGATGGTTGTTGGTCCTAATGCAAGTTATATTTAGAATTTGAAAAAAGGATCTCAAAAAGGATTTTAAAATGAAAGATTTGGGACCATCAAAATAGATACTTAGGATGAATATCTCTCCAGAGAGAAAAAGTGGAAATCTTTTGTTGTCTTAAGAAAGATGTATTAAGAAAGTTCTAGAAATATTCAACATGAGTAAGGTGAAAGTAGTTAGCTTTTAACTTGAAACCTAATTCAATTTAAGTGCAAGTCAGTGTCCTTTACCTATTAATGACAAAGATGAAATGAAAAACGAATTTCATACATTAGTATGGTTCGTGCAAGACCGGACATTGCTCAGGCAGTTGGCGTTGTAAGTCTATTTCTCTAAATCTGGGTAAAGAGCATTTGGTAGACATAAACTTGATTTTCAAGTATTTAAGAGGCATTTCTAGAGTATGATTTTGTTTTAGTGATGGAAAAACTATGTTAGATGGATATTCAAATGCATAAATGGCAAGTTATATCGATATGAGATAGTCCACATATGTATACTAAATTATCTTTGCAGGGGAAACAATTCAGCGTTAATCTAGATCATAAAGTCTTTTTTTTTTTTTTTTTTTTTAATTGTTCATGAATATTATATTGTAAAGAATTTTTTTGGTTGCATAACTTTTGAGGTTGTAACAAGAGCGGTGCATTTTTTTATTGTGGTAGTTAGGGTCATTCATTTTTCAAAGAATTTAAATTTTCGTGCGACATCAAAATATGATTTTAGGTACACTTGGATTCATGATGTTGGATATGAAGTTACAACAACTAGAGAACATTACACAAATGAGAATGACTCAAATATGATGATACTTTTTAAATTTTTATTTTTTTAGAAAAACTTGAAAATTGTAGTGAAATGAGGTAGATGGGATGATTTGTTGGGTGTATCTAGCCATGATATTGGACCAAAAATCCAAGCCAATGTTGGGATTAATTAATTACAAAAACAAAGAAAAAACTCTTTAGGGCTTCTCTTGTGAAAGAAAAAAAAACAAATTTTTGGGCTACCACGTTGTACCTAAAAAAATTAGAGAGATAAAGGAAAATGACATAACAAAGGTAAAGAGAGAAAGGAAAATGAGATAACAAAGGTGAAGATTCAACTTTCCAGATTTATGATCGAACGATGCTTTGAATTCCGTTTGGATGAAATTTTAGTCATCCTCTCGGTGTCAATTACTATATTTTGGTTAGTCTTAATCATTTGTAATTTTCTTCTTTTTTGTCAATAGGTAATGCTATCCAAACTTTCTTTTAGCATTTATTATCGAATCCACCTTCCAATGATGTATATGTTATGATCCAAGAATTATTCTCTTGAAATTCAGGACAATTGTAAACTCATTATTTTTTAAAATGTGGAAGTTGATATCGGATTTTAATCCTATAATTGTTTTCCCACCTATGGGTTTTCCACACAAAATTATGTGTCTTATTTTATTTGTTACTTGCTTTACGTTGGTTGATTTCTTGTGGACATTGAAAATTAGCTAATCCTATTTTAAACATACAAAGAGAGAATGATATTTATTAGGGAAAAGTACAATTTAGATCATCTAACTATTGACACATTTCTAAGTGGTCTCTCTAAATTTAAACGTTTCATTTCAAACCCTCTACGTATCATAACGTTTCAAATTCGTCATTCCGTTAGAAATTCAGTTAAAACTGACGGAATTTAAAGGCAAAATGGTCTTTTCACGTTTTGCTAATTTTTTAATCATTTTTAATTTTTTTTTTCTCTCTCTCTCTCTCTCTTCCTCCCTTTCCTCTCTCTCTCCTGCCACCTCCCTCATTCCCTCTCCCCGCCACCTCTCTCTCCCTCCCACCCCACCCCCTGCAACAGGGGGCGCAACCACCCCTGTTGCAGGGGGGGTGGAACCACCCCCTGTTACGGGGTGGGGTGGGAGGGAGAGAGGGGAAGGGGAGGAAGAGGGAGAGGGAGGTAGCAGGGAAAGGGAAGGAGGGAGAGAGAAAGGAAGGGGAAAAAATTAAAACAAAAAAATTAAAAAAAAAATTAATTAAAAATGATTAAAAAAATTAAAAAAACGTGAAAAGACCATTTTGTCTTTGAGATTCTGTTAGTTTTAACGGAATCTGTAACGGATGGACGAATTTGAAACGTTATGATACGTAGAGGGTTTGAAATGAAACGTTTAAACTTAGAGGGACCATTTAGAAATTTGTCAATAGTTAGAGGGTCTAAATGGTACTTTTCCCTATTTATTATTTACTTCTCAATTCGATAGGCTTTGAGTAGTGGACGACCAGGTTTGAGTAAAACTAAAAACAAAATCAGGAAAATCTCAATGATCCAATGGCTGGTCGGGAGGTGAGGGGCAGGATCGTGGCTTAAATTTACACCCTTATTTGCCCTTGGCCCACCTTCCCACTGCCACCGCCCCCACACGCCAAAATGTTTTTCTAAGTAGTGATGTGTTAGTGTGAAAAGATAAATAGAATAAATAAATAAATAAAACCTTGAATAGATATTTATGTAATTCAATGTATAATTATTTAATTATTTTAAAATAATTAAAAGTGAAATTGAGGGGTGACAATTAAAACTGAACCAATAGGTAACCGAAAAAAACCAAATAGAACGGTCCAATTTTGAAACTGACTAAATGGTTTTGGTTGTGGTATTGGTTTTGTAATTAGTAGCCGAAGCGGTTTTGATTTTGACTTGGGTTTTGAGATTGTAATTGTGAATACGAACCGCGTAACCGAACCGTGAGACAGATATTTTAGATATAATTTTATGATATATGTACACTCTAATTTTTTTTATATATTTATAGTTTAACCCCTAATATATATATGTGTGCACGAGCGCGCATGTGTGATTTATTTATTTACAGTTTAACCTATTATATATATATATATATATATATATATATATATATATATATATATATATATATATATATATGACGTACCCGGATTTTGAAAAATAAAATAAAATAAACAAATATATAAAAGCATTTTTTGTTTTTTTCTTTATGTTTTTTTTTTTTTTTGAAAATATTAAGGAGATAGACTTTTAAAGCGCCAATTTCTCAAAAAATAACTTAAGCCAATTTTTTAAAAGGTGTCGCCACCTAGCATTTAATTTAAATGGTGTGCTAGATTATATGATTTTTTATTTAAAAATAATTTGCAAAATGGATTAAGTAAAATTTTGACTCCAAAATCACGGTCTAACCAAATATTTGTTTTTAAAATGTTCGGGGGTCTATTACGCTCGGGGAAAGTGTGAGTCACTTAAAACGTCCGTCCAAAAACGGTATCTTGTCCAATTAAATCCAATCAAAATTCAAATCCAAATGTTTGATTTGATTTTGAAATCTAATCTTCAAAACTTATTTTGTTTTTATGTTTTTTTTTTTTTTATGTTTTTTTTTTTTTTTTTTATTCTGTCTTTTTTTTTAATTAATTTTTTTTAAACTTTCGTTTTTTTCTTTTTACTTATTTATTTTAAACTCAAGAGAAAATTTTTTCTTCTTTTTTTGATTGATTGTTTTTTAAAATTTTGATTTCTTTAAATAAAGAGAACATTTTTTTTGTTTGTTTTTTAATTTTTCCTTTTTTTTTTGGATATTTTAATTTCCATTTTTTAATTTTTTTTAATAATTTTTATTTTTTATTTTTCATTTTTTTTTGTTTTCTAACCCTGAATTTTTTTTTGTTGTTGTTGTTTTTTTTTGTTTTTTTGTTTTTTTTTTTTTATTTTATTAATTTTTTTTTCCTTTTTTTTTTCCTTTTAAATTTCCTTTTCCTTTTTTGTTTTTTTTTTTTTTTAAATAAGGAGAAAATATTTTCGTTTTTTTAATTTTACTTTCCTTTATTTTTTTTTTTTATATATATATATTTTTTTTTATAAATACAAAACTTTTTTTTTAAAAAAAATAGAATGGAAAAATAAATCTTGTTTTGTTTATATATATATATTAAATGTTCCCATGTATAATCGTTTATCAAATATTAGTAATTTAATAAGGATGACCCTTGTGGGGTTTAATATAGCGAGTTTTAAGTATATGATATTTCAATAAAATGACGGAATATGGATGCATGCCAAAATATTTTTTTTAAATATATATATATATATATATATTTTAAAGAAACAAACTATAAGGGAGTTGATTGGTTTGGAAAACATGATAAAACGTATTTTGAAAAAAATTTCATTCTTAAAAAAATACAGTTTTTTATGTGAAAACCATTTGGAATGACTCATTTTTACTAACTTTTCAAAAATACTATCCTTTCAAAAAGACTATATTTTTATTATTCACAATTGTTTTATTTTTTTGTGTTTTTCTTAAAAATCAAAATGATTTGATATTTTTTAGAAAAACTAATTTTTTTCGTTTTGTATAATGAAATATATATGAAATGTAAATAAAAAATTTATTCCTTCCATTTTACCAACTTATCTCAAGCTCAAAACTTGGCTTCGGGAAGTACTTTCTTAAACCCATCATTTTAAAATTTCACACTAGTTATAAATATATATTGTAAATTGATAATATGGGGGCTGCCAAAGCAATCCCCTATCATCATTCTTTTGCTTCCCACTACCCCCTTTATATTTTTTTATTATTTCTTTTCTTTTCTTTTTTTAAGATATATATAAATTTATGTGTGTGTGTGTCTATATATATATATATACACACACACACACACACACATACACATACTAGTGTATAACCCGTACCTGAAGGCATGGGTGTAAAATAAAAGCACAGAAAACTAGGGATTTTTTTACATAATCTTTTCTATTTATACAACAGTTAGACATATTTTATCTGAACATCAATAATAATAACAATAGAATAATAATAATAATAATAATAACAATAATAATAATAATAATAATAATAATAATAATAATAATAATAACTAAATTGCATTGTAAAACATCACAAAATAATAAGTATCATTTCATCCATACTATCGATCTGCAATAAGAAAAAAAAATATACATTCTTCATAAATATACACTATTTATATACCTACATAAAGCATCCAGTAGATTCTTTTTTTTGTTTCATCTACACCCTAAAAAATGTTTAAAATACCAAAAAAGAAATTAGACATGAAAAATTACACGAAAAGAATAATTTGAAAAAAATCAATAGTTACAACATATCTTTGCTTGGAGAAAATATTCAATGTTTTTGCTCCCAGTTTTCTTGGAACAAAAACAAAATTATGATATAATAAAAATCTAATTATGTTCCGCTCAAAATTTATAGAAGAAATTTCCCAAAACAGTACAAAATTGTTCCAATGTTTAGAAACCTGAGAGTAAAAAATTACTAAACAAACACCACCTTGGCATTTTCTATTCACAAAATTCTGCATTTGTTCTCAGAAAACTTGTTGTAAAACAAAAAAGAAATTGAGAAATTCATTAATAACTAAGCAAAATAAAAAATTAGAAACATAAATAGAACAGACATGAATCTAAAAACATAAATTAGTACACATATGTCTTATGTTTTGAATCATACATCCACATACGTTGGCAGTAATGAATTAAAATTGACATTCTAAAGTACAACGCAATGAATTTAAAAAATTTAAACTTAAACATAAATTAAAAACAAAACAAAAATTAAGAATTGAATAAAAAAAAAAGAATTAGAAAATGGATCTTTACCTTAATTGTCAAAACGACAAGGACGGTAAATGGTGAAATCGAAAACCTTAAAAATATAAACAAAATTGGACAAAAAAGAAAATTAGAAAATATATAAAGAAAAACAAAGTTTGGAATTGAGGGATGGAGGGAAATATATTACAAAAATTAAGAAGATAGTGTTGTACAAAAGTAAGAAACAAAACAAAGAATGTAAGATTTTAGTTTCCGAAGGCCAAGCAAGGTTAGCAATTGTTTAAAACTTAAAAGTATTGAACTCCCAAAACATTAAGAATGATTAAAATGTAAGATTTTAAGGGACAACAAATCTACACAAACACCTAATGTATTGCCCTAAATATATGAAATTCGGAGAAAAAAAATATGAGTTACCTGGTTCTTGGGTTTGGTTGGGGCTAGGCGTTGCGATGGTGAAATACAATGGGTAGGACAAACAACAATGAGTCTAGCAAAATTATACATCTGTGGTGATAGATTTCTATGATTTTGGAGAGTAAAAAATAAAATAAAAAATGAACCTGTTTCTAAGAAGAGAGAGAGGGAACGACACCTTGATTTCATGTCACGGTGGAGGAGGCCGGCGTTGGCTTGGGGTAGAAAACAAAGCTCATAGTCAGTGTAGAGAGGATGACGGGGCACGACGATGGCTGGTGATGGCGATTGCGATGGAGAGGCGAGGGCATGGCGACATCTACGCAATGGGAGAAGAAGCGAGGAAGAGAGGGTGTTGAATAATGATTTGGGTAAATTTTTGCATTGAATTAGTGCATTTTAAATAGCGCGAAAATGATTTTCAAGGATGGGGTGATGGAGTTTACAGCTTGCAATTTATGGGAAGGAGGAAATTAAGGCTCATAATGAGGCTAGAAGCATAAGAATAAGGAAAGAAAAATAAGAAATGGAAAAAAATATTGACGAAAGGGTTCCGTTTGATTATTTCTTAAAATTGGACAAAAATATTATTATTAATAAATAAATATTTACCTAGAAGGTTTATGTACGTCCTATTTTGTTATATACATATTATACATTTTCGTTTTGATGGTATGAAAATAAAACCGGATTATGCGAAAAATAATTTTCTATTGTTCGTCAATTTCATGAATTTTTAAAAATACCCAAATTTCAGGGCCAAAACGGAAAGTTTCAAAACTTTTGATTTCCCTTGATTTAATTTTAGAAATTAAAATTAACCAAATAAAACATGTTAAACTTTTGATGATATACTTTAATTTGATCAATTTAGTCTAAAAATAACTTTTGCAAACTTTTCATTTTGACCCTAAAACTTTATTTCGGCTTCCCAAACCTCAGTTAGGGTTCTGATTTAAGTTTTTCAAGAATCAATCATTTGAAAATATTAAATAGAATAATTTGAATTAAAATTTATACCTTTTGAATGCCGATTTAAAACTTGTCAAGATTTTTAATTAGGTCCCCTAAACTTTCCAGTTCAACAAATTGTCTTAATTGGCTAATTAGGGAGGACCAATTGGAATTATGATACTTTCATTTAACTCATTTTGAGATTAATTGAACATTACAAACATTAATTTCAAAATATGAGTCCAAATATCAATCTTTCAAAATTTCAAATTAGTCCCAAAACATTTTTCAAATTGAACAATTTTGATTCAAATCCTAATTGAATAACCTTTTTGACTTAATTGAACTTTTGAAATATTAATTTAAACCTTATAGATTTAATTCATTATTTCAAACTTTCAATAAAGCCAATCAGATTTCATATTGCAAAATTCGAACTCAAACTAATTTTTGAAACCTTCAAATTGATTCTTCATTTTCATTTGGATATTTTAAAAATCCATGAATAATTAGCGTGGCAAAATTTTTAATTTTTAATTTCATTTTTTATTTTTTCCCAAAATGCTATGCATGGACGGAACAAAATCCGGTGTCTATATCTGTCATTCTTTGTCATGCAAGTTTACTCGTGGTGTAAAGATAGGAGACACACACCATTTTGTTCCACCACTCGAGTGAGTGAAATGCAAGAAGTTGATGAACAAAATCCTATGAAATGTGCCCCAGCCTGTGGCTGGGGTAATGCAAGCTTGGAGAAAGAAAACTTATCTGGGAATTGACTCGTCTTTTTTTATTATGGAAACTTTAACAAAGATAGAACTAAACCCATATGGGTTTCCTACTTACCTTGGGGACACCAAAGATTAGGTCAAACGTAGTTATGTGAATGCCTCTAGCGGGGCAGGAGAGAAATTGATACAAGATAAAATTGACAGCGGGGCAGGATAGAAATTGATACAAGATAAAATTGACATACCTCCTAGCCTTGGAAAATGAGAGGATTAACACGAAATGGAATTGACTGACCTCTTTGTCTTTTGACAGAGAAAGATTGACATGAGATGGATATTGACTTACCTTCCTACTTTTGGGGCAACGGAGGACTGACACGAAATAAAATTGACATACCTCCTATCTTCAGAGCAAAAATGATTGATATAAGGTGAAATGAACATGCCTCTAGCTTTTGGGAAATAGAGGACTAATGTAAGATAAAGTTGGCATACTTCCCAACCTTGGGACAATCGAAGATTGACACAAAATGGAATTCACCAACCTTCTCGTTCTTCGACGGAGAAGGATTGATAGGGGATGAAATCGATGTACGTCCTGTTTTGGGGAAAATGAGGACTGACACAAAATGAAATTGACATACCTCACGCCTTTGGGGGAAAGAAAGGACTGACACAAGGTGAAATGAACATACCTCTGGCTTTTAGATAAAGGAAGACTGACACGAGAAGAAATGAACATACTTTCGACTTTTGGGCATAGGGGGACTAACATGAGAAGACATTGATATACCTCTCGACCTTTAACAATGGAAGATTGACACAAGATGAAATTAACATACTTCCCAGGTTTGGGCAGAGTAATACTAACACGAGATGACATTGGAAATACCACTAGCTTTGGGCAAGGAAAGACTAACATGAGACAAACTTAACATACATCCTGGATTTTGGGCTAGAGATGATTGACATAGCATAAACTTAACTTACTTCTAGACTTTGGGAAAGGAAAGATTGACACACAATGAAGCTGACATACCTCACTTTTAGGTAAGAGAGGATTGACACGAGATGAAATTAACATATTTTCCAACTTTTGGCAGGGGAAGACTAACACAAGAAAAGATCGGCATACCTCCAAGGTTTTAGACGAATGTGGATTGACACAAGATGATATTGAACATACCTCCTAACTTTTGGCCATAGAGGATTGACATACAATGAAATTGGTATACCTTCCAGCCTATGATAGAGGAAGATTGACACAAGATGAAATCCACATACCTCTCGGCTTTTGGGCCAAAAGAATTTACATGAGATAAAATTGACATACCTCCCAACCTATGGCAAGGGGAAGATTGACACAAGATGAAATCCACATACCTCTCGGTACGAAATTGACTTACCCCCTGACTTTGGGTAAGAGAGGATTGATACGAGACGAAATTGACATACCTCTTGACTTTTGGCATAGGAGGACTGACATGAGACGAAACTAAAATACTTCCTGGCTTTTGGGTAAATGAGGACTGATACAAGATAAAATTGACTTTCCTCCCGACTTTGGGTAGGAAAGAGTTGACATATAATGAAATTGACATACCTTCCGACCTTTGGATCGCGGAGGATTAACACAAGATGAAATTAATATACCTCCAGACTTTTGGTAGGGGAAAACTAACACAAGATGAAATTAACATACTTCTCGACTTTTGACAAGGGAAGACTGATGCCAAATGAAATTGGAAACACTTCCCGGCTTTGGGCAAGGGAATATTGACACAGGACGAACTTGACATACCTCTTAGATTTTGGGCCAGAGAGGATTGACATAAGATGAAATTGACTTACCTCTTAACTTCGGGCAAGAGGGGATTAACACGGTTGACATAATAGGTATAACACATTGATGAATGAACTTTACAATGTGCCCCAACCTATAGTTGGGCGAGAATACATGATTAATTATAAACTACCCCAGCCTTTGGCTAGGAAAATAACAGACTCAGAGCCTTGACAACAGGCAAAGACTATATAATTGATAGGTGGAATTTATCAATTTATTTCCAAATTGAATTTAGTAGTTTTTGAATATTTTTATAGTGTTTTAATTTTTTTAATTAATTTTTATTTATTTTTGTATAAATCAAGTATTTTGGATGAAAAGGAGCAAAAACAGTTGAAAATCAAGCTAATCGGTGGAACGACGATGGAAGAACGGTGGAAAAACAATCAAAACGGCCTTCCAGCATCTGCAACTTTACCGCTGCAGCGGTCCAAATGCAGAGAGTTTCTAAACTTTCTACTTGACCATCGCTGCAGCAGTCACCCGCCAGAAAGCCTACCGATATGCCCACCGCTGCAGCGGTCAATGGCCACCTATTTTAGATATTTTTGTTTATTCCTTTTTCGTTTCTAATCCATTCCCATTATTCTAATAACACCTAGGGATTGTTTTTGGAGTGTTCTAAAGGATCTCTCAACCAACCAAGAGGAGGAACTTAATTGGAGAAGAGGAAACAAGATCAGAGCGATTTTTACGGATGCCACCTTCAAATAACGGCTATTCTCCCTCATTTATCTCTTTATTCTTAACTCATTTTTGGTTGTTTGAACATGTATATATTATTTATCATTGAATATATGCTTATGGCCAAGAGCTGAACACTGATTATCTAAGGGATTGATGTATTTTACTAATATACGTTATTTGTTTGAATCCGTATTTTGTTAACGGTTGTTCTTTCCTATTCAATTGTGTTTACTGTTCTTTCACTTCATTTATATGCTTGTTTAGAAATATTGAGAAATCGGGATTTGACACTCGGGAGTGGTAACCCCGAATTCAGACTAAGGTTTAAACACAATGTGACGATCTAATGACCCGGGAGGGCCTTAGAAAGTAGGAAATCTGTGAGGTTGGAATGAGACTCATGTGACCAAGTGTCGTATAGACGCTCGAGTGAGACTTTGGTGTTGACGCAAAGTCGCATATTCTTTCACTTTACACTCGGGAGAAGTAGTGAGTGAGTTTTCGATACCTAGATTGTCGAATAGATTTGAATACCGTTAATGTAAACTAGATTGGATCAAATATGTAGAGGTAAACGAAGTTAATCCATAGATAATCTATTCTCATATAGTTTAATTAGTATTATAGTTTAATTAATTGTTAATTTAGTATTTTATTTATAAAAACAAAACCTATTTTTTATCATCTAAATAAAGTTAGGTTATGACAATTACGATACTCAACGATAATCTAAACCAATCCCTGTGGATGCGACAACCCTTACTCTTCCCATTATACTAAAACTTGACCCGTACACTTGTGGTGAAAGTAGCGAGTAATATTCTACTACCAAATATTTGGCAGTGTTGTAGAGGATTAGTTTTTAGATTGTTGTTGATATTTTGAGTAAATAAATTGATTTTAATTTAGGCATTTATTTTGTTTATAATTTCTGTTTTTAGTTTTGTTTCTTTTGAAGAGTACTTGAAGATGTTAGATCAATAAATACTGTTGCATTTATTTCAACAGGATTTCGAGCTGTTTTATTGTGCTTGGGATCGATATAAGGAGTTGCTTATTCGGTTTCCAAATCATCGTTTCCCGAGGGAATGTCAACTATTGAACTTCCTCGATGGGTTATAAGCCGCAACAAGAAAATGGGTTGAAAGAGGAAACGGTACGGTACTCAACTTGGGTATTAGAAGACATGGCTGAATTTAATTATTTTAGTTGGAATTATTCAACAAGCTACCAAAGTTTGGGCAATAATTCCACCGGTTCGGCACCATGGATTGACATCTTGGACTAACAGGATGAGTCTTCTCCCACATAGGAGGAAATGTTAGCTGAATTTATGGGGGAGACTCAAGATTTCTGGAGGGAGACGAATGACCTGCTTAACGAGCATAAGGTTCGTCTTGACAATATTGAGATGACCTACGCTAAAATTGATGCTATCGTAACATCTATTCAGATGCAAATCGGTTAGTTTATTTGCTATATTGAGGTCGAGTCAAAAACGGTGGCACTAAGAGACACACACGCCACATGCATTGAAAGCTACCAGGAAGAACCGGATACGAGTGGGAGGAACTTGGGTGCATTTTATGATGATGATTCTAATAAGGAGAAAACCCAAGCGAGGATCAAAGATTCTGATTCTTAACCATTAGAGATCCACATTGTGATGTCACTACCGATCCAAGACGATCACATCTACGAGGATCCTATGTGGCTCACTTGTCCTTCACCACCTTCAGCACCGTTCTTTTATGCCTACCTAGCACATGAGCCGACAACGAGTTACGTTGAGAGCTTAGGCCAATCATTGCCAAATCTCGCCAATCTTGAGGGTATTATGAATCAAGATCCATATGTGGTATTGTATGACACATAATATGGGCGGAAGCCACTCTTTGACGAGCCCTTCTCTGTGTCAAGCCGAAGACCTTAGATCAAGCGTTTCTTGGGAGGCAACCCATGTCCAAAAATAAATTAGACACGTCACTGCCAACTTGATTAGGAGGCGAGCTTGTCTCGCCTCCCAAGTACGTGTTCTAAACCCCTATCTTCGTTATCATGCTTTATTAGGATCGCTGATGGGTCACTGTGGACATTGCCCGTTTTAAGTTTGGAGATGATGTGTAGTATGCTAGTATGTTTTATTGTTGTTAGTTATGTTGTATTGTTTTTAATGTATGCATGTTTGTTTAGGTTAGTGTTAGTATGTGTTTATGTTATTAGTTATTTTTATGTGCTAAGTTTTGTACTTCATCTAGGCTATTACCTGATGATGAGTCTATCCCCTAGTTGTTTATCGAGGTCGAGGGTAATTCTTATTCATGTGTGTTCTATGTGCTTGAAAACTTGTTTTAGTAAAAGTTATTGTGGATCCTACTTGCACGAGCACTTAAACTCAATGTATAACTATCCAATTGATTTAATGCCGATTATCCGTTAGCCAAGTTCATGACAATAGGGATTCTAGAACCTGATTTGGGGAAAATTTGAGACAAAATCCTAGGCGAGGTAGTTCAGGAGATATGATTTAGGCATTCATTTTGATTGCTTGAGCCTTTGAATCTTACCTTGCTATATGTTTATCCCTCGTTACCTTGTCGAAGTCGAAATGCCGTTTCAATTCTGAACACGTAACTAATACCCTGGCTAATTAAATTCTTTTTAAACCACTATCGCTAAACCTAATGCAAAAATTTGAGTGAAATCAAGTCAGTTTTTATTTATGCTACTTGAAGTGAGCGGTTTGGGTTTTGGGCGAACTATTGAATGGTTCGGTATTTGAGTACTCACTTGTCATTTTTCTATCGAATTTCGACACCCATGAAATTGTATGAATTGAATAAGTTTGGGGGTGTGTTTGATGAAAAAAAAAAAAAGAAGAGAAAATCATGTGTATATACGGTTTTATTTTTCTTTGTTTTGACAAGTAAGTACTAAGTTTTATACAACTAGTTCGGGATTGTTTCGAGTTTATCTTTGGGGTTACAAATGTGAGTGATCTAAGCATGTGTCTCAGGTATTGTTAAGTTAATAACGTTAATCTGTTTTCTATTCCTGATATACTCGTGCCCATTTTCCAAAAATCGAACCTAGTCTTATTGAGCTTTTTGAATTTTCGAGCCTACATTAGTGGAGAATAGAACCCTATAAGGCATATAGATTTCCTATACCTTATTGGATTTAGTCATGAGCTTTATTGGTAGATAATCCAATCCGATCGGTGGATATTTGTATAATTAAGTTTTCGCACACACACTTTGACAAGATCTAGAATGGCACTTACTATTATCGAATGTTGAAATTATAGAACACCACATAGTGCGTTTTACTCTTGAAATCGATATATTTGGGGGTCGATGAGGGAAAAATGTTTGGCCAGTTAGATGAAATTCAAAACTTGCACGTTATTATTATTTTTAGTTCTTTTGTGTTTTTTGTTTTGAGTATTTAAATTCTATAATTAGTTGTGGTATTTTCGTTTATTGTATGAGTGTTTTGTTCGAGAACTAGTAAAGTTCTAAGTTTTGGGGTATTTGATAGGTAGAATTTATCCATTTATTTTCAAACTGAATTTGATAGTTTTTTAAGTATTTTTATAGCGTTTTAATTAGTTTTTATTTATTTTTATATAAATCAAGTGTTTGGGACGAAAATGAGCTAATACGGTTAAAAATCAAGCTAATCGGTGGAACGATGGTAGAAGAACAGTGAAAAAACAAGCAAAAAGACCTTCCAGCATCTGCAGCTGTCAAAATGCAGAGAGTTGCTAAACTTTCTGCTTGACTATTACTACAACTGTGAATCCACCGTTGTAGCGGTCACCCACTAGAAAGCCTACCAACATGCACACCGCTGCAGCGGTCAATGGCCACCTGTTTTAGATATTTGCTAGATATTTTTGTTTGTTCCCTTTTTGTTCCTAATCCATTCCCATTATTCTAAGAACACCTAGGGAGTATTTTTGGACTGTTCTAAAATAACTCTCAACCAATAGGAGGAGGAACTCAATTGGAGAAGGGGAAACAAGATCGGAGCGGTTTTTACGGACTCTACCTTCAGATAACAGCTATCCTCCCTTGTTTCTCTCTTTATTATTAACTCGTTTTTTATTGTTTGAACATGTATATATGATTTATCATTGAATAAATGGTTATGGCCATGAGCTAAACACTGATTATCTATGAGATTTATGTAGTTTACTAATATACATTGTTTGTTTGAATCCTTGTTTCGTTAAAGATTGTTCTTGCTTATTCGATTATGTTTACCATTCTTTCACTTCATTTATATGTTTATTTAGATATTTGGAGAAATCGGTATTTGACACTCGGGAGAGATAACCCCGAATTCGAACTAGGGTTTAAACACAACGTGACGATCTAATGACTCGAGAAGGCGTTAGAAAGTTTACAATCCATGAGGTTGGGGTGAAACTCATGTGATCAAGTGTCGAATAGACGCTTGAGGGGGACTTTGGCATTGATGCGAAGTCATATATTTTTTCACTTTACACTTGGGAGAGGTAGTGAGTGAGTTTTCGATACCTAGATTGGCGGATAGATTTGATTATCGTTAATGTAAACTAGATTGAATCAAACACGTATAGGTAAATGAAGTTAATCCCTAGATAATCTATTCCCATATAATATAATTAGTATTATAGTATAACTAATTGTTAATTTAGTATTTTATTTATAAGAACAAAAACTTATTTTTTATCACTTTAATAAAGTAAGGTTATGACAATTACGGTACTCAATGATAATTTAAATCAATCCATGTAGATATGACAACCATTACTCTTCCCATTATACTAAAACTTGACCCGTACACTTGCGGTGAAAGTAGCAACATAATATTCCGCTACCAATAACGTACCCCGGCCTATGGCTTAGGTGAACATTCCCTAGCCAGCGGGTGGGGTTGGTGATCACTCTAAAGGTACCCCTAAGAAATGGTTGTCCCATTAGGGCCATGAGTGTCACATAATGAAGGATTACCTTGAACATCGATATTTTAGCGAGTGCCAATGGTCTATGCATCTCAACTTTTAGGATTTCTTACAAATGATTAACCACAACATTTCCCAAAATATGAACGAAAAATGGCTTTTGTCACAATCCCTCAAATTTTTACTCGAGTGTTGAGGGACTTTTCTGCTTGGTTGATGTGCACCGCTTGAATTAATCTAAAAGTAATAGTAACAAGGCCGCCTATGATCCTTCTCAAAAATCTCGAAAGGAAATTAATTTTGGCTTGAAAATCCTATTTCAACTTGGAGGCAGGGCCTAAATATAGGTTAAGAATTTCTCATCAAATTATCTTGATTTGGCCTGCTAGACTCAAGTTTTTTTCCCAGTTGCCTGGCACTTCAGTACTTGGGGTTCCGTATTCCTGTATGCTCTGTATCTCCTCAATTTTTGCAAAACTGCTTTAGCCAAAAATAGGTAAAATGTTGAAATTTTACTAAAACAAGTACCTTAAACACCAAGTATGATATTTGTGAGATTTTGAGTTGGACCGCCGAGTGTATGATTTTAATACAGTTTTAGACCATTTCTAATATTCCTTTTACAGATTCTAACTCAAATCGAGTCCCTCAGGTTCTAACGCTAAAAACCTCCTGTGCTCGGAGGAAATTGGCCCCCAGCGAGATAACGGAAGAAGAGTCTTGGGTGAATCGAGCTGCTCCTTTTCCAACTCTACTATTCTTTTTGTTCACTTTTTGTTCTTGTAATTTTTGCCCTCAGCCCCCTTTTGGGTTTTCACTAAGGCCAGCTCTCACATTTTTGCACCTCAACACCTTTTTGGGTTTTCATTGGATCAGTGGTTTTGTATCTTGCTACGATCCCTACAATCTTTTTATGGTACTCTTTCGAGCTTTAACCATGTTCGGGTCGCACTTACCTTCTCTTCCCTCTTTTGCCCTTGTTACCTTTTGGTTAAGAGTCTGGGATTTTTTTAACATATAGTCATGCTGGAAAAAGAAATTGGTAAGTAACTCATTTCATTAAGCAAAGTACTTCTTTATGAAATTGAAATTTATAGGTTTCGGAAATATATTACCATCCATCTCTTAGAGAATCAACGCTCCACCACTCAAGACTTTATGGACTACAAAGGGGCCTTCCTAATTAGGGAAAACTTTCATTTAGCTTCATCTTAAATTGGAAAAATATTTTTGAACACACGCTCATTGGCTTGAAAGACTTCAGGACGAACCCTTTTGTTGTGGGCTCTGGTGATCCTTTGCTTGTAGCACTAACCTTGGCAAATTGTCATCAATCGTTTTTCATCAATAAGGCAGAGCTGGTCCAGCCTCTGTTGTATCCACTTAGTCTCTTCAAGTTTGGCTTCCATAAGTACTCTCCAAGAAGGAATTTCAACTTTGGTGGGGATCACCGCCTCCATCCTGTAGACTAAAGAGTAGGATGCCACCCCTGTTGAGGTTTGGACAAGGTTCAATAAGCCATTAGGGTATAGGGTAACATGAAGTCCTACTCCTTATAATTGTCGATCATCTTTCAAATGATTTTCTTGATGTTTTTAGTGGAGCTTCTATGGCACCGTTTATTTTTGGGTGGTATAGTGTAGAGTTTCGATGCTCGATCTTGAATTGCTGACAAATTTCTTTGATGTCCGAGCCTTTCAAATTCTTGGTGTTGTCGGTGATCAGGGCTTGCGGAAACCTGCACCTTGTCATGATCTTTGATAATTTGGGCTACTATTTTCTAAGTTACCCGAGTCAAAGAAATTGCCTCTACCCACTTAGTAAAATAGTCGATTGCTACCTGGATGAAACGATGACTGCTCGGCAACTTTGGAGTGATTTCCGTAATAACATCCATCCCCCACATTGAGAAGAGCCAAGGGACCTCAAGGAAATGAAGTTGCAAATGAAGGATATGGATCTCGCCACCATGGATTTGACAGTTATGACATCTCAGCACAAACTGGACACAGTCATTTTCCATCGTCACCCAAAAGTGGTAAGTCATTAGGATCTTATTTTCAAGCATCAAGCCACTCATATGGGGCCTGCATACTCCACTGTGGACTTCTTTCATCAACTAGATGGCCTCTTCTCCCACGACACACATCAGCAATCCCATGTAAAGATCACTTGTTCAAAGTTTCTCCGCTCAGGAAGAATTGGTCGGCTAGCCTTTGGAGGGTTTTTTAATCCACTCTAGATGCTCCTTTTGGGTATTCTCAATTCTTTAAGAAATTCTTGATATCTTGGTACCATGGGTCTTCGGTGGGTCCAGCCTCAAGTTGAGAATAGTAGGCCGGTTAACATTGAACCCGTATCACTATCAATATTATGTCATCATATTCTTGGGTCAGTAAGATCATGGAAGCCAATGTAGCTAAGTCATCCACAAAATCATTCCTAAACCTCAAAATTCTCTCAAACGCAATCATTTTGAACTACTTACAGATATCCAAAAGACCATTGTTGTAGGCAGCTAGCGTTGGATCCTTTGTTGCATACTTGTCAGTCATTTAGTTAATGATTAGTTATGAATCTCTATATACCAATGTCTCTTTGATTTTCATATCGATGACCAACTGAAGTCCCAAAATACACACATCATACTCCGCCTAATTGTTGGTGCTTTAAAACTTTAACTTAGAAGCATCCAGATAATGTTACTTATCTGGGAAAATGAGGACAACTTTGATTTCAACCCCTCGAGAATTCACTGCTTTATCGAAGTATATTTTCTAGACCGTCTCATCTTCTTCTTCATCCATCGAATAGAATGAATCATCTAGGAAATGGGTTTCTATAGGTTGGTAGTCTATTTCAGCTAGACAACTAGCCAATTAATCTACTATGGCCTGACCCTTCACTGACTTTTGGGTCTTGTAGATGATGAAAAATTCTGTTAACAATATTTTCCACTTCGTTACTTTTCCCGATAGGATCAGCGTCTCGAATATGTATTTAAGGGTATTAATTCTAGCTATCAAGTATGTAGTCAATGGAAGCATGTAATGGCGTAATCTTTGAGTAGCCCAGGCCAAGGCGCAACCGATTTTCTCGAGAAATGTATAGTTCTCCTCGTATTTTGTAAGATATGTACTTAGATAATAGATGGCTTGCTCCTTCTTTCCAGGTTCATCCAGTTGGCCCAAGATAGTACTCATGGAGCAGTCTAATACTGATAAATACAGTAAAAGTGGAATTCCTTCTCAAGATGGTACTAAGACAGTCGGGTTAGTCAAATAAGTTTTAATCTTCTCCAAGGCATCTTGGCAATCAGCATTCCATTGTCCATCTCTCTTTTTTCGAAGTCACTTAAAGATCGGCTCACAAGTGGCAGTGAGTTGGAAGATAAATCTGCCAATGAAGTTTAATTGACCCAAGAAACCCCGAATCTTATTTTCATTATTTGGCGGTGGAATTTTAATAATGGCTTGGGCTTTTTTGGGAACAATCTTGATCCCATGGTGATTTATCCTGAAACCAAAGAGTTTTCTCGATGTTACCCCAATGGCACACTTTGGTGGATTGAGCTTCAGCTGATACTTTCAAAGTCGATCGAACATTCTTTTTAGGTGATAAAGGTGGTCCTCATTTTCCAGAGACTTGACAATCATGTCATCGACGTATACCTCTATTTCCTTCTGCATTATGTTGTGGAAAAAGGTTGGCATTGCTCTTTGGTACGTTGCCCCAGTATTTTTGAGACCAATAGGCATCGCCCTATAGCAGAAGACTCTCTACGATGTGGTAAAGGCTGTCTTTTCTTGATCTTATTCATCCATTAGAATTTGATTATGGCCGTAGAATCAAGAAACAAATTAGTAGAGTTTACGCCCAGCAGTGTTGTTGATGATGATATGGATGTTCGGCAGTGGAAAGTAATGTTTCAGACTTGCTCGGTTAGGATCATGATAATCCACACAGGCTCTAATTTTTCTGGATGACTTTGGCATCAGAACAACATTAGAGAGCCATTCAGTGTAGTTGCAGACTTCGATCATTCAGGCATCGAATTGTTTTATGATCTTTTCCTTGACCTAAAGACTAACAGCAAACCTTAACTTCCTCAACTTCTGTTTGATGGGAACACATCCTAGCTTTAGAGGCAGCTTTTGAGTCACAGTGCTTTTGTCTAGTCCCACTATGTCATTGTCGAATCAGGCAAAGACATCCTGATAGTCAACTAAGAGAGAAATTAGTTCTTTCTTTTCCAAGGTAGTGAGTGATGACCCAACCTTAACTTCGTTCAGGTCCTCCGAGGTCCCAAAATTTATTAATTTTGTCTCATCTATGCTAGGAATTAGCTTATTCTCATATTCCACAAAGACTTTCCGACTCTCACCATCATATTGTATAAATGAGTCTTCCTTTGTTTCTATTCTTGTTAGATCATAGTCTAGTTTTGTATTAAAATCATACTCATCGCGTTCAAACTCAGTGGTATTACATGTATCATATATTGGTGATTTAGGTAACCTGAAAAAGTAAAAATTTAAAATTTAAACCATAATTTGGGATAAAGCATAATTACATTCATTGAGATAAGCTAATACAAAGAAAAAAAAAATTATCCAGAAGGCTAGCTGAATGGAAAGGTGAATACAAGATTTTCTCAATTTTACCAAAACGCCTGACGTACTGGAGAGACACAAGAGTCCCAGTTCTGCAACTTTTCGGTTCCTTTCACTTTGATGCTAGTCTTGCAACTCGATCCTACCTCCTAGAAGATGACGTTCACTAAGGATGTACACGGTCCGGGTTTCACCCAGTTTCGTACAAAACCAAAACCAAAACCGTTTAACATATAAAAAACAAAAAAGAAAACCAAAATCGCCAGTTTGTTTTTAAATAGATTTAAAAATGGACCATTTCATTTTAACCAAAAGCAAAAATCAAAACCGCGAAACTATGAAACCGTTTAAGATTTTTAAATTTTTTAAAAAGTCAAAACCAAAATCGCAGACCATTATTTATTATATATGAACAAAACATAGCTAAAATGTAAAACATAAATTTGCAAAACAAAAACCAAACCAGAAAACTATTAATTATAAATATTACCAATGATAAATAAAATACAACAATAAAATAATAGTTGCAAATAATACAAACAATCACCAAATCATTCCCATACATGAATTAAGAGGGCGAATCAAGGAGTGATTGATGGTCAAGATATGACAATCGAAAGATGAGAGGAAGAGAAAAGAAAGAAGAAGATAAAGAGAAGAGCTAAAGAGTAAAGATGAAATCTAAGAACGGAAGGAGCAAATGAAAAAAAAACCCTACCAGTCGCTAGCCTATAAGTGCGCGCGCGCACACACACACAGACACACACAGACACACATACACACACACACACACACACACACACACACACACATATATATATATATATATATATATATATATATATATCGATTACACGGTTACATGGTTTGGCTCACGGTTCGGTTACGAGGTTACTACCCAAAACCAAAAACCAAAATTACTTCGGTTGCTAAATTTAAAACCAAAACCAAAACCAATTAGTCGGTTTCAACCAAGACCATTCAGTTCGGTTTCTCTCGATTACTTGTCGATTCATTTTTTTTTTTTTTCCATCCCTAACGTTCTCAGTTGTTTAATTAAGGACTTTCTGATGATGAAGTTGGAATCCCACTGCCCTGTCTTCTTGGTTGATTGTTTCTACTGGATAGGGGAACACGACTCATATGTGTGGGATTACTAACAGTTGATTTCTTTGGCATCCAGTCTTTCTGTCTCGAAAGAACTTGGCCCTATCTTTTCAGGTAGGCTTGTACCCTAGCCTGAACCTTTCTCTTTTCTCTTGGACCTCGATCGGCTCTGTCATTCTGTCCAGATTCTTTCCAAGTCCCTTTCTAAGGATACATCCTAGAGAATTCATCTCCTTGGCTACAGATATTATAGCATTTGACAGTGACAAGACTAAGTCATGTCTATCTTTATTCATGGTTATGGTATTTACAATGTCCAACACTTGATAAGAGGCCTCAACCTTCTCTTTCTCCATTTTCTTTTCTTCGGTTGCCAACAGGATATACCAAGTTATTGCTTGGAGAATAGGTGCAACATCTAGGTTTGCCTTGATTACATAAAGCGTATTGTCGATAATAAACTTGATTCTTTGGTACAGCGATGAGGGAACTTTACCAGCGTTATAGATCCATAGTCTTCCCAAAAATATATTGTATGATGCCAATATGTTCAGGACTTGATCTACAAATCAATTTCCCCGACGCCATCTCTTTCCATTCCATCAAAAGCCCGGACTATTGTCTTCAAGTGTTGTCATCGGCATAATGTGCAATGCTGACCTATTATCAATTAATACCTGGGATATAAGCATCCTGTGACTCTCCACTATGATGTTCAGGTGCTTGTTGTAACCGATACTATCTTTATCAATGTCGGCATCAGTAAAATTGATGGTGTCCGATCCCGACAGTTGTTTAACCAGCGTAACAAACTTTTCTGGTAGGGTTGTACTCGACAAGTGAGCTTCGTTCAGGACTTTCAACAAGGCTCATCAATGTACCTCGAAGGATAAAATCAATGACAATATCAAAATTTGCGCCAGGACTTTGCTCAATTGTTCTACAACCTTGTATTCAGAATTCTTCTTTGCCCTTAAGAAATCTTGACTTTCTTGGTTTGTAACCAGTTTCTTTAGGGCCCCCTTCGGATATTTCTTGAGGCCCAAGTCAACTTCTGTAGAGTGCATACTCTTCCGGCTCAGATTATGCCTTCACTTTCTCCAGTTGAGATTGGCAATACTTTTCCATCTTCAATTTTTGTAACTATTTCATAATTCCAGGGTCCCCTGTTTAGAGCTTTCATGGGTTCTTGGATTGGGAATGACAACACTAAGGACTTCTCTAATTTTCCTGTGACCTTATCTGGGTGTAACTCAAATCCTTCTTTGACAATCTTGGAGTGTAGACATATTCCATTGATATAAATCATGAAGACCTCTTCTTTAACAAAGATCATATTTACCCTACTCTCTGAGGGGGCATGCTCTGGTAATGGATTCTATTGGCAATTTGATGTAGTGGCCTCGTTCTTCTTAGGGAATGTGATGGATCATGTCTGAATGAACTGTCAGATCTTATTTTATAATTCAAAACATTACTCTGTCGTATGCCATTTGGCCCCCAAATGGTTTTCGCAGAATGCGTTTAAGGTGGTGGCTCGACTTCCAAGCTTGGGAGCATAGAAGGGTGAGGGAGTTAGCATTCTTTGTTTTAAGCAGTGTCGGAACAACTCAGTGAGAAAGACCAAGAGATTTAATAACTCTTCGTCTTTATTTTGGACAAGTCTCCCATCAGCACAAGGTGGATAATCTAAATGGTATTAGATTTCGGGGTTGGGGGAGTTATTTATGATTCGGGGTGGGGGATTCACGTTTGGTTGGTATGGGGGTATCTGGTAGGTGGGGGCCTGATATCGGGGGTAGTTTTGTGGATAGCCTTGTGGAGATAATTTTGGTAAGGCGGAGGTATGTTTTGGTGGGCAATTGGAAAATGGGGATAATATGGACGATTTGGATAAATGTATGATCGATTTTGGAGATAATTTTTGTTTTGGCGGTTTTGGTAGGGATACTTACGTTTTGTATTAGGTTAGCTTTCAGTAGGGAGAAACTGGGTGTTTTGGTGAGATGCTTGTTGGGTGACTATAATGACAACCACTTCACTTTTCTTCTTTCTTGGTGGGCCAACTTTGTCCTGGAGTCAGACGAGGGTTCTTTGATCTTTCCATTCCTTATCCCCTCTTCTACAATTTCAACTTTCTTAATTGCATCACCGAAGGGAACTACCACTATACTCGACAAGCTGTGATAAAATGGCGCTATCTGAATGGGTTTAAATATGGTTAACTGAGCCTTTTCGCTCAATCTAGGAACAACTTTGGCAACCTCCTCTCTCCAATGGGCAGTATATCTCCGGAAGCTATCATCATTTCTTTTCAATATTTGGTAGAGGGCACTACGATCTGGTGCGGCGTCTTTGTTATATACGTATTGCTCACAGAAGGCCTCTACTAGTTCATTGAAGGTCTTAATTTGCATTAAGTCTTGCATCATATACCAGTTAAGTGATGGTACCTTCAATGACATGTGGAACAATTTTAGGTAAAGATCCTCATTTCGAGTGTGGTTTCCCAATTCTTCTGTATAGATTTTGATGTGCCATTCTGGAGGGACAGTGCTGTCATACGTTGGAATTTTGGAACTATGAAATTCTCTGGATAAACCACTTAAGGCAGTGATAGCTCTTTGTATGTTACTTTTCTGGAAGGTTTTTCATTTTTCATCTCTTCCACTATCTTTATTAGTTCATTCACTTCTTGGACTAAAGTCGGCGGCGGTCCATTCTCTTCTTGTTTGCTTTTAGTCTTGGTCCCCTAAGTTTGTTGGTTGATATTTTGATCGCTCAGAGGATCAGCGACTCTTTCAGGATAGGTGATAATTTGCGACGACTGACCAACTAGGTTTCCTGGCAAGGCATGGAGCGAGGGTCCTTGAGAAATATATGGTGGCACACCATAAAAGTAAGGGAGATGACCCAGTTGAGTAGGAACTAACATCTGAGGCCCGTAGTATCCAGGCAGGGGATAGTTTGGAGTAACGGGGTCTGAATTGGTGGATGTTCTGTTCCCGAGTTAGGAAATAGATTTTCATTTGGATTTTTGGTTTTAGGGGAAACTACAGTAGCCCCGACGGGCAGATAAGAAGTTATCTCTTGGAATTGTTGAGTGAGATTACTAACTATTTCACTTAGTTGATTGATGGATTGTTGCATGTTGGCTATTTCATTGGCCTAGGAAGGTTTGACGCCATCTTTGGAAGCTATCTTTGGAATGATTTGAGCTAAATTGCAAGTGAAGGTTGGACTTCGGAGCGAGGAAATAGGGATCACTTTTCTAGAACCAATTTTCTTGGGAATCAGTTAACCAAGTCAAAACCGTTAGTCCTCATGAATTAAAGAAGGCCTCATATTCACTCAATTTCAAAACTTCCAATCCTAGTGTTGAATTTTCAGACAAGACAAATTAGGCGAATGAATTTTCATTATTCTCAAAGTTATTAATTACAAACCATACCAAAGGAAAATTATGACATATTATAAGCATATCGAATGACTGAAAATTTACAACTCGAAACATTACAATACAAGTTGAGATATTAAAGTGCAAATTCATAAAATAGAATTACAGACTCAATAACAACTACTTTGAGATTTATGTAAATTCTTTATCTATTTAACCCGCATTGGAAACTTTGCTTGCTTGAATTTTGGGCTTCCAAAGAAATTATCCATCCAAACATAGTATGTAAAGTCTTCTTCCATTTCCTAGAATCAAGTGTCCTATAGAGGTTTAGATGGAACCTAGACCTAGGATTACTATATGAGGCTCATGGAATTTAATTGATGCATCCTATTAAATGCTTGGTTACTTGATCTTCAAAACTCTAACATCTCGAAGGAACATCTATCGTTGGTTGGTGATCCGAGCGAGGTGAGTTTCGAAACCAGTCTTGGCGGATAAACATGCGCAGCCTAGTTCCTACTATCAACCTCTTTCTAGTCCTACAGGGTTTTAGAACCGGACCCAGTGGATGGATCGCATGGCTTAGCTTCTACTATCTATCATTCTAAAGGGTTACGATGGGTATAAATGCGGATTCAATGCAATTGTGCTTATGCCTTGGAAGAGTATATGATATAACGACAATACAAGAAATAAGAAGCAGATATATATATACAAAAATAACCTGGGGAAGGGGGAACAAATATATATGACAAAAGAAATGTAAAATCCAACACACACAAACACATACTCATTCATAAATAAAAAATTAGAGAGATTATAAAATAAAACACAACATTCGAATTTAGATTTTTGGACTTATTTGGATATTGTAGGCTCTACCTTCTAAAAACATCCCTAATGGAGTTGCTAGATGATGAACTCCGGATTTTGAAAAATAAAATAAAATAAATAAATATATAAAATCATTTTATTTTATTTTTAAT
The DNA here is from genome assembly GCA_016647705.1 of Eucommia ulmoides. NCBI lineage: Eukaryota > Viridiplantae > Streptophyta > Magnoliopsida > Garryales > Eucommiaceae > Eucommia > Eucommia ulmoides. Next base: position 27,484,098 of record CM028340.1, on the reverse strand, counting down.
TATTAAGGAGACGAGCTTTTAAAGCGCCAGTTTTCTCATAAAATAAAATAAGTCGATTTTTGAAAAAGGAGTCGCCACCTAGCATTTAGTGTAAATGGTGTGCTAGGTCATTGGATTTTTCATTTAAAAATGATTTGAAAATGGCTTAAGTAAAATTTTGACTCTAAAAGCACAGTCTGACTAGAGATTCATTTTTAAAAGGTTTAGGGGTCAGTTACACTCGAGGAAGGTATGAGGCACCCCAAGACGACCATCTAAAGACTACCTTATCCAATTAATTCCAATCAAAATTTAAATTCGAATATTTTATTTGATTTTGAAATCTCTTCTTCAAAACACTTTTTTTCTTTTTTATTTCTTTTTTCTTTTTTTCTTTTTTTAAAGTAAGAAGAAAACATTTTTCTTTTTTTATTTATTTTTTTATTATTATTTTCTTATAAAGAGAAAACATTTTTTTTAATAGAATGAAAAAAATAAATTATGTTTTGTTTTTATGTATATATTTTTTAAATGTTCCCTGGTATGATCGTTTATCAAATATCAGTGATTTAATAAGTATGACTCCCGGGTGGTTTAATATAACAACTTTTAAGTTTGGGATATTTTGATAAAATGAAGAAAATTGATGCATGCCAAAATATTTTAAACAAAACGTCATTTTTTAAAAGAAATAAAGTACAGGGCAGTTGATTGGTTCAGAAAACATAATAAAAAATGTATTTTTGATGAAATTTCATTCTTAAAGAAACATATTTTTTTTAATGTGAAAACCATTTGGAAGGACTCATTTTACCGATTTTTAAAAAATACATCCATTTCAAAAAGACTATTTTTATTATTCACAAATTTTTTCCTTTTTTTTTTTTTTTTTTGTATTTCTTAAAAACCAAAATGATTTAATATTTTTTAGAAAAACTAATTTTTACCTTTTGTATAATGAAACATATATGAAATTCAAATAAAAAATTTATTCCTTCCATTTTATCAACTTATCTTAAGCTCAAAATCCAGCTTCGAGAAGTGCTTTCATGCTTTCCTAAGCCCACCATTTGGAAGTTTCACACTGGTTGGGAAATTTGAAACACAGAAAACTCTCACTTTCTTAGATTTCAAGTTAAGGGATTTTCATTCTTTGCTTTTGTTTTTTAGATTTTATATTCTGTTTTTGGATTTTTATTATTATTATTTTTTTATTTTTTTTTTAATAACCAAAACAATCATTTTATCATTTTCATTATTTTCTTATGTGAGAAAATAAATATATACAGACAAGTAAAGACAATACATAAAATGCGTAAAATAAACTTACAGTAAAAAAAACGTGAAAAAGCACTGAACATAAAATAAATACAACTGAATAAAAGCGCGAAAAGGCACAAAACAAAAAATAAATACAGTAAAATAAAAAACGCGAAAAGTCTCAGAACAGAAAAATAAGTACAGGAAATAAAAGCACAAAAACGCACAGAACAAGAAAATAAATGTAGAAAGGTAAACCAATTTTTAAGTGTTCTAGTAGAACGTCCTTTTAAGTTTTGTCCAATTTTAGGTATTTTCTTTCAAGTGGTTTAGGAAAAAAACATAATGGTGTAGTTGGAGAGTAAAAAAAACTTACCTGACCTTGGACAACTTCTTTTCCTTTTCTGCTTCTTCTTTTTCTCTTCTTTTTTACTGTTTTGTTTGACCAAAAAAAAACCCCAAAGAAAATTATTTTATTTATTTGTTTCTTTCTCCCTTGCCCCCTCTCTCTAGGTTTTTGTTGCCCAAAAAATTCCCAAAATCTCAAAATTTCCCCTAAAGAAAGTTTTCCCTAATGACACTAAACACCCCATTTTCTTTTTTCTTTTTTTGGTCAAACACCCAAAATCAAAACCTCTCTTCTCTCTTGTTCTAATCTCTATCTCCCTCCCTTCTTTGTCCTCTCCATAAAAATCTCCCCAAAAGTGTGAGGTGGGTTGCCTTTTATAGGCAACCCACCTTCCTACTTACTCCCTCTCACTCTCTCTCTCTTTATATATATATATATTTTCTTTTTGATGGTATGAAAATAAAACCGGATTATGCAAAAAATGATTTTCATTTGTTCTTCAATTTCATGAATTTTTAAAAATACTCGAATTTCAAGCCTAAAATGAAAGTTTCAAAAAATTTCATTTCACTTGATTTAATTTTGGAAACTAAAGATTGACCAAATAAAACATGTTAAACTTTTTGTTGGCCCAGTGAGCTACCCAAGAGAGGGGGTAAATTGGGTAGTATTAAAAATTATCAGATAATAACACTTCAAAATTCAAACAATTAATGTTATCCTAAAATTAATTATTATCTTTATAGCAGCAGATATATGTTATCAACTAGGTGCACACCCAAACAACAAAATATAAATAATATAAAAAAACAAAGCAGAACACCATGATATATCTAGTTCACCAAGTTGCTCTTAGCTAATCCAGTTTTCTAAGTCCTGTGGAGATTCGCACCCACTAAACTAAATATTCATTCACAGGTAGGAACTAAACCCTCACAATGATTCTTTTCGCAGGCTCAGAATCAACCTTTACGATCCCTTTTCACAGGCTCAGGAATAACCTTATTATTTTCTCAGGCTCAAGACTAACTTAATTCTTTCACAAGCTAAGGATTAACCTAATTCTATTATAGCGAGAATCATGACCTAATTATTTTTATATCTTAGGCTTAAGAATTAAAACCTCACAATCACTCCAAGTATCATTTTTCCAGGTAAGGATGGAACCTTTACAATTCACTCACAATTGATCCTAATAAGGAAGAATCACACCTAAGCTCTTTTCAAGGGAAAAGACCTAACCTTTTTGTACTCTAAGCAAAGATCAAACTTCAATCCTTTTACAGGAAGAGATCGAAACCCAAAGCTATCCCTGATTAGATATTCCCAATAATATCTAATTTACACACATCTCACCAGTTACAGAATTGATAAGTTTTTTTCCGCTTAGAGTTTCTATCACCCCAGATTAACTAATACTCAATTAATGTCCCGATACTAGTGATAGAAATAAAGTGATGAAACAAAATCTGATTATAATAAAGAATGTGGGTAGCACAATTAAGCACATAATTAGATTAACACACAAATCGTTTTAAAATATTTTTATGCTTTTAAAGTTCAAAAATGATTTCTCAAAAAGATCAATTCACCAAGCAAGTAATAATAATTAAATACTCAATTAAAGAATAAGTTTGGAATGATTTCACCAGGAAAACACCGAACAGATTGCACATAGTATAGCAAGACAGCTTAGAGTAGTGACGTTAACTCAAATAGCACTTTAACTCAAGAACTTCTCAATAATTGATCTCTCAAAATAATATTAGAATGATGACTCTTAGAAAAGCTTAGGAACTAAATAGTTCTTGATTTTGTGTGTATCTTATGTGAAATCCGCAAGTCTCTTTTAATAGCCCTCAAACTAGACCTCCAACATTTAGTTTTCAAATGTTATGTCAATAAACGACACATATGAACCTCATATATCATATAGATTTAAAACGGCTATATTTAACCAACAATATAACTTCTAAAGCTCCCAATTTAGTCCCCAAAATAATTTGATCTTAATCAATGAAAGTATAGAATGAATTATATTTAAGTATATGGACTAAATAGTAAGGTAAAAATAAAATCCCTTAAATCTTTCCCATATCTTTGGCCCAAAATATTCTCCACCAAAATAGCAATAATTAAACTCAAAATTCGCAGGTTTAAATATAGGGATTTCAAATATATCTTATAACGATTACTTTTCAAATACTATGTCATTAAATGACACTCCAAGACCCCATACATCATATATGTTCAAAATAGATATTTTTCATTTAAAAATATTATTGGGAAATCTCATTTTGCCCCTTAAACATTTTTAAATAGAAATTCATCAAAATAGAAAGTATTAAAGTACTTTAATTAAAATAACATTTAATTAAATAGACCAAATTAATATGAATAATAGAATAGATAAATCATATCTCAATTAAGTTTAAATCCCTATGATAGCTCTCATATCCTAACCATGAAACGGCTAGTATTGGAATAAATCTCAAAATTCCACAAATCCTGAAACTGACCATCGGTTGACTGGCAACACCCATCGGTTGACCGCCCAATTCAGGACGTAGCCCAAGCCAAAATTGCTTTGCCATCAATCGACATACTTGTCGACCAGATGATCCAAAGACTTTCACACGTCGACCTACCTATCGACCGGAAGATTGATAGGTTGAAATATACCTATCTATTTCTAAGCTGAATTTGGTATTTTTGAGTGTATTAGCAATATTTTAATTGCGTTTTAGGTTATATATAACGGTGAAGAATTGATAAAAGAACAGGGTTTCAAGAACAGCAGACCCATTGCCTCGGCGATCAGGCCACCGTCGCGGAGGTGAGAATGCTAGAAGATGCTAAAAATTAAATAGTCCCACCACCGAGGCAGTGAAAGTGCAGAGAGTTGGAAGCCAGTTCCACCACCTAAGCGGTGAAAAATTAGAGAGCAGCCGACTTACCCACCGCCACAATAGTGATCCCCACCGCCGCGACAATCAGCTCTGCACAAAATTAAGATCTTTTAAGATATTTTTGGACCCTTGCACCTATAAAACTTGTTATCCCACTTCCAAAAGAAGAAGGCTAACGTCCCTAACATTAGAGAGGTGATCCTTGGCCATTCTTGAAGAGCTCAAAGAGGAGATTCATCATTCGAAGAAGAGGAAACACTAGCGGATCGATCTTTGGCTATAGTGGACCACTCCACTTTAAGATTTTATCTTACTATCTTTATTTCTCTCTTTGTAACTTAATGTTTTATTGTGAATGATGTTGAATCCCTATTGGTTTAATGTTTCAATGGCTAAGATCATGGTAGATTAGATAAGTATTAGTTAGGGATTGTTGTAACTCATGTATATATTAGTTTGATGGAATATATGTTTCTTTAATGATTGTTTGTCTAAATCCGATTGTGGATATCGCTCTATTACAATTTTAATATACTTGTTAAGGTATTAGAGTTGGTTTTGAGAATACGGATTTGACACTCAAGAGAGGTAACCTTGGATTCAGACTAGGGTAAACGCAACGCGACGTTCTAACGATCCAAGAAGGTGTTAGAATATATGCAATCCATGACGTTGGGTTAAGACTCATGTGACTATGTGTTCGAAAGGACGTTTGAAGGGGACTTCGGCGTCAACGCAAAGTCACATATTCATTCACTAAACACTCGGGAGAGGGAGTGAATGAGTTTAAGATACAGAGATTGTCGGATAGGATAAAACACCGTTATTATTAACTAAACGAAGTCAAACATGTATTAAGTGAATGAAATCAATCCCCAGGTAATAAACTTAATTAGAACTAACCCAATAGTTTTAGTTTAACTTAGTTTCTAATTATTTAATTTTAAACATTTCTTGAACCATCAGGATAATATAAGACTATGCAAATTGAGGTATTCAATTATTCAAATACTTTTCCAATGGAACGATATCCGATCTTAAAGATCCATTATACTAAAACTTGACCTTGTGCACTTGCGAGTAAGTCTTATGTAAGCATAAAAATCTCGACGTACAAGTTTTTTGCGCCATTGTCGGGGATGGTGTTGTAGACACGACATTTTGACCATCCCGCAAAAAAATTATACTTTATTTTAAAATTTATTTTATTTTTATTTAAAAAAAAATTGATAAAAAAGAAAAGAAAAAATGAAAAAAGAAAAGAGATATAAAAGAAAAAAAGAAAAAAAATAGAAAAAAAAAGGTTTTCTTGTCGAAATGGGATTAGATTTCCTTTTCCTTTTCCTTTTAGGTTTTGTTTCATTTTTCTCGTTGAATTGGGATTAGAGTTTCCTAGGATTTCTAAGATTTTTCACTTCACATCCTTTCTATAAATAAGACCTCCTTCCTCATAGTTTAGACAAAAAAAAAAAAAAAAAAGAGATAGAGAAACCCTTTAGGGATTTCAAAAATTGAGAGTAGTCACTTCCTTTAGAAGAGTGATTCTCAAAGCCCTTTTGGGAAGCCGTCTGCGAGAGAAAAAAACTTGGGTATCGAGATTCTTGGCCTAAAACAGGTATATTTTCTAATTTTTAATTCTTCTTTCAGTTTATTTTATTCTCTTTGCAATTTAAATTTTTGCAAACTTTATTTATTTATTGTCGTCCGATTACTCGATGAAAAACGTCAGGATGAGGTTCCCCATTCTCAATTTGAACCTTTGAGCATTTAGACGAGGACACCATATTGCTGTATTTCTTTATTTTCTGCATTTTTATTTTATTTTATTTATTTTGTTTACAAAATCATAAAGAAAAACTCAAAAAAATAAAGTCGTCTAATGATCCGATGAAAACGTCGGGATGGGTTTTTCGTGCTTAAACTTAACCCCTGATTGTTTGGTAAAGGATGTTTTCATTATTTTTTTTTTTATTTTCATTCTTGTTATCAAAACTCAAAAAATAAAAAAAAATAAAAAATCCCCCCCCCCCCCCAAAATAATCTTTTATTTGTAGTAATGAACCCTTACAAACCTTAAGATGAATCTGACGATTCGATAAATCGTGGGAGAGTTTTCTGTGACCTCGTTTTCATTCCCCGACTCGAGTGGAATTTAGAAACGAATGGTTTTAGGAAATCTCTTCCCTCAGTAAATTTTTCGTAGGATTTCGTTTAAGTTTCGGAAAAGTTAATTTCAACAAAATTGTTTCTGCAAATCTTCCCTCAATTTCTCATATCCATAGAATTTGAGAAAATTTCAAACGGGGACTTTTTTAAATTAATCAGGCAAACTTAAAATAAATATTTTTCATTCGTTTAGTATATTTATTTTTGTATCATTTAAACGGCATATTTAGGACACTTTCACCACTTATACTTTTATTATTATTAATTTTTTTCCACGCTACTTTTTTTTTATTTAGTCATGAGACGAGCACCACTTATTTTTTATATTAAATAATTAAATCATTGCCATACATAATTACGTTAATTCATGTAGTGTTTCCATATTCGATTCCCGTTATTCATATCGTTTTCGCATTGACATATTTTAATTTAATTCTTTAATTTTTTTAGTCACTTTTGCATAAAAAATAAATTTGTTTAGATCTTAGTTTTGCATTCATATTTTCAAATCTTATTCATCTATTTTAGTTTGCCTATTTAAATTAAATAAGTCTATCAGAAACATACATAAAATCCCCCGGGGACCATCCTTATCAAATCATTAATATTCAATAAGAGGTTATACCGGGGGGAACATTCCCAAAAATTTGTCTCACTTTATTTGTAAAAATACCAAAAAGATTTTATAAGAAAGAAATGATTTTAAAATAAAACAAAATATTCAGACTTAAATTAATTGGACTTAATTGGACATAAGGTACCATTTTCGGACGGGCGTCTTGGGGTACCTAACACCTTCCTCAAGCGTAACCGACTCCCGAGCCTTTAAATGAATCTTTTGTTTGATCGTGTTTTTTGGAGTCGATTATTTACTTAGGCCTTTTAAATCGTTTTCTAAAAATTCGGTAATCTAGTACACCATTTAAATCCAATGCTAGGTGGCGACTCCTTATTTTTATTTTTATTTTTAAAAAAAAATGTCTAAGTATTTTTTTTTGAAAACCGGCGCTTTAAAAAACCCCTATCTCCTTAAAATTATTTATTATTTAATATTCTTTTCTTTTTCGGAAAATCAGGGCGCGTCAACTAGCGACTCCACTAGGGACTTGATTAGAGGGTTAAGCCTAATATGTCCAAATAAATCCAACTATTCCATGTCCGAATATTATATTTTATTTTGTTATCTTTTCCTTCTATTGTTGTACGTAAGTTGTGATGTTTGTTCATTTTCTCATTTTCTTTCTTTTTTATCGGGCTCTTGTATTGCTGTAAACCCTTCGGCATGAGTATGGTCATCTTGTATTAGTATTATCCCAATGGGATTCTATGAATACAAGGCGTGGAAAGGTTTTTTTTTACTTGATAGATTGATGATGTCTTAGGAAGTCTTAAAAATCAAGCGAGTTCAAAGTTTCTAATACCAATTTAGTAAAGAATATTTTTTTATTTGTTTTGATCGGTCATTATCGGAATTGAAAACTTTGAACTCGTATGGGTTTTAAAACTACCTAAGACCCACATGGACTAATAAATGAGTTTGTTGTAAGAACATGACAAGACAGGAAAATTGGTCCCAGAAAAGCAATTCTGGTTCCCCCCATCTGAAGTCTGGTCTTTACTCGCAGCCGGGCCAAGACTCACTCTAGGATGACATCATAAAACAATCTTGACTCTCCCCGTATGGCCTAGATGGATCGGATGCAGGAAACCATCGACATGCTGAGGGAAAGGATTAACGAACTTAGCTGACCTCAGAAGGTGCCTATTCCTCCGTCCAATGGAACTCCTGTGACTGAATCACCAAATGGAAACCCTCCAAGTGTCGGGATGGAGAACTCTGTGCCGAATCTGAACCACGTCGGCCCGAACTTCGCAGGATCGGTCTACTACGAAATTCATGAAATAATTGATGTGGTAAAGCTTTTAATTTTTAATTTAATTTTTAATTTTTTCCCAAAATGCCATGCATGGGTGAGACAAAATGCAGTGTTCACAATATATATATATATATATATATATATATATATATATATATATATATATAACAAGATAGACATAAACCTTCTAGATAAAATCTTAGTCGTTCTTTATCTCACACATAAAGAGCGGTCCAGATTGATTTTCCGAATTAACCTAAATATAAACTCTATATTTATATTTTACCTTATATATCTTATACGTAATTGAGGAATGAGAATTTATTGTACAATTGAGGAGATAGAATATATTTTTTATATATATAAATCTATAAAAATAATATATGGACATTAAATTTAGTAATAATTCTAAAATATTAAATTTAAAAAAAATAAAGAAATAATATAAAAGAATAATATACAAAAATTATGGACATTAAATTTATTAAAATTAAATTAAAAATAATATAAAGGGAAAATATAATATACAGAAATCATAGACATTAAAATGGACGATAAATTTAGTAATAATACAAAAATATTAAATTTATAAAAATTAAATAAAAAAAATATAAATAAATATATATATATATATATATATATATATATATATATATATAGTATAAAAAAAATTGTGGAAATGAAATAATATATAGGATATTGAATTTAGTAATTACACTAAAATATTAAATTGATGAATATAGAATTAAAGAAATAATAATAATAAAAAAATAATATACAAAAATTATATACATTAACTTTAAAAAAATTATACAAATAATAGATACACATTAAATTTATAATAATAATTAAGCATTAAATTTATAAAAATTAAATTCAAAACTAATAATATAAAGAGAAATATAATATATAGATAAGGTCAACATAAAATATATGAAAATTATAGAAATTATATATAGTAAATTTAGTAATAATATTGAAATATTAAAGTCATAGAAATTAAATTAAATAAATAATTTAAATGTAGACTTATAATATACATAAATTATTGACATTAAATTTACGAAAATTATTGAACTAGTACATGAAAATAAAAATAAAAAATATGAAAGAAGAAATATAATATATAGAACTTATGGATATTATTTTCCAAAATTATAGATATAATATAAACGATAAAATATAATATATAAAAATTATGACTTTAATTTATAGAAATTATAGAAATAATATATAGACATTAAATTTAGTAATAATGTAAAAATATTAAATGTATGAAAATAAAACTAAAAATAATATAAAAATATATATAACATATGAAAATTATTAACATTAACTTTATGAAAATTCTAGAAATAATATACGTTCATTAAATTTAGAAATAATACCAAAACATTTAATTTACAAAAATTAAATTAAAAAAAATAGTATGAAAGAAGAAATATAATATACATAAATTCCGAAAATTAAATTTACAAAAATTATAGAAATAATATTGAAAAATTTCTTATATGATCCTGAAAAGATATAAAAATTGGAAAATGAACCCTCAATTACTATAATAAATTTTTTAGTCCCCAAGATTTTTTTAGAAAATAGTCATATGTTCTTTGATCATTATTGTTTCATAATTTATATAAAATGTCATTCTGCATAGTATAACAAGATATGACTATTTATATTTATATTTTTGTTATTTTTAAATATTTAGTACATGTTTATGGATTCATTATCTTACTGTGAATGTTCACAACAAATTAAAATATTAAGAAAAAAAATTCAAAATTAACAAAAATAAATCAAGTATGAACATTCACCAACCATAATTAACAAAATCAACAAAAAGAACATCCACAACAAATAAAAACTCACCAAAAATCAATAAAACCAAACAATCGAAACCTATACGAACATTCATGAAAGAAAAATGAACGTTCACACTGCTATAAAATGTATAAATATTTACGCTACAATTTAAATAGTAATATTCATGGGAGAAATTGTAAAACAAAAGTTAAAACCTAAAACGAAGGGGTGTAAAATATAATTGACAACTTATTACAAGAGAACCTTCACTTCCGAATAAGGGGAAAAGAGAACCTTCACCTTTAGTAGGACGAACGATGAGAACGGTAGTGGAAAACGACAAATCTCATGGAGGCGGTGGAGACCAATGGGGGTTAACGGTATCGTCTTTGTCGCTTTTTTACTTTCCGATCTAGACATTAAATATTTGATAGATTTGTTGAAAATGTACTGCTACATCGGTAAACAAAATTGCTTTTCTCAGATCTAGGTTTTCTTTCAGCCTTACAGATCTATTATTTCCGATCGTGTGAACTTGAATGAGAGTGGATGAGAGAGAGAATTTTAGAATACCTAGGAACGATTTGGGGGGAGAGAGATGACCGATTTCAAGCAAGCGACGGTATCTCATGGAGGCAATGGAGAACGATGGTGGCTAGTCTTCGTCAGTTTTTAAATTTCTGTTCTAGATCTGAAAATTCAGTTCTGTTGAAATCTAGATCGGAAAACAGATCGCCCTCCTCAGATCTAGGTTTTCTTCTATCCTTACAGATCTACTATTTTCGATCGTGTGAACCTGAATGAGAGAGTTCATCGCGAACATCGTCTTCGTCGCGCCAATTATTGAAGGACGATGCAGAGAGAAAGAGGCGTATGTAAACAGAGATGACGAAGATGATGACGGCAACGAATATGAAGAAAAGGAAGAATGTGAAGAAGGCAATGAAGACGATAGAGAACAGTGTTGGCGAACGATAGGAATCAGAAGAAAAATGGAGCGAATGAGAGAACGGGGATGACTAAGAAAAATGAGAGAGTTTAGAGATGATGGTTATGGTTTTTATTATTCATAGAGGGGTATAATCGTTTGTTTATGACATATTTAGGACTAAATAATAATAGAAGGTTTAAATATTTATTTATTTTTTTGTTCAAAATGATCATTGAGGAAAAAAAGCGTAAAATTTGAGCTAAACAATAAAAAATTTAATATTATATCGATATTAAATTTACTAATAACACTTAAATATTAAATTTATAAAAATAATAATATAAAAGAACAAATATAACATACTAAAATTATGAATATTAACTTTACGAAAATTATAAAAATATATATGAATGTCAAACTTAGTAATGATAAATTTAATAAAATTTAAATTAAAAAATAATATAAAAAAACATAATAAAAAAATTTATGAATATTAAATTTACAAAAATTATAGAAAAAAAATATATGGATATTAAATTAATGATACTGAAAATTAATTTATTAAAATTAAATAAAAAAAATAATATTAAATTATGTTCAATTTTTTTTTTACACACATGCTTAAAGGTACTGGTAATCCGCTAATGTATGTATATGTTAGGATTAAGTTTTCTCATTTTGTGAGTGAGATAGTATTTGCTTTGGAGGCTTTGATTTGTATTATTATAACAATTATCTATCGTTGTAGTTTAATTATGGTTAGGAACATTTATCCTAACAATTAATAGTTTCGTGGTTTAGTTTTATTTTTTGGAATTTTTGTTTTGTATTTTAGCTATGTTTTTGTCTATTGAAACTCAAAGGAAAATTATACAAAATTGCAATATGACTAATGATTCTGTATGGTTCAGAATGTTGAGAGGTAAAAATAAAGCAAATCCAGAAAAGTGGTGTGACAGAAATGAGGTTGTTACAGTGGATAAGTGGGAAGACGAGAATGAATAAAATTAAAAATGAAACTATTAAAGAGAATTTAGGAATATCATTCATTGAAAAGAAAATAAGAGACAATCATTACGGTGATTTAGATATGTGTATAGAAGACTCATAGAAGCATCAGTGAGAAAATGTGATTTACTTCAAGAGGGAGGGGTTATTAAAGGGAGATGAGACCTAAGAAGACTTGAGACGAGATTATTAGAATTGATTTGATAACATTGAACCTGGCTGAGGGAATGACCCTTCATTGTTTATTATGGCATAAAGGAATTAATGTAGCCGACTCTACTTAAGTGGGATAAAGGCTTAATTGTTGTATTTTAGTTATGTTTTTATTTATATATAAAACACAACGATCTGCGATTTCGCGGTTTTGATTTTTTTATAAAATTAAAATTTTTTAAATGGTTTTGTGGTTTTAGTTTTGTTTTTGTATAAAGTTAAAGATCTAGTTCAGTTTTAAAACCTTTTAAAAAAATGACGATTTTGGTTTGATATATGTCAAACGGTTTTGGTTTTGTATGAAATCAGATCGAAACCGAACCAATGACATCCTTAGTAACATTGTCATTATAATAATTTTTTTATGGATTTTTAACCTCTCGGATGGTGTTTTATAATAAATTTTTTTATGGATTTTTAACCTATCGGATGGTGTTTGACTAAAATGATAAGAGAATTATCAGTATTTTTCAAATTACAGAGGATGTTTACGATTGAAAAAGAAGATGAATGGTAAATAGAGAAAATATAATTTACTAATTGTTGAGTTTTGCCCCACAAAACTCGTCCTTATTCACCCTGTCATTATATACTCACCTCAGTCTCAGGATCGGGACATTGTGATTGAAACCGCTCAATTACGCTTCCGCCAATCGTGGATGATCCACCTCCTTAATCGCAATAAATTAGGATTATTCCAATATCCCTGCTCTATATCTCACAAGTCATATCAACCACCTTATATAAGGGAAGCCTACAAAACTTCACCAATATACACGTTTTCTTACTTATTCAAAGATCTAAACTATGTGAGGTTTTATTTTACAACCGAATACTTATTATCAAGTTTGAAGAACTTTAGTGAGAGCACCTCCAATATCAGCTTTTCCAATTCGGAAGTTGCTCACCAAATATTGGAAGTATTCATTTTAAATTTATTTATTTATTATTGATATATATATATATATATATATATATACATATATATCAAGGTGGAAAGTGTAATTAAGATATTTTGTAGGTTTGAAGAATGGAAACGGGGGATGATAAAAAAAAGATGAGAAGTTAGAACTTGTTTGATAATCAAATTTAGCACTTAAAATTTTTTATATTGAGTTTTTAATTAATTATGTTTATTTGATAAATACTCTTAGAATCGCTTAATTAATTAAGTTAATTTAAAAATTAAGTCAAGATTTAAGTAAAAAATATTCAGCAAAACACCTTTTACTTAATTTTATGAGTGCACTTCAATGAAGCTCTGGGCTTTGCGATCACCTCTCATTTAGGTAGGTTCGAGATGTCTTTTTATTAACTAAATCTAATGTCAAAATTGTTGTTGGAATTTTTTGGTCCATTGAACTGATATTATTTTTTTATGAATTTATTTTTATTAAGAGCAATATTATAAAATATTATTTTCTTAGCTTTATTTTTTGTCTTTTAGTTTTCTTTAGTTTTTATTTTTTTATAATATTAAAATTTAAAATTTTCATTTTTAGTTATTTTTTTTTTTTTGCTTTGTTTATGTTCCATTGTTTTTAAATATTTATTTTTCTATTTTGATTCAAAAGAAGCAAAAATAGAAAAAAAAATGTGATAAAAATATAAAACAAAAAATAAATAAAAAAACAAACAATTAGAAGGTAAAAATTAAGATAGAAAAAAATAAAAATAAATAAAGAATAGAAAATGAAACAATCACATAAAATAAAAATAAAACCCAAAAATTTTAAAAATAAAATAAAAAAAAAACACAAACAATAAAATAATAACAAAACACAAAATAGTACACTAAAACCAAAACAATAAAAACTCAAAAAAAAAAAGAAAAAAAAAGATAGATAACAAAACCAAAAAACATAAAACACACTACAAAATAAAATTATCTTGATTCAAGAATAGTTATGTATATTAAATAATTTTCAACATTTAAATTTTATACTTATCCAATAAATAAATAAATTAAGCACTTAAATTTTTAACATTTATTATTTTAATTTTATCAAACGACCTTATAATATTTTCAATAATTAAAATTTCAGTATTTAAAATTTAGCACTTAAAAATTAAATGATTATCAAACATGTCCTTAGTAGAGAGATTGAAAAATTATTTAGATATAACCTGTTTTAGAAAGAAATTGACATATGATTCAACGAGAATATAACATATTATATAAGTAATTAAAATTCAGGCTCTAGAAAATTAGGCTAGAAGATTATTATTCTCTTGTATTTCATTAGATATATAGATAAAAATAGCATATGTAAAACACAAAAACTTAATTAATGAACAAAAGTAAAATGGTCGGTGTGTTAGTACTTAGCCGTATGTCCCAAGTGAGGCGAGGAATTCAAGTCAGTACTTGGCCGTAGTTTCCAATCGAGGAGAAGAATTTGAGTCTCGTTTTTTACTCTCCAAGAATTGTAATCGTTAACCCAAGGCCTTTTGGCCTAGCACAGTGACTCTCTTTTGTATAAAGTAAGAGTTCGGGCCTCCTCCACTTGGTGAGGTTTGTGTTGTTTAGTGATGTCGAAAAATTCTCACATGAAACCAGTATCTCACATGCCAAAAACCTTCTCAACTTGTTCTTTCAACCTGCAAATCAGTTAGTTCTTAAAGAGGATACCGGTATGGTATAGACTAAAGAATCTTTTGCGTGAGAATAAGTATGTTTACGAAGAAAACTCAATCATTTGAATCAATCGTAAAAATAATATGTTGATATCTTCCCTTTATATAAACTTTCTTAGTTTGTATCGTTTCATTAGTGAGGTCTGATATTGAAAAACTCTCACTCACAACTAACACAAGCGTGAAGCCTTAACGGATCGAGTCGGATTGGATCAGTAACCCGACTCAAAACATACAGACTGATTGTGTGGTCTGGGCTGAGAAAAATGAGCCCATTTAAGGACTTCAACAGTCCATTGAACCAGCCAAACAGTCTCATGAAGAGACCCATTAACAGGCAGCTCAAAAGCCCATGGTGTTCAGGTCCAAGGATTGAACAGGTCAACCCATTGTGACCATTTCCCCTACACCTGAAGAACGTTATAACCGGTAAACTGTAACAGTCCATGATTAATAGGGTATATTACAAAAGATCTCTCCTACGATATGAGGAGAAGATCATGGTTATCTTCCGGGACGTCAGGAGCGAATCACGTAATGGACGACCTCTCCAATGAAACGACAAAGTATCACTAAGCCTATATAAAGGGCAGGTATCACTATTATTTAACTTACGATTGAATATGTGTATTAACTTTCTCTATTACCAGATCAACTTATTCTCACGCTAGAGGTTCTTTAGCTGATACCAGATCGGTGTTCCTCCCCCAAAAACTAAATGGTTTTGAAGGTTCAAGAAGGAAGGCGAAGAGGTTTTTCGGCACGTGCAGAATTGTTACACGTGCTGGGAATTTCTGGTAGCATCATTTAGTGTCGTCTGTGGGAATCGCTGACATAAAAAAATCTTTTTGTCGCAACAATGAGGCAACCACGAGCAAGAGGAACAGCTCCCATCAAAAGCAGTGGTCTACCATTGCAGGTTGCTAATAAAGTTCCAACAACAACACATGACGAAGTTCAAGCTAACCCCCATCCAGTAGTTTAGAGCACAAATGCAAAGATTGACGCTTTGACTGGAAAAATATTAGAGATGGCCGATATGATCAAATACATGGCATACATTATCACCAACAACAAGCCATGACCCTCAATTGTTGAGGATGATTTGGGAGAAAAAGTAGAATCACCAGTGTCAGCTGACCCACAATCCTAAGAAGAGAGAGAGATGCCTAGGAAAAAACCAACAATCAATAGCAAGAGAAAAGAATCTACAGCCGAACTGAGACTGTCGATTCACATCAGCAGCTCAGGAGTAAGGTGGAGAGCGGTTAGCCCTTGGATGAGCTGGATACATTGTTAAAGGGCGCCGAAATGCCGTTCACTTTAGAAATCTTGGATGTACCACTATCGGAGAGGTTTTACCCCACCAAATTTGAGAAGTTTGATGGGAAAATAGATTCGGTCGACCACATCCACCAGTTCAAGCATGTTATGAACTTGTATAGAGCAAGCAACTCAGCTCTTTGTAGAGCTTTCGCCACAACTCTAAAAAGATCTGCTCTTGAATGGCTGCATACACTCCCATCCAATTCTATCTTGTTATTCAAAAAGTTCGGCAAAATGTTCATCAACCGCTTCATAACCAATCAAAGGTTGATGAAGGGTCCCGACTACCTGCTAGCCCTGCATCAAGAGAAAATTGAGACTTTGCACTAGTACATGAGCTGGTTCAACGAAGAGCTAGCATGCATTAAGGGTTGTGATTCAAACCTTATCATCAATGCATTTATATCAAGGTTACGCCATGGTAGGTTCCAAGACTCTCTCACAAAGAAAAACCCCAGGAGCATGTCAGAGCTGATAGAAAAGGCTCAACCCTTATATGAAACTGGAAGATGTTAAACTTTCACTAGAAGGTAGGGGATATTCTAAAGATTACCCTAGGTAGAATGAGAAGGACCATGGCAAGTGGAAGGGCAATACTTTTGATCGGCGTAAAGATCAACCTAGGAGCTCAGGTTCTAGGTCAAAAGCGCATCAGGAGCCAAATCTGATTGGTCTACGGATGCCAATTTCTAGAATCCTTCGTGAGATTTGAGCGTTTGAGGTGGCCCAATCGCCTCCCAAGCAAAATACCAAGTCTAACAGAAAAAACAAGTCAAAGTACTGTGATTTCTATAGGGACCATAGTCATGACACGGATGATTGTTGGGAGCTCAAGAAATAAATCAAGTGACTCATTAATATGGGTTAGTTATGTGATTATTTACAAGAACGCTTAAGGGATAGAAAGTGGCATAGAGATAAAAGCCGTTGTGAAGAAAATTGGTATAAGGAGCGTAAAGGGGATCGTCCTCAGGAAAATCATGAAGTAATCTTCATGATAAACTCAGCTAGCCCAGCTACTAAAGAATTCAACCATGAATGGAAAAGGAAGGTCCATGAAGTTGTATTATAACGATGTTATGGAGAAGCAATGACCATAACCACGAATCAGGGACTGGTAATTTCTTTCTCTGATGAGGATTACAAGGGAATCGCTCACCCCCATTGTTGATCCTAAGATTTTGATGGACAATTAAAGGTTGATGTTTTTTGTGGAACCAACGGTTTGATTAAGTATTTCAGTTTATTAGTTTCAATGATGAAGATATAATGACAAGTAATGAATGGATGCAAAAAGATGTTGCAAAGATGATAAAGGATTAAGAGGTTGAAGAATTTGAAGAACCTAGGAAAAACAACTCAGGTTAAATTTTAACTCTTAATATCCCAATTAAGATCACACACGACATAAAAAGATTTTTAAATGATTTTTATAAATATGTGTGTTTTTTATAGGATCCTAATTAGTTACATTATTTGCTTCTATGTGTAATTGAAAAACAAATATTGATAATTGATTAAAATTGAATTTAAGTATTTAATGGAGCTAATCAAGGAAAGAAATCGGTTAAAGGGTGGTAGCTCGCGGAATGACACGCCGCTACTTACTCTCGCAAGTATACGAGGTCTAAGTTTTAGTATAGTGTGATCGTTAAGATCGGGTTATCGTATCTACAAGGATTGTTGTCGTTACTATCCAATACCGCGTTTGTCGTGACCTAAGTTTATCTAGGCGAAAAACAAATGTAATTAATTAATTAAACTAATACTAATATAACCTAAATTAACTACACTATTATGTTAATATGTTTTAGGGTAAAGAATTGCATAGGGATTAACGTGTTTACAAATACGTGTTCGATTCCGATTTACTCGCGTTTACGTTGTTCGACCTATTTGACAACCTCAGTATGTAAACTTCACCGCCACCTCTTCCGAGTGTAAGATGGGAGAATACATGACTTCGAATCAATGGAGAATTCTCCCTCAACGTCTTAACGACCCTAGGTCATGTGAGTCTAGCCCAGCATCATTGATTACACACAATCCAACTCCTTCCCGGGTTATTGGATCGTCACGTTGTATTTACCCTATCGACAATCTCCATTCTAAAACTCCCTAGCCATCTCTTCCGAGTGTAAGACGAGGAATATAACGAAACTTCAAGCCAATGAAGAGGTGCCCCTCAACGTCTTTACAACCCTAGGTAGCGTGTGTCTAGCCCCACGTCATCGATTGTCCACGATTCAAACCCCGAACGAGTTATAGAATCGTGGCTTTTGTTTACCCTAATCCGAATCCGAGGTTTTGTCAAAACCCCATATTCTCTATTTATCAATCCTAGCATAATAAACAAACAATACGATAAATACAATCAAACTACGAAGAACAATCACAAACGAAACACCGAAATCATCCAAACAACGTATTTATAAATTATAGGTTAATCCCTACTATAATCCATATTTAACTCGGGGCCATAGCCGCATATATAATGAAATAACGAGCTAAATATGCTCACATACTCCTAAGATAAAGAAATAAGTAAAAACGATCGAAGAACTTAGCCTTGTCCGAAGATAAACCGCTAAGAATGCTCAACGATCGATTTTCCGTCTTCTCCACTTCGGGATGCGAGCTCCACACCTAAAATTCCTAACCCTTGGCTTAAATATATTCTAAGGGGCTCAAAAACTTGGTAGGGGCGAGAAATACGCCGCTACTTTCTCTCGCAAGTATACGAGGTCTAAGTTTTAGTAGAGTGCGATCGTTAAGATCGGGTTATCGTATCCACAGGGATTGTTGTCGTTACTATTGAATACCGCGTTTGTCGTGACCTAATTTTAATTAGGCAAAAAATAAATGTATTTAATTAATTAAACTAATACTAATATATCCTAAATTAACTACACTATTATGCTAATATGTTTTAGGGTGAAGAATTGCATAGGGATTAGTGTGTTTACGAATATGTGTTCGATTTCGATTTACTTACGTTTACGTTGTTCGACCTATTTGACAACCTTGGTACGTAAACTCCACCGCCACCTCTTCCGAGTGTAAGACGGGAGAATACATGACTTCGAGTCAACGAAGAAGTCCCCATCAACGTCTTAACGACCCTAGGTCACGTGAGTCTAGCCTAGCGTCATTGATTGCACACAATCCAACTCCCTCTCGGGTTATTGGATCTTCGCGTTGTATTTACCCTATCGACGATCTCCATTCTAAAACTCCCTAGCCACCTCTTCCGAGTATAAGACGAGGAATATAACGCAACTTTGAGTCAATGAAGAGGTCCCCCTCAATGTCTTTACGACCCTAGGTAGCGTGTGTCTAGCCCTACGTCATCGATTGTCCACGATTCAAACCCCGACCGGGTTATAGAATCGTGGTGTTTGTTTACCCTAATCCGAATCCAGGGTTTTTTCAAAACCCCGTATTCTCCATTTATCAATCCAAGCATAATAAACAAACAATACAATAAATACAATCAAACTAAGAAGAACAATCACAAACGAAACACCGAAATCATCCAAACAACGTATTTATAAATATAGTATTAATCCCTACTATAATCCATATTTAACTCGGGGCCATAGCCGCATATACAATAAAATAACTAGCTAAATATGCTCACATACTCCTAAGATAAAGAAATAAGGAAAAATAATTGAAGAACTTAGCCTCGTCCGAAGATAAACCGCTAAGAACGCTCAACGATCGATTCGCCGTCTTCTCCACTTCGGGATGCGAGCTCTACCACTAAAATTTCTAATCCTTGGCTTAAATATATCCTAAGGGGCTAAAAACTGCAAGAGAAGGAATAGAGATACCGGCCAAGGGGGAGGAGAGGGGATATTTGTAGCAAAAATATCCTAAAAATACCTAAAAATATCTAAAGGCTGTGCAGGGCAAAATCCGCTTAGGTGGAAATTGCGCTTAGGCGAAGTTAGGTCGGTTAAGTCTGATTGCCTAAGCGGTGAAGTAGGTGGTGGACTGGAGAATATTCTGTTACATTTTCGCCTAGGCGGTAGAAATTTTGCCTAGGCGAGCGGCTGTCAGTAGCCCTTCTTCATCCTCTGCTGGATTTCCGCCTAAGCGGTAGAATTTCCGCTCAGGCGGTCATCCGTCAGTAACATTTTTCTCTTCTATGCATTTTCACCGCTTAGGCGGTGGTCTGGACGCCTAAGCAGTGGGCCTGTTTCATCTTTTAGCCTCCGAGCTTGTTTATCCACCGTAACTTCGAACCGCTTTGGTTCGATCTTATCGTCTTAGCTCCAGTTTCCTATCTTTTTGACCCACACACCTGAGTTATACAAAAAGTATGAAAACTAATTAAAACATAATAAAAATAACTTTAAACATATTCGAAAACTAACAAATTTGGATTGGAAATAGATAGGTTTTTCACACCTATCAAAAGGGCAAAAACGTCGATAAGAATGAATTAAAAAAATGAATTAAGGAGAAGTTCCCAGCATTGACAAGTTGACAGGTAAGTTGACCGGAGCATAGAAGGTAAAGTCTCTGAATCTCCCGATTGACAGGTAGGTCGACCTGAGCTTAAATATGAACTCTCTGAATCGATAAGTCGACAGGGCAATCGACCTGTGACTAGAAATGTAACTTTCTGAATCTCTAGGTCGACAAATAGGTCGACCAATGGGGGATAGATTTTTGGATTGACTACATCCTGAATCAAGCAGTCGACCAATGATCCTTGGTAAGTCAACTTATGACACTATTTTAGGATTTTGTGGAATTCCTGATTTTATTCTAAAAATAGCCGTTACTAACTATTTTATGGTTAAGATCTGAGAGATATTTTAGGGATTTGATGTTATTTGAGATATGCAACATATATTATGTTATCCCTATAGATTTGGTGTATTAAGTTTGAATATTTCTCAATTTGGTATATGTAATTCTTTCTAACCTATTTAATTATGATTGAGAAATATTTAGGAGACTTAATTGAGAAGTTTAAAAGCTATAATTAAGTGATTTGAACCAGGATAAAGTCTTAATGATATAAGGGGTCTATAAGAGCAATTAAATGTCATAACAAGTGGGAACTAACTGTTAGAGAGCTTATTTTATTCCCTTTTATATTGACCTACGTTTTTCATATTAAAGAGACATCAAGAGAATTATACTGAGTTTTCTAAGAGTTATCATACTGAGTGAATTGTAAGATTTGTTCTAAGAGTTATTCTTGAGAATTATTTGCTGTGAATTATTGTTGCTACCGATTTGAAGTTTCATTGTTATCATTATTCTTTCGGTGGATTCCAGGTAAGATCTTTCCAAATTACTTTCTATTTAGTATTGCCTGATTATGTTTGGAATTTGATATTTGAAATTGGTTTCTTATTTTTTATCAAAAAATATTTTTGAAACAATTTCTTGAAGAAATCTGATTACGTGCTCAATTACGTGCTACCCAATTTTTTGTTTAAAATCAGATTTTGAATATATCTTACTTTTCTATCACTAGTTTTGGGATATTAATTGAGTTCTAATTTATCTAGGGTGGTAAAAGCTCTAAGTGAGAAAAATCACTTATCAATTTGTAATTGGTAAGTTGAGTGACGGATTGAATACTATTAAGAGTATTTAATCTAAGGGTAGCTGGTTTCAGTCTCTTCTTATAAAGAGATTGAAGAAGTAATTCTTCCTTGATTGAATTGATTTGTGAGCAATTTTGTAACGGTTCAATCCTTACCGGGTAAAAGGATATTTGGAGTGTTTGTGAGGTTTTGATTTTTTAGCCTTAATTTAAAAAAGAATTAGGTTATTCTTGAGCCTGTAAAAAGTAGAGGTTATTCCTAAGTTTGTAAAAATAAATTTATAAAGGTTGATTCTAAGCCTGTGAAAAAAATCTTTGTGAGAGTTTGGTTCCTACCTTTAAAGAAATCTTGAGTTTAGTGGGTGTGACTCTTCGTGGAGCTCAGGGGATTAGGTAGCCAAGAGTAGCTTGGTGAACCAGTATAAATTTCTAGTGTGCTGCTATTTTTCATTATTTATTTTAATTATTTGGTGTGCACCTAGTTTATATCATATTTCCATTGTTATATAAAGATAATAATTAATTTAGGATTAAAATTAATTATTTGGATTATTGAAGTAAATTTTCTCTAATAATGTTTTATCTACCCAATTCACCTCCCTCTTGGGTAGCTCACTGGGCCAACACCCAAGAAGATGCCCTGGTCATCACTCTCTGGATTTCCAGCTTATAGGTAAGATAAATTTTGGTTGATAATGGAAGTTCTGTTAATATCATCTTTGTAGAAACTCTGAAGTAGATGGGAGTCCCCAGTTCATATGTTAGCTGCACTCAGATCGTTATGGTAGGATTCAATGGCGACCTCAGCTCGCCACGGGAAAAGATCACGCTATCTGTTATTACAAATAAGGAGGAACGTGGGTAGACAAAGGCTACAAAGTTCATGGTGATGGATACTTCATCACCTTCTAATGCTATATTGGGACGTCTATGGTTGCATGCAATGAGAGCAGTAACATCAACGTACCATCAGTGCATCGAGTATGCAAAGAATAGATGTGTAGCATTAATACAAGGTAATCAAGTGGCTTCAAGGAAATGCTTTGCAGTAGCTTTGAAGGGTAGGAATAGGCTCTTATGGAAATTAAAGAAGGAGTAAGAAGCAGCTCCGTAAAAAAGCTCGGCCCATGAAATTGATGATTTCAGGGATCACGCCAGTGTAATTTAGCCTGTCGAGAAAGTATGGGAGATCACCTTCAATAAGGGAGCTCAGAAGCTGATGATAGGAGGATCATTAAGCTAGACTGAGGCAGGGGAGATCAACGAGCTACTTAAAGAGAATCTGGATGTTTTTGCTTGGACTTCAGTGGATATGAAGGGTATTAGCCCTAACATTGTAGCCCACTGCCTTGATATTTCTAGATCTTATCCTCCAGTCAGGCAAAAAATGAGAACCTTCATCCCTGAAAAGGAACATGTAATCGAAGCTGAGGTGAAGAGACTACTCTCAATCGGCAGGATAAGGGAAGTGATATACCCATAGTGGTTGGCCAACCCAGTCCTTGTGAAGAAGAATAATGGAAAGTGGAGAATATGCATGGAATTCATTAACCTCAATCATGTATTCCCAAAATACTGCTATCCAATGCCAAGAATAGACCAGATGGTGAATGTAACAGTAGAGCACCAACTGTTGTCCATGATGGATGCTTATTGGTAGCGGAATATTACGTCGCTACTTTTACTGCAAGTGTACGGGTCAAATTTTAATATAGTGGGAAGAATAAGGGTTGTCGAATCCACAAGGATTGGATTAAATTGTCATTAAGTACTGCGATTATCATACCAAATTTTATTTAGGCGATTCAATTTTAGGGTTTTTGTATTAATAATAAAACTAAACTAATTAACTAAGTAACAAATAATACTAATATTGACGTTGACGAGAGTATATTGTTTAGGGATTAAATTCGTTCACTACTATGTGTTTGATTTAATCTAGTTTACATTAACGGCATTCAAACTATCCGATAATCTAGGTATCGAAAACTCACTCACTACCTTTCCCAAGTGTAAAGTAAATGAATATGCGATTTTGCGTCAACGTCAATGTCCCTATCTAGTGTTTAAACGACATTGATCACATGAGTCTTTCCCCAACCTCATGGATTGCATACTTTCTAATACTCTCCCGAGTCATTAGATCGTCACGTTGCGTTTAAACCCTAGTCCAAATTCGAGGTTACCTCTCCCGGGTGTTAAATCTTGTATTCTCAAACCAACCAATATATCATAACAAACATATAATAGAAATAATAAAGGGGTAAACACAATCAGATAAAGATAAAAAACCAATAACAAAATATCAATTTATTCAAACCACGTTTTTATGAACAAGTCACTCCCTAAACAATAGATGTTTATCTACATATAGCCATAGACCAATATTCAACAATACAAGAGATAAACATCATCAAAATAACCAACCAAAGCTAAAAATAAAATATAGAAACAAGGGAGAATAGCCAAATCTGATGAATGGGTGATTCCACGTGTGCTAAGTCCGCTCCAATCTCATTTTCTTCTATTCTCTTCAAATGGACGATCCTATTGGTTGGTATGGTAGACACTCCCAAAAACATACCTTAAGTGTTGGGAGAAGTGGGGATATCATAGGGATCCAAAATATCACAAACCATATCCCAAAATATCTTATCCAGGTGGAGCCAGACTGCTACAACGGTGGGGAGTCAGTAGGTCCCCTGACCCTTCTCCGTTGCAGCGGTGAAGGGTCACCGCTACAGTGGTGGTCTTTTGGTTATAATTTTCTCATCTAAACTCCGATTGAGGTGATACAGAAACCTATGGAAAACTAAGACATAGGTATATAACTTTCATGTTTGGAAATTTTCCAAAATCGGATTGAATCATTGTCAAAAATGTCCTTGAAGTTACTAAACCCAAACTAAATTTGCATCTATTCACCCCTTTATTCAAAAACCTATAAAACAATACAAACACACATTAAACTAACAAAAATGTTTGAAAACACACAAATATTTGAATCTAAAAGTACTTGATTTTTTTGGTAAATAAACCATTCGTCAAATACCCCCAAACTCAAACGTTGTTTTGTCGTCAAGCAAAAACACACAATAAAATAAACTACTCTAATTAATTAACGAACTTAAATACTAAAAACGAAAAAACACAAGCGAACTAAAAATAACGACATGTGAGTTTTGAATTCAACTTATCTACCAAAATGTTTTTCCTTAATGGCCCCCAATCATATCGAGTTTAGGAATAAAATGCACCATGTGGTATTCTAGAATTTCAACATTCAATAATGGTAAACACCATTCTAGATCTTGTTCAAGTATGTTTGTGAAAACTCATAATACAACCATCCAAAGACCTGATTGGATTGTTCACTAATAAAGCTCATGACTTAGACCATAAAGGATTAGGATATCCATATGCTAGATTGGGTTCCACTCTCCACTAATGTAGGCTTGGAAGATCAAAAGGACTTGGTTCGATTTTTGGTAAATGGCCAAGGGTATGTCAGGAATAGAAAATAGGTAAATGTTATAACTTAACTATACCTGAGGCACAATGCTTGGCACTCAATCACACTCGTAACCCCAAAGATAATTTCGAAACATCTTGAATAAACATTTAAGAACATTGTACTCACTCGTCAAAAGAAACAAAAATAGAATTATATTTACAATTTTTTTTACGACCATACCCCCAAACTTATTTGATTTGTATAATTTCACGGGTGTGAAAATAGGAAAGAAAAATGAAAAATTAGTGCTTAATTATCGAACCAATCAATAGTTCGCCCAAAACCCAACCGTTTACTTCAAGTAGTATATATAAATGCTCATTTGATTTTGACTCAAATTGTGTCTTTGGTTTAGTGATAAAGGTTTGGAAAAAAAATTCAATTGGCTAGGGAATTTGTTACGTGTTCAGAATTGAAACAGCTAACAGGCTTCGACAAGGTAACGAGGGATAAAAACATATAGCATGGTAGACTCAAGCGATCAAAATAAATGCCTAAATCATGTCTCTTGAACTACCTTGCCTAGGATTTCTCTTCGAATTTCTCCCAAATCAAGTTCTAGAATCCCAATTGTCATGAACTTGGCTAATGGATAATCGGCGTCAAATCAATTGTATAGCTAGTACATTGAGTTTAAGTGCTCATGCAAGTTAGGATCCATAATAACTTTTACCACAATGAAATATCAAGCACACAGAAAACACATGAATGGGCATTATGCTCAACCTCGATAAACAACTGGGGGATAGACTTATCATCGAGTAATAGCCCAGATAAACTACAAAACTCAGCACACAACAACAACAACGACAAACAATAACATACTAACACTAATACTAAACAATCATGCATACAATTAAACAATAAATTAACTTAAACTATATAACTAACGACAAGAAAATATACTAACATACTACACATCACTCCCAAACTTAAAATGGATAGTGTCCATAATGACCCAATCATCGATCTCTACAATTGAAATATAGCATGGAGACGAAAGGGGTTTAGAACAAGTACCCGGGAGGCGAGACAATCTCGCCTCCGAGTGAAGTCGGTGGTGATGGATTAATTTATTTGAAAACTTGGGTTGCCTCTGATCAAGCGCTTGGTTTAATGTCCTCGGCTTGACACGGAGAGGGGCTCATCAAAGAGCGGCTTCTGCCAATAGTATGTGTCGTATAACACAACATACGGGTGTTGGTTTAGAACGCCCTCAAGCTTGGTGAGATTTGGCATTGATTGGCATGTACTCTCAACTTGATTCTTTTCCCGATTTTGTGCTTGGTTGGCATGAATGAACGGAGTTAAAGGCAGTGAAGGATAAGTGAGCCACATCGGATCCTCCTAGATGTGATCATCTTGGATCGGTGATGAAAACACCAATTGGATTTCAAGAGGTGAAAACTCAAAATCATCTTCTGATTTGTCGTCAATGAACAATTCATGAGCTTCGTCCTCTTTCGAATCATCTTCATAATGCACCTCCAAAGTCCTCCCACTTGCATTCGGTTCCTTATAGTGGCTTTCATGAATAGATGTGGCTTATGTGTCTCTTAGTGCCACCACTTCTGACTCGGCCATAATAAAGAAAATAAGTTGACCGATTTGCATCTCAAGAAACATTACGATTGCATCAATTTCAACTCAAGTTATCTTAATATTGTCAAGATGATCCTCATGCTCATTGAGACGTCGTTTCCTTCCTGAAAGCCTGAGTCTCCCCCATAAATTCAGTGAACATTTCTTCCAGGGTGAGGGAAGACTCCACATTTTGGTCCGGGGTGTCAATCCATGGTGTCGAAATGTTGGAACTATCCCTAAGCTTTGGTAGCTTATTGAATAATTCCAACTTTGATAATCAAACTACGCCATGTCTTCCAATAACCAATAGACTTCGTCCGCGGTTAATTGGTCAAATGAGGTGGTACCATTTTCTTCTTCTACCCAATTTCTTGTTACGACTCTTAATCCATCGAGGAAGTTCAGTAGTTGACACTTCCTCTGGAAACCATTACTGGGGAACCAAATAAGAAACTTCTTGTATCGATCCCAAGCATAATAAAACAACTCAAAATCCCGCTAAGAAAAATTCAAGAGGACTTGTTGATGCGACATATCCAAGCACCTCGTAAAATAAACAAAAACTAAAAACAAAAATAAAAAATAAAATAAATGCCTAAATTAAAATCAAGTAACTTACTCATAATATCGACAACAATCTAAAAACCAATCCTCGGTAACGGCGACAAAAATTTGGTAGTGGAATATTACGTCGCTACTTTTACCGCAAGTGTACAGGTCAAGTTTTAATATTGTGAGAACATTAAGGGTTGTCGTATCCACAGAGATTAGATTAAATTGTTGTTATGTACCGGGATTGTCATAACCGAATTTTATCTAGGCAATTCAATTTTAGGGTTTTTATATTAATAATAAAACTAAACTAATTAACTAATTAAACTATAATACTAATATTGATGTTTATGGGAGTATATTGTCTAGGTATTAACTTTGTTCACTAATACGTGTCCGATTAATCTAGTTTACATTAACGACATTCAAACTATCTGACAATCTAGGTATAGAAAACTCACTCACTACTTCTCCCAAGTGTAAAGTGAATGAATATGCGACTTCGCGTCAATGCCGATATCCCCATCTAGCGTCTAAACGACACTGATCACATGAGTCTTGCCCCAACCTCAAGAATTACATACTTTCTAATATTCTCCCGAGTCATTAGATCGTCATGCTGTATTTAAACCCTAGTCCGAATTCGGGGTTACCTATCCCAAGTGTCAAACCCCGTATTCTCAAACCAACCAATATATCATAACAAGCATATAATGGAAGTAATAAAACGGTAAACACAATCGGATAAAGACAAACAACCATTAACAAAACATCAATTTATTCAAACCACGTTTTCATGAACAAGTCACTCCCTAGACAATAAATGTTTATCTACACAAGGCCATAGCCCAATATTCAATAATACAAGAGATAAGCATCATCAAAACAACCAACCAAAGACAAAAATAAAAGAGATAAATAAGGGAGAGTATCCAAATCTAAAGAATGGGTGATTCCACGTGCGCTAAGTCCACTCTAATTTTGTTTTATTATCTTCAAATGGATAATCCTCTTGGTTGGTTTAGACTTGGATCTCTCAAGACACTCCAAAAAATGTGCCTTAGGTGTTGGATGAATAGGGGATATCACAGGGATCCAAAATATCACAAAAAATATTCCAAAATATCTTATCCAGGTGGAGCTGGACCGTTACAGTGATGAGAAGCACCGCTGCAGCGGTGGGAAGTCAGTATGTCCATTGACCCTTCACTGCTACAATGGTAAAACCACCGCTGCAGTGGTGGTTTTTAGCTATAACTTTCTCATCTACACTCCGATTGAGGTGATTCATAAACCTATGGAAAGATAATATATAGATATACAACTTGCATGTTTTGAGATTTTTCAAAATCGGATTGTATTATTGTTAAAAATGGCCTTGAAGTTACTGCACCTGAACTGAATTTGCATATTTTCAACCACTTATTCAAAAACCAATAAAACAATACAAACACACATTAAACTAAAAAAAAAAAACTTAAAAACACACAAATATTTGAATCTAAAAGTACTTTATTTGTCGGTAAAAAAACCACTTATCACTTATACAGACTACAATCAGATCTGTATGGATAAGCAAGACGCGGAAAGGACAACATTCATCATACCAAGAGGTACTTACTGTTACAAAGTAATGTCATTTGGTTTAAGAAATGCAGGAGCGACTTATTAGCGATTGGTGAATCGCATTTTCAAAGATCAAATTGGAGTGACCATAGAGGTTTACATTGATGATATGCTAGTTAAAAGCTCTAGAAATGAGGCTTACCTCGACTATTTAGTAAAATCCTTTTCCATTTTATGGAAGTTAAACTTGAAACTAAATCTAGAGAAATGTGCTATTGGAGTGGCATTTGGAAAATTTCTAGGTTTCGTGGTAAACCAGTTCGGTATCATGGTGGACTTAGGTCAAATGGAGGTGGTCAGAAACATAAAATCCCCTATAACTATAAGAGAAGTTCAAGTGCTGACAGAAAGATTAGTTGCGCTAACAAATTTATGTCTAAATTTACAGATAGGTGCGCTCCATTCTTCAAAATTTTGAAGGGGAGAAAAACCTTAGGTGGGATGATGAATGTGAACAAGCACTCCAATTCATCAAAAACTACTTGGGCTCCATTGAGACACTAGCCAAAGTGAATTTAGAGGAAGAGCTCTACATCTATTTAGCAGTAATGCCTGTACCAGTAAGTGCCACACTGGTAAAGGATTATGTAGAAGGGAAAAGGCTTTTCTACTACATCAACAAGTCTTTATTTCCAGTAGAAACCCGTTACACTGAGTTAGAAACGCTCGCCCTAGCTCTGGTAACTGCAGCAAGAAAACTCATGCCTTATTTCCAAGCATATGTGATTAACGTGCTGACCTTATATCCACTCTGAGTTGTAATGCACAGACTAGAAGCTTATGGACGCCTTATGAAATGCACTGTAGAACTTGGTGAATTATTCATTAAGTAAAAACCCAGAAGTGTAATTAAGGGGCAAGCCTTGGCGGACTTTATTGCCGAACTAACCCCTTCAACTAAAGTGGTAGCTGAAGAAGGAGAGTAAAATGATCAGACGACAGTGTTGTGGAAGCTTTGGGTTGATGGTGCTTCAAACAAGAAGGGGTGTAGTGTAGGCGTAGTCCTACAAACACTTGAAGGCAATCAACTTGAAAAGGCAGTACAGCTCGATTTTAGAACTTCCAACAATGAAACAAAGTATGAGGCAGTGATCATTGGGTTGACTTTGGTCAAAGAGTTAGGAGCCCAGCATCTGGAGGTGAAGTCAGACTCCCAATTAGTAGTCAATCATGTCAATAGAATGTTCACCATAAATGAGGAAAGATTGCGCCTTTACGTTGAAAAGGTGAAAAATTTAGTCTCCACACTCCAGAGTTACAAGGTTAAAGCCGTCCCAAGATCTAAAAACATGAAGGCAAATGCTTTTTTAGTACTAGCATCTATATTCAGACCTGATCAATAGTCCAAAATTGTGGAATTCCTTGAGCAACCTTTTATAGCAACCCCAGCTAACTATTACACATGCATTGGTCAATTGGATCAAGAGAAAGACAGGAGAACTCCTCTAGTTCAGTATCTCAAAGAAGGGACTCCACCGGAAGATAAAAACTTTGCCTGGAAAGTCTTATACAAAGTATCAAGGTATGTGCTGACCAATGACAAACTGTATAGACGTTCTTTCTCCCCATCTTTATTGATTTGACTTGGCTCAGAGGAAGCCATGTCCGTCCTACAAGAGATATATATGAAGGATTCTATGGAAATCATCAAGGATGAAGGACCTAGGTTTATAAGGCACTAAGGGTAGTGTACTACTGGCAAATGATGCGCATTGATGTGCAAGAGTACGTAAAGAAATATGACAAATGCTAGCGATTCTTCAATAACATTAAGGTCCCTGCTCAGCAACAAACTCCAATAACCTGCCCTTGGTCATTCTCTCAATAGGTGATGAATGTGCTCAGATCGTTTACTCTAGTACCAGGAAACAAGAAGTACCTGTTGGTGGTAATCGATTATTTCACCAAGTGGGCCAAAGTTGAAGCGTACGCAACCATGGGAGAGAACGACGTGAAGAATTTTCTCTGAAAGAATATCAACTGTTGTTTTGGTATCCCTATAGTACTTATTTTTTATAACGGGACACAATTGACCGACGGTAAAGTCGGGCGGGTGTATGATGAACTAAAAATCCAACAATGCACATCTAGTTCGGCGTATCTGCAAGCCAATCGACAAGCTAAGGTAACAAACCGTTCCATCAAGGAGGCATTTAAGAAATGGCTGGATGATGCCAAAGGAAAGTGGGTGGAAGAACTCCCAAGAGTATTGTAGGCATATTGAGCTACCCCAACATCTACCATTAGAGAGATGCCTTTCTCCATGACCTACGGAATTGAAGCAATTGTTCCAGTGGAGAGAGGATTACCGTCCAGGCATGATGGCACAATCAATTTAGTAGAGAATGAAGAAGTCTTATGAGAAGAAATGGATCAGCTGGAGAAAGACGTGATAGGGCGTCGATGAGAATGATAGCTTACAAGTCAAGGATGGCACGGATGTTTAACTATGTAGTTCGTCCATGACACTTTGCCGTAAGAGACCTGGTACTTTGGAGAGTAATGCCTCATCACCCCGAAGCTCACATGAGAAAGCTATCACCAAACTAGAAGGGCCCTTACCTAGTTACCAAGGTTAATAGGCCAAGAACCTATTGGCTAGAAGATCTTGATGGTGTGGTGGTCTCAAGACCCTGGAACACCTCTCATCTATGCAAGTATTTTGTATAAAGTTTATCTCATTTTCTGATTTGTCTTTCATTAAATGTTCTGAAGATTATTTTATCTTTTTTCAAGATATGTTCTTTGAATAAAGAAAATAATTTTTCTCTCCATCTATTCCTGCTACATTCATTATTGCAAAGCTATGCTTATATTCATAACTACAACATTTAATGACTTGAAACTAATTGTGGAACATTTTACATTAAAGTCAAGAAACTGAGCTTATCAGCTCAAACAACTGAGCTCCTCAGCTCGGATAAAACTAAGCTCCTCATCTCAGACTCAACTGAGCTCCTCAACTCAGAAAACTGAACTCCTCAGCTCAGACAAAACTAAGCTTATAAGCTCAGTACAAACTAAGCACCTCAGCCCAAAAATATTGAGTACCTTAGCTCAACATTGAGCAGAGTTGATCTATTTACTTATCTATAAATGTGCAAAGCAAGTCAGTTTACTCAATATCTCAGCCCAGCCTTGTCAAGGCAATTTGGATTATCCATATATTTAATAACAGAACAGCCTGCTCAATGAAGTAGAACAACTTTGGTCAATACTGTTCATTCTTTAAACAACTCTCTATCTTGCAAACTAGGGGATGTCAATATTGGACTTATGATCAATAGTAAGTTTATTTAAGATACAAAATTTCGAAAACTTACGAGTTCAAAATTGGATAATAATTTAAGAGGGTTGTTGATTGTATGATGGTATATTTGATTACCTACGTGTTATTATGAAAATGAAGTATTTTTCCTATTACTTAAAGCCTATTAGTTCATAAATTGTTCAGGTTTCTAATCAACTTATGAAGGAGGGCAGGCAGGAGGGTAACACAAACACAAACAGTCAACAACGCAGTAAAAAGATGAAGATCAAGAACCCCATATTTTTATATTATCAAAAGAAAGGGGTATATACATGGATAACAAAAAAAAAAAAAAACAAAAGAATATCAAGAACAAAAAGGATTATTCTTTAGAACATAAAATACTTTTCTTCCAAAAAAAAAAAAAAAAAGAAACAAAAAAAGCGAAGTTCTTTCTTCACTACAATTGGGGCTGAGGGGGCCTTATTCTTATCATGGAGAAGCAGGCGAACCCAGATCTTCTGAATCGGAGTTGGAGAAGTAGAAGGCATGTTCCTCATACTTGTTAATCTTGTTGATAAGGTCACAGATTTTTGTCTTCTTCGTTTCATTTTTCTCAAGGAGCTTGTATCATTTTGCCTTGACAGTGTCCGAAAAGAGTTGTGATAATGTAAATCGGTGGCCAAGTCATGTTTACTCTATTCAAACTTCCTCAGATCATCTTTGAGTTCATTAAGGTAGGAGACCGCACGAAAGTGCACCACTTCCATGGAGGAGAATACCGCGGTGGCTGCTTCTAGGGCACGGAGACGAAGGTGATCTTCTCTAGAGTTTTGGCTTGCTTCATTTGAAAATGACCTCCCAACTCTATTTCCTTATGCATTTCAGACTGTATTACCTCGAAATAAGAAATACCTAGCCACTATATAGATTCTATTATCGCAAAAAGTTGGGAAAGAAGAAGAAAGAGAAAGCGTCTGAGTTTGTGAAGTAATATTGACGCTTGAGAGAAAAGAAATTGAAACATCAAAAAGTGTACATTAACTGAACGGGTGACGTGTGCTGATAATATACATACCACAATTATCACAAGTACATTTTCAAGATTAAAATGACGACTACTATTTTAATATAGATCATGATGATAAAAAGTTATCATTACCAAAAATTAATTACAAACGTTAAAAAGGAAATTGAAAAGACAGAAGGACAGCTCAGAGAGTGGCGCTTTGATTGGTGATGTCTAGTTGGTCAGACGTTGGTACAGCAACTGCTTCAGCTGGAAAGGCTTGAGCTAGGACTAAGACCGAGCTGGCAGTAGAAAAATTAGCCAGGATTAGAACTAAACTTTGTACATAAACTTCAGGAGCTGGTGTGGCACAATTTCCTCCTCAATGATTCCTCTATCCTCATCGGCTGCATTTTCTCCCTCTAGCTCGTCTCTTAGCTCATCGTCCTGGAAAGAAAGATCCCGATTAGATATTCCTCAGTTATTCTTCGTTGACAAAAGATGAAGCCTACCTTCTGGAGCTCTTTGGATCTGCTCCAGAATTATGTCCAGAGGTTTTAAATCTTCTACTTAGACTCTTTTACTTTAGATACCAGTATAGCTATTAATTTTGCAACCTCCTACGTTTGATCGGCATAATTTTGCTTCTCCTGTTCCATCTCAACTATCAGGAAATCTCTTTTAGTCTGCAGTTGCTGGAGGGCATTCTTTTTTCCTTGGAGTGCATCATCTTTGACATGAAGGAAAACATTATTAGCCTTGAGATCAGCATCGTTTTGGTTAATTATCAAACGAGCTAAGCTAATCTCCTCAGTCAAAGCACGAACATCATCCCTCAAAGATGAGCTATCTCCTCTCAAGGCAGTAATCTCTGTCTGGAGTCTATTGTTCGTTGAGCAATAAAACTTGTTTCTCTTCTGCAATGCTTCTCTTTGCTCATTATCAAACGTAACTCCAACTTGAATCTTTCCTGAGAAGACCTTTGTACGCGCTCGGATTCAACTACTTTGTTTCCTCCTCGCGATAATTGGACTACTCGCAAGTGTACGAGGTCTAGTTTTAATATAATGGATCTTTTAGGATCGGATATCGCTCCACTGGGAATGGCCGGTAATTCAAGTGAGTATTGCGATTTCAATAGTTTCATATTATCTCGACTAATCAAATTTTGTTTGTTTTCTAATTACTATACTAAGATAAATGACAACTATAAAGTTAGTTTTAATTACACTAATTACTTAGGTATAAATCTCTTTCATATAATGCATAACCAATTTCATTTAGTTAGCTATAACGGTTTCTATCTAATCCAACAACCTCTATATCAATAACTCCTCCGCTACCTCTCCCGAGTGTAAAACGAGGGATTACACGACTTCGTGTTAACGAAGAAGTCCCCTTCAATGCCTAAACGACCCTAAGTCACGCGAGTTTTGAGCCAACATCATGGGTTGAATACGTTCTAATGCCCTCCCGGGTCGTTAGAATGTCACGTTGTATTTACCCTAGTCTGAATCCGGGGTTACCTCTCCTGAGTGTCAAACCCCGCATTCTCGGTTTATCAATACAAGCATAATAACAAGAATAACGATAAACACAATCGGATTTAGACAAACTACTCGTTAAAGTAACATAAATTTACTCAATTAAACGGTTACATGATTTTGACTACACCTAAGTAACATTTAACTACTACTACAAGTTCTTAGCCATATACCATACAAAATAAGAGGGATTCAACATTCTTAGATATGAAAAAAGTGATTGCAAAGAATAAAACAAGAGAGAAACGATCAAATCTGGAAGTGAAACGATTCACTGTCACTAATGATAGGTCCGCAAGTTATCCTTCTTTATCCGAATGATGAACCTCCTTCTTAATCTTCCAAATATAGCTTAAGAGATCTTTTCTAGGGTTAGGGTTCTTCAACAACAAGTTTCAGACGTGGTCAAGGGGTATTTATAGGCTTAGGGGTTCAAAAATATCTAAACAGATATTTTGACCTGTTCTGCGATTTCCACCTAAGCGGTGGAAACTTCGCTTAGGCGGTGCTTAAGTAGGTTAGAATTTCGCCTAAGCGGTAAAATCTTCACTTAGGCGGAAGACTATCTTCTTGGCTCCTTATCTTCCTGACGAAATTCCGCCTAGGCGGTAAATACTTCGCCTAGGTGAATTTACAGCAGTGCAGCTCTATCCAGCAGTTCAGTACTTCCAGTGTTCTGGTGGATTTCCGCCTAGGCAGTGGAAACTTCGCCTAGGCGGATTCAATACTTCAGCCCTTGCAACCTTCTGATGGATTTCTGCCTAGGCGGTGGAAACTTCGCCTAGGTAGATTTCAAATCTTCAGCTTTGCAACTTTCTGATGAATGTTCGCCTAGGCGGTGGAAACTTCGCCTAGGCGAATTTGCTCTGTTATTTGAAACCTCCTTTTTTCATCCTTTTGGCTACCCCTTTCGCACCATTTTGCTCGGTTTACCAATTGTTTACGTCCCTGCTCTTAACTAATAAAAACAACTAAAACGGTATTCAAACTTCAATAAAATACTCGGAAACTAGCAAATTCGGTTTAGAATTAGATAGGTATTTTACACCTATCAAATACCCCCAAACTTGGAATTTTGCTAGTCCTCGAGCAAAACACCCAATTCTAAATAACACTAACTACGCTAATTAGCTACATCCTAAACTACAGATACGTAATCATTAACAAATAAGACGTACAGGCCTGTGAGATTTAAGTTTAGTCAAAGAAACCATGATATTCTTTCCTCAACAACCTGTAATCAAATCCGGTTAAGGAATAACACACACCACGTGGTGTTCCAGAATTTCAACACTCAATATCAGTTCAAATCATTTTAGATCCTATTGAAATGTATGTGTGTGAGAACTCGGATATATAACAAATCAAACGCCGGATTGGATTTCTCAATAAATAAGATCATGACTTAAACTTGTTAAAACATTAAGGAAAACCATATGCTTGATTGGGCTCAACTATCCACTAATGTAGGTTCGGACATTCACCGAGATCAATAGGGCTTGGTTAGGCTTTGGAGAACGGCCAAGGGTATCGTTCGTTATAATTTTAACGATACCCGAGGTACAAACGCTTGTCGCTAAATTTCTCTCATGACTCCCTTATCTTTGAAGATATTACCCTGAACAGGATTTAGTAAACTTGTATTCACTTGTCAAAACTATTGAATTTAAACACTATATTCACATAGTTGTTTTTTTTTTTTTTTTTTTAGAACACCCCTAAACTTATTCAATTTTGTATAATTTTAGGGGTGTTTAGATACAACTAAAAGCTTGACAAGTGAATACTCTTATACTTAACCAAAAATACTGAAACCCCGATTGCCCGTTTCAAGTTAGCATAATCTAATGCTACTTGTTTTCACTCAATTTTTCACTTTTATTCCTAGCGACAATGGTTCTGAAAAATTTACTTGGTTAAAGTATAGCAATAAGTGCAGAAAACAAAAATTTTTATGGCTTCGACAGGAGAATGAGGGAATAACTTTTCAGGTTAGTTTTAAACGGTTCAAGCGATAAAAATGAAGGCCTATATCATGCCTCCGGAATTACCTTACCTATAATTTTGCCTCAAGCCTCCCCCAGTCAAGTTCTAGACTCCTCATTTCTGTCATGAACTTAATACTGAATAATCGGCGTCCAATCATTCAATTGATTATACAACGAGTTTATGCAATCGTGCGATTTAGGATCAAAATAATTTTTACCTAATCGACATGCTAAGCACACAAAACACACGTGAATGGCATTACCCTCAACCTTAAAACACAATTTAGGGGGTAATTTTCATCATCGGGACATGGTTCGGACGAACTCAAAAACTCAGCATGCCTGTACAACTCAATTAATTAACAATTCTAATCTAATTCTACAAACTAATATTACTTATGCTAATTATCCTTACACATGCATAGCTAAACATTACACATGTATAACAAAAAGAATTTCAAAATTTACAAAAATTTTAACATTAATAAATAAATTTGTACAGCAAAAAGAATTTTTGTTCCCCTTTACATCAAAATTTTTCATCATCCTTCTTATCCCCTTCAAGACAAAAAACAAAAACTACATGTATCGCATGTCATACTCCCACCAAATTTAAACAAGGCAGTGTCCCCACTGCCTAAGCAGTGAACCCTTAGCAGAATAGAAAAATATGTATTAAAACTGGGGTGGACACATACCTAGGAGGGAAGACATAGAAGTCTAACCTCCTACCGTTTATTGTGGATGAGATGGTGGTGGCGGCTCATCCGGCTCGGAAAGTGGCACGGGCGTATAACGCGCCATGTCGATTCCAAGATGCTCAAATATGACTCGTTGGTTTTGATCTTGTTGCCGGATGTAGGACTCCATGTAGTTCTCCATCCAGGCCAAATTATCTTGAAGTTAACTCACATCGGACTGGAGATTACGGACATCTCGTAAGATTTGTACGATTTGGCCTCGGGTGGGTTGTAGGCGTTGGTCGCTCCGAATGACCTACTTCTTCCTCTTCTTGACCCTCCCCTCCTTCACCTTGTCCGCCTTTCCATAACCTGTTAATCATTGCTAGATCAAGTGGCTTCACAGGTGGAAAGGGGCTTGTGGACGTGATCCGAACTCCGGCTCGCTGAAAGAGCGCGGTGAGGAAAGAAGAAAAAGGAAGGGCACCCTTTTTCGACTTGGCAGCATGAAGTATAGAAGAATAAATGTGCCAGCAGACGTTTATAGGGGTCCCTCTATCGATTCCATAGAGCATGAAAGCTCTCTCCTTGGATACATCAGACACATGGGTTGTCAGGAGCAGATTGGCACAGATAAATGAAAACCAAATCTTGGGGATCGGTTTTAGAAACCACGACTTGAAGATTACTTGGCCCTGCCATGTGTTGGTCTACTGTGCGTTGCCTGTCGTAAAGGCCTGAATCACCAAACTCATGGTTGGTGAGGCGGCATCGTCTAAATCTCTTGAAGCTTCAGGCCCCGTTAATCCTAGCAATTCATTAAAATGATCATCACTGAATAGGATGGGAATGTTTCGGACCCGTGTTTGAACTCCTGTGGCCTCTGCGATATTGGCATAAAATTCTCGAACAAGGGCCAACTCGCTCGTTGGAGGTGGGGCACAGAACTGTTGTCATCGTCTTTGTACAATCACAGTTCTGATTTTTTCAGGAAGGTCATTCAAAGGCCCAAATCCTCTTTGAAGGATGCCTGGCCACTTACTCTCATGTTCTTTATACCGATCCTCCGCTTGCTTAGAAACAAACTTAAGGGAATTGAAATCCGAAGCGGATTGAGGTTCGTCTGTTCTTGGGTACTTGGCAGCCCTGCACTTTGCCATTGTCCCTGAAAATTCAAGTCACCACACTAACCACAAGAATACAATAGAACAAGTGATTCAAACCCTAATCAGCGAACCAACCATACCCTATTTTATCAATCATATGCTAATCAAAACCACATGATACAAATCTCAATACATATCCTACCAACCATAACCAAATCACATTTTTGTCGCAATGTAGCGCAAACTACATGATTCACATTGTATATCAACACAAAAATATGATAGGGTTTATCATTTTGCATTCCTCAATCCTATTTAGCATGAAAATTGCAATTTAAGGTTTTAAAGGGGTTTAGGGTTCCAATCAAATCCACTATTTTGTTGAAATAAATGAACAAATGAGGCAAATAATTCAACAACTAAATGAAACATAGGATCATTGACACTTGTTGAAAAATTTGATCAAAACAGTGGAGAATGGTGATGTCGCACTGTTCACCCTTTGAACCCTAATTTTTCGAAAATGGGCGGAGAAATTCCTTGTTTGGACGAAGATTCTTGATGAGAATCCAAGTTTTTAGCACTATAGAATGAATCTTTAAAAGGGGGAAGGAATTTGGGATGGTGAAATTGAGACGTTTCTTGAAATTTTTAGGAGGGAAATGCCGTTTGCGAAGTGGACTGTGCGTTTTAAAAACAGAGTTCACGTAAATTCGCCTAGGCGGTGGTTTTACCGCTTAGGCGGATTAGCGCCTTTTCTTTTTGAAAACTTTCTGGTGTAAATTCGCTTAGGCGGTGGTTTTACCACCGGGGCGAGTTTACACCAGTGTGAAAGCCTGATTTGGTTGTAAATCCGCTTAGGCGGTGGGTTTTCCGCCGGGGCGATTTTACACCAGTGTGAAGGTTCAGTTTTTCTTCAATTTTCCGCCTAGGTGTGGTTTAACCGCTTAGGCGAAATTTCGGCAGTGCAAAAATTCTGACTTTTTCTGTCTAATTATCGCCTAAGTGCTGGTTTTACCGCTTGGGCGACATTACGCCAGAATGTTTTCTTAGCCTTTTTCGCTAATGTTCACCTAGGCGGTGGGTTTACCGCTTAGGCAAATTTTTGCCAGTGTGAACCTAAGCTGGATTCCTTCAGGTTTTCACATTGTTTCTCTACACCTCTTATTTCCTCTTCAATCCTCAAAATAGTTTTAGCATGCAAATCAATCCTAAGCATCTAACCTCATCAATTCACCACAAAAAATTAATATAACGAGATCACTACGATCTCCAAAAAGGTATTTATACAAAAGTTGGGAATATTCATTACCCTCGATGTCATGTCAAAAAAATGTTGCTTGGTTTTATGTCCCTAGCATAGACGTTTCAAGAATTCCGGCTTTATCCTTCAACGAGGGAGATGTTCTCCACAACTCGCTCTTCATTTTTGAAGTAATGCTTGATCCGCTCCCCGTTGACTCGAAAAGTACGTCCTTCTTTGGCTTCTAGCTCGATGGCTCCAAATGGATAGATATGCTTGATCCGGAACGGTCCAGACCACCGAGACTTCAACTTTCCGGGAAAGAACCTCAGCCTTGAATTAAACAATAGGACTTGTTGGCCCAGACTGAACTCCCTTCGGACTATCATTTTGTCATGCCATCTCTTCATTTTGTCTTTGTAGAGCTTGGCATTCTTATAAGCCTCGTGCCGGAATTCCTCCATTTCATTTAATTGGAGGAGATGTTGCGCACCAGAAGTTTTTATGTTAAAATTGAGTTTCTTTATCGCCCAGAATGCACGGTGCTCCAATTCAACGGGCAAATGGCAAGCTTTTCCAAACACCAATCGATACGGCGACATACCGATCGGTGTTTTAAAAGCTGTACGATACGCCCATAAAGCATCATCATGCTTCACCGCCCAATCCTTGCGATTTGTATGAACCGTCTTTTCCAGAATGAGCTTGATCTTACGGTTTGAAACTTCCGCTTGGCCATTTGTCTGTGAGTGGTATGGTAGCGCCACCTTGTACCTTACTCCATACTTTTCCAACAAGGCATTGAGCATTTTGTTACAGAAGTGGGTTCCCTCATCACTGATTAAGGCTCGAGGTGTCCCGAACCGTGTCATGACATTATGTTGAAGGAACTTTAACACCACTTTGGCATCATTAGTAGGTGTTGCCACGGCCTCGACCCATTTGGACACATAATCCACTGCTAGCAGAATATACTCCTTGCTAAATGAGGGCAGAAATGGCCCCATGAAATCCAATCCCCACATGTCAAACAACTCAAGCTCAAGAATTGACGTCGGTGGCAGTTCATGCCTCCTTGATATGTTACCTACCCTTTGACATCTATCACAGGTTTTTACAAACGTATATGAATCTTTAAACAAAGAGGGCCAGTAAAAACCTTATTGCAGTACTTTTGATGTTGTCCGAGTCGCACCGAAATAGCCGCCACAAGGTGATGAATGGCAATGGTAGAGAATACTAGCCATTTTCTCTTCCGGAACACATCTCCGGATCACCTGATCAGCACATTTCTTGAATAGCAATGGCTCGTCCCACAGATAATACTTAGCATCAAAAAGAAATTTCTTCCTTTGGGCTCCCGTCAACGCAGGTGGTAACACGTCACATGCAAGATAATTAACAATGTCAGCATACCACGGAAGTGCATTTTCTACTGCAAAGAGTTGTTCGTCAGGGAACACTTCCGTGATATTAGACTCGTCACCAACGTCATCTTGGATCAACCTCGATAAATGGTCGACCACAACGTTCTCAATCCCTTTTTTGTCCCTTATCTCCACATCAAACTCTTGAAATAAGAGAATCCACCTAATCAACCTTGGCTTGGCATCTTTCTTAGCAAATAAGTACCGGATAGCCGCGTGATCTGTGTAGACGAACACTTTTGACCCAATGATGTATGAACGGAACTTATCACAAGCAAAGACCACCGCTAGCATTTCTTTCTCCGTTGTGGTGTAATTCTCTTAGGCGTCATTCAATGTTTTGCTTGCATAATAGATCGAGCGGAAGATCTTCTCCTTCTGTTGGCCTAACACCACTCCAACGGCATAGTCACTCACGTCGCACATTATCTCAAATGGCATTTCCCAATCCGGAGCGACCATTATTGGAGCTGTGATCAACTTCTCTTTTATCGCCTTAAATGCCTCCATGCAAGCTTTATTGAATTCAAACGAAGTATCCTTCTCAAGAAGGTGACATAACGGCTTCACCTTCTTCAAGAAGTCCTTAGTAAAGCACCGATAAAAGCCAGCATGGCCCAAGAAACTTCGAACTCCTTTCACATTTATTGGTGGCGGAAGCTTCTCAATCATTTCTATCTTTGCTCGGTCCACCTCAAGCCCCTTGGCAGAGACTCGATGACCTAAGACGATCCTCTTTTAATCATAAAGTGACACTTCTCCCAATTTAGAACCAAATTCTTCTCTTCCCATCGGTCAAGAACAAGCGCCAGATTGTAGAGACAGTGATCAAAAGACGATCCAAAGAATGAGAAGTCATCCATAAAGATTTCCATTTTCTCCTCTACCATATCAGAAAATATCACCATCATACACCGTTGGAAAGTTTCCGGTGCATTGCAAAGGCCAAACGGCATACGTCGATACGCAAATGTTCCATACGGGCATATGAAAGTTGTCTTCTCTTGGTCCTTCGGTGCAATGGCTATTTGATTATAACCGGAATAGCCATCAAGGAAGCAGTAGTACTCATAACCGGCTAAATGATCTAGCATTTGATTAATGAAAAAAGAGGAAAATGATCTTTCCTCGTTGCCTTATTTAATCTCCGATAATCAATACATACATGCCACCCTGTGATGGTCCATGTCGGGATAAGGTCATCTTTCTCATTCTTTACTACTGTCATGCCTCCTTTCTTTGGCACCACTTGCACCGGGCTCACCCACTCACTGTCGGATATAGCGTAAATAATCCCCGCATTCAAGAGCTTCAACACCTCCACTCTCACCACTTCCTTCATAGCCAGATTTAGCCTCCGTTGATGTTCAATGGAGGGTTTGAACATATCCTCCATCAAAATCTTATGCATACACACCAACGGACTAATTCCCTTGATATCTGAAATAGACCAAGCAAAAGCAGACTGGTGCCTCTTCAAGATTCTTAGCAACTTACTCTCATCTTCTTCCATCAGAGTTGATAAGATGATAACCAGATCGGTCAAACTCTCCCAAAAAGATATACCGAAGGTGTTCTGGTAATTGC
The DNA here is from genome assembly GCA_016647705.1 of Eucommia ulmoides. Classification (NCBI taxonomy): domain Eukaryota; kingdom Viridiplantae; phylum Streptophyta; class Magnoliopsida; order Garryales; family Eucommiaceae; genus Eucommia; species Eucommia ulmoides. The sequence continues at coordinate 27,440,955 of CM028340.1, read as the reverse complement.
TAGAGTAATAACCCACCGTGAGGCGGATTTGATTTCTCTGGAGAGTCTTCAACTTCTTCAATCTCCGCCACATGAATAGGACAATCTACGTCTTTCGGTTGAGCATCAAGAGCTAGCACGTATTCCACAACATCAAAGTCTGTGGTAGAGCCTCCCTCACGAAGATCCCCCAAAGATAAGGAATTTGTGAGAATGTGCTCTAAGGAATCTATATCCATGTTTGCAAGAAAGAACTCCCATACGCAAGAGTCCACAATATCAACTCGATTGCAATTAGGAGATTCATCTGGAAAGTTCATAGTATTAAAAATATTGAACCTTATTTCTTCATCATTCACTCTGAAGGTCAAATTGCCATTATGCACATCTATTAAGGCCTTTCCTGTTGCAAGGAAAGGTCTTCCAAGGATGATCGGGATCTCTCGGTCTTCTTCCATCTCAAGTACCATGAAATCCACCGGGAAAATAAATTTGTCCACTTTCACCAACACATCCTCAATGATTCCCTTAGGATAGGTTAGAGAACGATCCGCTATTTGAAGAGATATAGTCGTAGGTTTTGCACTTCCGAGTCCTAACTTCAGATAAATGGAAGAAGACATTAAATTGATACTTGCCCCTAGATCACAAAGTGCCTTATCGAAGTGGGATTTCCCGATAGTACACGGAATCGTGAAACTACCCGGATCCTTTAATTTAGTAGGCAACTTTCTCTATAGTATTGCACTACACTCTTCAGTTAGCTTCACCGTTTCATAATCCTCCAACTTCTGCTTCTTTGTTATGATATCCTTTAAGAACTTGCCACAGTTGGGCATTTGTTCCAATGCATCCGCGAAGGGTATGTTGATGTGGATTTTCTTGAAGATTTCAAGAAATGTTTCGAATTGAATATCCAACTTCCTCTTTTGGAACCTTTGAGGATATGGAAATGGTGTAACTAGAATCGGCGGATTCTCTGAAAATGTTACTCTTCCCGGTATTACCCTTTCATCTCTTCTTCTCTCCTCAACTTTCTCCTTGTTGCTACTCTCATTCACGTCTTCACTTAGCTTCTCCTTTCCTTCATCGGCCTTTGCTTCAACGTCTTCCTCCACACTAGTTCTTGGTTCATCATCCGGAAACTCACGACTCACAGCCGGCTCAGTTTCCATAGGCCTCCTCACTTCTACGTCTCTGCCGCTCCTCAACTTAATCATCTTGCATTCCCGAGGGTTTGTTTCCGTGTTACTTGGAAACTTTTCCTTTTGTTGTTCTTGAATTTCCCTAGCAAGTTGCGCGATTTGAGTCTCAAGAGCCTTCACCGTGGCATTAGTATTGGTAAACGTGGTATCAATAGAGTCCAGCCGTGTTTCATGTTTGTTCAGGCGATTATGCATCTCACGCATCATAGTCTACGTCTCTTTCATAAATGATCCCAGAACTTCATCCAAATTTGGCTTCGGATTGTGCGTTGGCGGTTGTTGCATTTGGCGATTAGCTTGCATTGGATATCCCAAAGATTGATTTCCATACCCCGGAGGTGGCCGCAAAGTGTTCTGATTATTTGCATATGGAAAGTTCTCATGATTACGAAGTCCGGGATTGTAGTGAGTTGGAATGTTGGTAGCCGGCCTGAAAGTATAAGCACGGTTGTTCAGAAATGGCATTCCTCAAACTCGTTATCCAATCCGGACTGAGAACTACTTGCTACTATCTTTTCTCCTTGATTTGACAAAGTACCTTTTGTAGACAAAGCGACTAATTGGTCCGAGAGCTTGGACACTTGGGCCGATAACGTCGAAATATGGTCCGATTCTTGGATAGAAGTGACCCATCTTCCCGTGTTCCTCTCATTTGGCCATTGATAGTTATTAGCCACCATCTCCTCCAATAACGCATTTGTTTCGGTTGGGGTTTTGGACAACAATGATCCCTCGGAGGCCGCATCGACTATCGTTCTTGTCTGGCCGTCCAACCCGTTATAGAATAATTGGGTTTGAAACCAATCTTGATAACCGTGTTGGGGGCACCTTCTCAATAAGTCTTTAAACCTCTCCCATGCTTCAAATAATGGCTCGAAATCTCTCTGATGAAACTGCGCAATTTCGCCTCGGAGTTGAGACGTCTTCGAGGGTGGGAAGAACTTAGTGAGGAACCTTTGTGCAAGGTCCTCCCAAGTGTTAATGCTCCCCGACTGAATCGATTGAAACCATCCCCTTGCTCGGTCTCGTAAGGAGAATGGAAATAACCTCAGCCTTATCACATCTTCGATGACTCCGTTGATCTTTACGGTGTCACAGATTTCTAGAAAAGTAGCGAAGTGTACGTTGGGATCTTCGTGAAGATTCCCTCCATATTGGTTCTCCTGAACCATGTTGATTAAGGGGGGTTTCAACTCGAAGTTTTTGGCTTGGATCGGCTGCCTCCGGATCCCTGAATAATTTTCCTACATAAGGGGCCGATAATAGTCTCGAAGGACTCGTTGTGGCTTCTCATACTCTGGAGGCTGGAGTGCTTGCGGCTCTGGTGGTTGCGGAATATTCTCATGTCCATCGGCCATTGCTGTAGCTTTTTCTTCTTTTTGCTTAACAATACGTTTACTCCGCCGCATGCACTGCTCAAATTCAATTGATAAATAAAATAAATTAATAAATTGAATAAAATTTAAAAACAAAAGAATTATCGTGATTAACATTCAACTACTTAATCACAATATCAACTTAATTGAAAAACACATTGCCGATTCCCGGCAACGGCGCCAAAAACTTGTACGCGCTCGGATTCAACTACTTTGTTTCCTCCTCGCGGTAATTGGACTACTCACAAGTATACGAGGTCTAGTTTTAATATAATGGATCTTTTAGGATTGGATATCGTTCCACTGGGAATGGCCGGTAATTCAAGTGAGTATTGCGATTTCAATAGTTTCATATTATCTCGACTAATCAAATTTTGTTTGTTTTCTAATTACTATACTAAGATAAATGACAACTATAAAGTTAGTTTTAATTACACTAATTACTTAGGTATAAATCTCTTTCATATAATGCATAACCAATTTCATTTAGTTAGCTATAACGGTTTCTATCTAATCCGACAACCTCTATATCAATAACTCCTCTGCTACCTCTCCCGAGTGTAAAACGAGGGATTACACGACTTTGTGTCAACGAAGAAGTCCCCTTCAATGCCTAAACGACCCTAAGTCGCGCGAGTTTTGAGCCAACGTCATGGGTTGCATACGTTTTAATGCCCTCCCGGGTCATTAGAACGTCACGTTGTATTTACCCTAGTCTGAATCCGAGGTTACCTCTCCCGAGTGTCAAACCCCGCATTCTCGGTTTATCAATACAAGCATAATAACAAGAATAACGATAAACACAATCGGATTTAGACAAACTACTCGTTAAAGTAACATAAATTTACTCAACTAAACGGTTACATGATTTGGACTACACCTAAGTAACATTTAACTACTACTACAAGTTCTTAGCCATATACCATACAAAATAAGAGGGATTAAAAATTCTTAGATATGAAAAAGTGATTGCAAAGAATAAAACAAGAGAGAAACGATCAAATCTGGAAGTGAAACGGTTCACTGTCACTAATGATCGGTCCGCAAGTTATCCTTCTTTATCCAAATGATGAACCTCCTTCTTAATCTTCCAAATATAGCTTAAGAGCTCTTTTCTAGGGTTTGGGTTCTTCAACAACAAGTTTCAGACGTGGCCAAGGGGTATTTATAGGCTTAGGGGTTCAAAAATATCTAAACAGATATTTTGACCTGTTCTGCGATTTCCGCCTAAACGGTGGAAACTTCACTTAGGCGGTGCTTAAGTCGGTTAGAATTCCTCCTAAGCGGTAAAATATTCACTTAGGCGGAAAACTATCTTCTTGGCTCCTTATCTTTCTAACGAAATTCCGCCTAGGCGGTAGATACTTCGCCTAGGTGAATTTACAGCAGTGCAACTCTATCCAGCAGTTCAGTACTTCCAGCGTTCTGGTGGATTTCTGCCTAGATGGTGGAAACTTTTCCTAGGCGGATTTCAAATCTTCAGCAGTGCAACTTTCTGATGAATGTCCGCCTAGGCGGTGGAAACTTCGCCTAGGCGGATTTGCTCTGTTATTTGAAACCTCATTTTTTCATCTTTTTGGCTACCCCTTTCACTTCATTTTGCTCGGTTTACCAATTGTTTACCTTCCTGCTCCTGACTAATAAAATCAACTAAAACGGTATTCAAACTTCAATAAAATACTTGAAAACTGGCAAATTCGATTTAGAATTAGATAGGTATTTTACATCGATCAACCTTGCAAGTGCTAGGTCTATCTCCAAGCTAAGTTTTTTCTCTTTTAAGACATAGTTCTTCTCCTCCAACCTGCTGAATTTAGTCAGCTGATGTAGAAGTTGGGCATCTAATTTGTTTGTATCATAGCACGGTTAACCATGGTAAAAGATATGTGTGTACACTACAACAAAAAAATAAACAATAAGGAATTAATAAACAACATAGACAAGCATAAAACTTATCAGAAGTTACATGAGTTACCTAAAGAAGAGCACAAATTATCATCCTGAATAGCTCAGCCTTGTTGTGACCTTCAGTTCTCTCATTACCTTTGTCACATGACATCTTATACAAGAATTTGATAACATTATAAAAAATTGCACAATGACTTGGAATAGAAGGTCTAACTTCATCAATTAGCTGACACATTTTCCACTTGGACATACCACGACCAATTGAAGCTCCCTTGCTGAAAACTGGTACTGGGGAAGGTTAGCGGTCAATAGAAGAAGGCTCAGCAATAGAGAGGTCGATTGGAACATCAATTTTCCTTACAGTAGGCTCTGGCTCTCTGACCTCAGACGGGGTAGGGGCTGGGATTGATGGTACCATTACCGAAATCACTCTAGCTTGTGAATACTCAAATCTTGGGAGTCATCCTCAAATTCAGTAATCTCCTAGGTAGTAGGTTGAGGTAATAGATTAGTAAAGGGATGAACTCATTGGCTGACCTCTAATTGAACATAGGGCTTAGCAGGACATTGTGTCACCAGTCTTGTAGCAGTAGCAGCTGGCTAGGATGTTGATTGCCCACCTGTGCTAGTAGACTTCTTCACGAGACTCTTCATCTTCTTAGATCCAAGTTACAGCTCGGCCAATTCATTAAATCGAGAAGGATCCATTTCTGGTCTGATGAATGGACGATGGGTCAGGACTTTGTAGGAGCGCTCAGCTGGAACTAGAAACCTTCTCAATTCTGCCTCAGTTCTGGCTATGAGGCCAAGACTTTTACAAGCTCTCTCACCTGAACCAAAACCCCCCCAAAGAATACATCAAAATCACTCAAATAGAGTTTTGAAGAAATAAAAATTGTTGAAGGAATAACAAAGAGAATTACTTGGGGTGTTGAAGCGCCTTGACACAACAAAGGGCTGACCTATTTCTTCAGGAGAGAACTTCCCATCACCTGAAAAGAAGAGGTACCACTATTGCTAGTCTCTCACTTTAACTGGAAGGTCAATAAGAAAAGAATATTTCTTGGGGAAGGAGTAGTAATATCTCTCAAGATTGGTAAGGAATTTAAGGTATCATATACTTCTAATTGTATGTACGGAGATGGATGTTTCGTTTGTTTGAGCAAGGGAAATAGCTCCCATAATTTGGTGAAGCCATTAGGGAATAGCTGGGTAGGAGTTATTTCTAATTGACAAAAAAGATTGTGAAGAAAGAGAGTAGAATAAAGGGTGAGTCCGTACTCAAACATCCACAAAAAGGACATATTTCATCCTCTTTAGTATCGTAGAGATGTTCATCTCCCGACAGAACCCTAATTAACACAGATGGATGAATACCATATTGCTCCCTAAATGGCCCAAGTCCTTTGGAATTTTGCTTTCCCCATTATCACCCCAATTATCTGAGGGATTAGAGGACTGAGTAGCTTCAACCATCATCATTCGCTTCATAAAGGGATTTGACGATAAACTAGCTTCGGCAGGACTATTCGACTGACACAACGACATCCTAGAATGACACAAGCAGCAATCAACATAGAGAATGTAAAGAAAAAGTAGTATAACTAAAGGATTTGGGAAAGTTGGAAACTTATGCAAAATAGAAGTGATCTTTCGTATCTCTTCTCTTGAATCATCACGAAAGTCAGGAGGGCAGCAAATGATATGGAAAACTCCTGCTCACAACTGACATTAGCGTGGAGCCTTAACGGATCGGGTCGGATCAGTCACTCGAATCCGAACAGACAGATCGATTGTGCAGTCTAGGCTAAGAATAATGAGCCCATCTAGGTAAGAACTTCTTCAATCCATTGAACTAGCCAAACACTCTCATAAACATGCCCATTAACGGGTAGCTCAAAAGCCTACGGTGTTTAGGTCCAAGGATTGAATAGGTCAGCCCATTATGACCATTTCCCTTATACTTGAAGAACATTATAACCGGTAGACCGTAACAACCCATGATTAATGGGGTACGTTACAGAAGATCTCTCACACGATATGAGAAGAAGATCATGGTTATCTTTCAGGCCGTTAGGAGCGTATCACATAACAGGTGACATCTCCAATGAAACGGTAGAGTATCACTAAGCCTATAAAGGGCAGTTATCACTATTATTTAACTTACGATTTAATTTGCATATTAACTTCTTCCATTACCAAATAACGGATGTTCTTTGGCCGACACTACACCGGTGTTCCCCCCCAAAGAACTAAACAATTTTATAGGTTCAAGAAGGAAGGCGAATAGGTTTTTTGGCACGTGCAGAATTGTTACACGTGCTGGGAATTTCTGGCTGCATCAAGGTCGACCTTTCCGTTACCCTTTCCTATTAACATGAGATATGGACATGATCTTCTCCCATTTAACACGGGATGTGGCGGTAATCTCGTAACTAACATACGATTAGTCAATTTTAATGTTCCTCATGCATGAGAGATGTGGAGGTTATAGGCTAACTTATTCTAACCCACCAAGGCTCTCAAGTCTTTAATAGTTATGGGCGGGAGTTTCTCTCATATCATTTATCCTCTTGACTTTCATGATGATTCATAGAAGAGAGACAAAATATCACCTCTTCCATTCACATAAGTTCTCATCTTCTTCCAATCTTTTGATTGTATTGTTTGTTCACATCCTTCTTTCGATTTTTGGTGCTTTGTATGAAATGTCTTTAAGTACATCAAACAGCCCGGCTGAGGCTGGTTTGTCGTGGAATCCCCTTGTGGAGGAAACGACGACGGCCTAAACTTCTCAATTCACTAATTCCTCAGTTAACTAGGGAGCTCATGGTGCAAGTTCTATCCCAAAGGAATGGCTTAAGCTATTCCGAGAACAATATGATATTCCTTCATCGGTTTCTATTAGGGTTCCATCCGAAGATGAACGTCCTTAAAGTGCCAAAGAGGATGAAATATGTCTCTTTATGTGGAGGTTCGAATACGGAATCACACTTCCCTTCGCTCCTTTCATTCGTAGTCTTTTTTATCAATTGGAGGTTACCCCTGCCCAATTAACCCGCAATGGATTCTGTCAAATCATGGGAGCTATTGCTCTTTCTAGAGTAAATAATGTTCTCCTTACTGTAGATATGATTAGAAGCTTCAGTTCCCTCAAATTCCTTTATGAAATTGGGAGATTTTATTTTTCCATCGTTAAGAGGTTCTCCTTTCTGACTGGCCTACTTGTTGTGGTGAGAGGAGATTGGCCAAGGCGATACCTCTTATTCAAGCGTAATTGGGAGTTTTCTCCCGAAGAAATAGGGTGGCCTCCAGTTGTTTTGAGGCATTTTAACTACCCATTCCTTTACTTACGCTTTCTTTGCAATTGAATTTATAAATTTTGCTACAATGGTCTTGATGCCTTCTTGGGTTGCCTTATGCAGGTGAAGAAGCTTGTAAACATCTTTGCCTTATACCCAAGGTTGAGGACAAATTAAGGAGGTTGTTGGTCTCAGAAAAGAGGCCTTGCAAGGTTCTTGCTTCCCACCCTTTTATTCCGCCAGCAATAGATGCATCCAAATTCAATCTCCTAAAAGACTTACAAATCGGGGAGAAGAGGAAGAGACTTACTAAGAAACCCTCTAGGCTATCGGGGTAGTTAGTACCTCAAACCTACTGCCCAGGTCATTTCTAGACCTTCACTTCCTTTGACTACTCAACCGGCTATCCAAGTTGCTGCCAGGTCTACAGTTCAGCTTGCCGTTCAACCAGCTGCAGCTTGACCAGCGGCTCCTTTTCCTTGTCTCATTCTTCCTGAGGGTTCCGACTCTGATGAAGATTCTTAACCTTTAAGTAGACATCGTCGTGGGGTTGTCTTTGTGCCAGTATCTTCAGTTCAAGTTCCAGTTCTCATGGAGATTAGGGGATTAGAGCTTACCACTTGTGCAACTAATGTCTCTATCAACCGTGCTGTAGAGCATACTTCAACAAGCCATCAGCCTCCTTTTCCTACAACAACTGCTTCCAATCAGGGGGTGTCAATCAGTCATGCCATATCTCGTAAGCAGATGTTCCATTTATTAAAGGAGATTGGCCCCTCAATTCCAAATTGCCAGGAGATCTTTGACAATGCCATCAAGACCCTGTACAAGAAATCCTGGGATAAGAGTAAGGCCAAGATTGGGGGTCGTAGTCGGGCTGAGCTCCTTAGGATCCTTGTATGCGCGTTCCTTCAGGTAATTTGTCTTTATATAAAGCAAGCCTTGTAGCTCTTGAGTTGTTATGTTGGTTTCCGATCAATTACCTTTGTTTTGCAGAGCAATCATTGTTGGCCTAGTGAGCTATCCAAGAGGGGTGCTGAATTGGATAGGAATAAAAAATAATAACACTTAAAAAATTCAAATAATTAATTTTATCCTAAATTAATTATTATCTTTATAGCAGTGGACATGTGTTATTAACTAGGTGCACACCCAAATAACAAAATATAAATAATGTAAAGAAAGCAGTACACCAAAATTTATATTGGTTTACCAAACTATTTATGGCTAATCCAGTTCTTCGAGCTTCGCGAAGAGTCACACCTACTAATTACTAAGATCCCTTTAATCAGGTAGGAACCAAACCCGTACAAAACGATTCTTTTCGCAGGCTCGGAATCAAATTCATGACAATTAATTGTACTTATAGACCCATTATATCATTATGACTCAATCCTAATTCAATTCACTCAATTATATCTTTTAAAATATTCAATTTAGTCCCTCAAATATTTTCTCAAACTCAATTAGATAGAATAGAAAGTATTACATGCACCAATTTGATAAATAATTAAATTATATAAACCATATCTATAGAGTTATCAAAATATAAATTACATATCTTAAATAACATCAAATCCCTAAAATATATCTCTGATCTTAACCATAAAATGGCTAATAACGGCTATTTTTTGAAAAAAATAACGAAATCCTCTAAACTTAAAGCCGAACCATCGGTTCACCGACCAATCACCATAGGTCGACCAATCGATTCAGGTTGTAACCCAAGACAGAATTTCTAGGCCGTTGATCAACCGCTATTCCTTGGTTTGTCGACCGAAAGATTCAGAGGGTTCCCTAGGCCAAAATCCAGCTATAGTAGGTTGATCGCTCAACTTTGGTCTATCGACCTAACTAACTAGCCCCATTTTTTTGAAAAGGAAAAGAATAATACATAATTAATACTTTAAGGAGAGGGGTTTTTTAAAAGCGCCGATTTTCTCAAAGAAATACTTAGGCCATTTTAAAATTTGAGGAATTGCCACCTGACATTGGGTTTGAATGGTGTGCTAGGTCACCGAATTTTTAGAAAATAAATTTAAAAGGCCTAAGTAAAAATTGACTCCAAAAAATATGGTCAAACCAAAGATTTATTTAAAAGCTCGGGGGTCGGTTACGCTTGGGGAAGGTGTTAAGCATCCCAAGACACATGTCCGAAAACGAAACCTTATGTCCAATTAAATTCAATTAATTTAAGTCCGAATGTTTTACTTTATTTTAAAATTATTTCCTTCTTATAAATATTTTTGGTATTTTCGTAAATAAGGTGGGACAAGTTTTTGAAGTTTTTGAAATGTTCCCCCGGTATAACCTCTTATTGAATATTAAGGATTCAACAAAGATGGTCCCCGGGAGGGTTTTAAGCATGTTTTCGAGAGATTTATTTAATTTAAATATGTACACTAAAAATAGGTGAATAAGAATGAAAACATGAAAGCAAAATTAACATCTGTATGAATTTTATTTTTTATGCGAAAGCAACCTAAAAAAACTAAAGGGTTTGGTTTAAATATGTCAATGCAAACTTTATATAAATATGGATGGCAATAATAAGTAGTGCACGTGCCATGACTAGATATGAAAAGTAGCATGAATTTATGAAATTAAAAATAAAATAAAATACTATATGTAGAAAGTAAGGTGTGAGTGATGAAAATGTACTAAACATGCCGTCTATATAATGCAAGAAGTAAATATGCTAGATGGATGCAAAAATGTCTATTTTCAATTTCAAAAATTAATTTAAAGAAGTCCCGATTTGAAATTCTCTCAAATTCTATGGATATGAGAATCGAGGGAGATTTGGGAAAACAATTTTGTTGAAATTAATCTTTCTGAAACCTAAATGAAATCCCACGAAAAAATTTACTGAGGGAAGAGATTTCTTAAAACCATTCGTTTCTAAATTTCACTTGAGTCAGGAAGTGGAAACGAGGCCAAGGAAAATTCTCCCACGATTTATCGAATCGTCGGATTCAACTTAAGGTTCGTAAGGATTAACTCTTACAAAAAAAAAAAAGATTTTATTATTTTTTTAATTTTTATTTTTGAGAGTTTTGATAAGAAGAATAAAATAAAAAAAGAAAAAAAAGAAAAAAGAAAAAAAAATGCAAAAAAATACAAAATAAAAATACAACAAAATAAATAATAAAACATGATTCACCTAATGCTCGGGGTTAAGCTCAACACGAGAAACCCATCCCGACATTTTCATCGGATCATCGAACAAAGAATTACAAACAAACAAAAAAAATACCGAAATAAAATAAATAAATAAAACAGTGGATGTCTTCGTCTAAACGCTCAAAGGTTCAGATTGAAAATGGAGAACCTCATCCCGACGTTTTACATTGAGTCATTGGACAATTAAACAAAAATGAATCTTGCAGGAATTTAAATTGCAAAGAGAATAAAATAAATTGAAAAAAAAAAGGATTAAAAATTAGAAAACCTACATGTTCTAGGCCAATAATCACTTTCTAAGGGATTTTTCTCTCAATTTCTGAATGTCTCCGAAGAGTTTCTCTCAAAATTTATGCGTGTTTAAACTATGAGGAGGAGGGTCCTATTTATAATAAGGATGGAGAGTGAAAAAAATCTAGAAACCCTAGTCCCAATTTGGAGAGGAAAAAGAAATAAAACCTAAAAGGAAAGGGAGAAGGAAACATAATCCTATTTCGACAAGGAAACCTTTTTATTTTTTATTTTTTTTTTAGTTCTATATTTTTTTTATTTTCTATATATATATAATTTTATTTTAAAGTTTTTTAATTATTTTTTCCTTTTTTTTTTCAACTTTCCTTTATTTTATTCTTTTTCCATTTTCCTATTTTTGTTTTCTATTTTTTTGAAAAAAAAAACAAAATAAATGATAAAATAAAGAATAAAGAATAAAATATTCTTGCAGGACAGTCAAAATATCGTGTCTATAACTGTCCCTCTTTGTCATGCGAGTTCTACTTGCCTGACAAAGATAGGAGATCACGTTATTTTGGACGTCCTATTTTCTAATTTTTTTCAAAGTGCATTTTTTAATAATAGAACAAATAAAATAAAATGACTCATGACGAACAAGTGTCCGTTTAGAAGATCGTTTAGAGTAATAACAAAATGACTCATGACGAACAAATGTCCATTTAGAAGATCGTTTAGAGTAATGAAAAAATACTCATAACGATATTCATGACGAACCAGTGTCCATTTAGAAGATCGTTTAGAGTAATAACAAAATAATTCATGACGATGCTCATGACGAATAAGTGTTCATTTAGAGGATTGTTTAGAGTGATGAAAAACATACTCATGATGATACTCATAACGAACAAGTTTCCATTTAGATGATCATTTAGAGAGATGGAAAATAGCTCAAACCCAAGCCCTCTTGGCTGTGGGACAAAAGAAAGTCCAGATGTATAGAATATGCCCCAACTTGTAGTTGGGGAAAAATGAGAGAGCAAAGATATAAAATGTGCCCCAAACCTTTACAGGTTGCCTACGTACCTTAGCATTATGCCGATGATCAGATTTAACATTGTTCACTTGACACCTATTTCAAGGCTAACTAGATGCTCATTTAGAGCTTCTGAATTTTTAGCAAATAAGAGTCTCCAATTTGAGTTGGAAGGAAGGTAAAAAGTCCTAGTGATAGGGAAATCTATGCTTCCAATCCTTTTGAAATCTCTGTAAAATAACACTTTCAAAATAAAACTTTAGTTCGAAAAATTGTTACCTTTGATGACTTACAATTCCGTTCCCCCCTTTCGATCATAATTGCTTCAGGCGATCGTGCTTGGATCAGAGCAATATCGGGAGATTCTTCTGTTTAAATTTAGAAGCTTCGCTTTCCAACTCAGGACATGGCATGTCTCGGGGTGATTCGATGAGACTTTTTTTTTCCTTTTCTTTTTCTTCTTCTTCATAATCTTTTTTTTTTTTTTTTGAGTTCTGAGATTTCGCTTTTCAACTTAGGGGAGGGCCCAACATGTCTCATAAAGGTCTCCTTAACTTGCTCGACTGGATTATTATCTTTTCAAATTTCTAAGTGCTTCGATGCTTAGGGTTCTAATACTCCTACATGCTCTATGTTTTCTCAAATCCTGCAAAACTGATTTAGTCCAAAAAAATGGGCAAATGTTGAAAATTACTAAACGAGTGCCTTTAATGCCTGACATAATTTTTTGTAAGATCTTAAGTCAGATTGCAGAGAAATATGTTTTCAATACACTTCCCGACCATGACCAATGGTTTTTTTCCCAAATTCTAATTCCATTCAAATCCATCAAATTCTAATCCCGAAAAACATTGTTTGCCTGCCAAATTGAGTTGAGTCGAAAACCTTGAATGGATGAAACTATCCTCTTTCTTTCATCTTCTAATCTCTTCCATATCTGAACTAATGCTTCTTGCTCGGTTACTCCACATTTTCATTTTCCTTTTTTTTTTCTTTTTTTTTTTTTTCCTTTTTTTCTCTTTTTTTTTTTTTTTTTTTTTTTTTTTTCATTTTTTTAAATAAATGATCGAACTTACGATGATTCAGGGGCAGCCGAGCTTATCAATGAACTTGATCTTCTTTGCGAATTGAGACCTTCTTGCAACATTTGAGAGTTTCTTCATTGAGATCATTGGCTTGTGTTCTTTTTTTTCCATTGAGAAACTTAGATAGCAGGTGAACTACCGGAGACGACTTAATCAACTTGCAACGATCTATCAAGGAATCATTAGGGAAATGGAAGCTAATCTTGACTTTCGAATCCTTTGGTACTATAGAATTGTTGTAGAATTTGGTGAGGGGCCTTTTGGATCTCACCATCGTTTGGCTGAACAGAACCTTTATTTGTTGTTATTCTCATTGGATCATGGTCTAGCTTTGTATTGAAATCATATACTTGCACCCTCGCTCAGTCACATCACATACAACCTATGCAGGCAATTTTGGGTACCTGAAAGAGTAATATTCAAACATTAGATCACAGTTTTGGATAAAACAGTATTGCATTTATTGAAATTTAAAAGTCATTACAGAGCAAAATCCCTTTCCATCCAAAAGACTAACGGGATGGATAGGTGAGTATATGAAACGTATCAATTTTATCAAAACTTCTAGCAAATTGAAAGTAAACAAAAAAACCCAGTTTTGCAGCCTTTAGATTTTTCAAATCGAGCCTCAGGCACATAACTTGCTCCCATCTTCACCAATGTTTTATTAAAAATTAACTTTGCCACTCCCTAAAGGTGTATGCTCAGGCAGCGAATTTTGGTGACAGTTTGGTCCACCGGTCTCAGGCTTTCTAGGAAATATGATGGCTTATGTTCGTATGAACTCCTGGATCTTGTCCTTTAGCTGAAAGCACTGCTTGGTCGCATTTCATCTGATTCTCGAGTGGTCTTCACAGAAAGAATTCGAAGAAGCTACTTTATTCCCAGGCTTATGTTCGTATGATGGAAGGGGTGTCAGCATCTCCTAGTTCAAACAACTCCGGTACAACTCAGTGATTAAGATCGGAAAGTATAATGATTCCTTGTCATCGTTCCCGAAGTTTCCCCAATAGCACGAGGTAGATAAACTTAGTAGTATTTGGTTCCTGGTATCAGGGTATGGTTAGGAATTTGAGGTGGAGGGTTTTGATTAGGCTGATATGAGGGTGTATGGTAAGCAGGTGTTTGGTAGGCTTGAGGGTAGTATTGGAGAGTGCGATTTTGGTAAAGAGGAGGTACATTATGGTAGTAGTGGGGACGATTTTGGGAATATAGCTGGTTCCGGGGGTAATGTTGGTTTTGGCGATTTTAAGGGGGATAGTTGCGATATTGGTTGTTCTGGTTCTAGTAGTTTTGGGGATAAGAAACTTGGGAATTATTTGGTGAAGGGTTTGCTGGGCAGAAACGATGACATCTACCTCATCTTCTATTTTATTTGGCGGGGCTGACCTCTTAATCGGATCGGGCGAGGCTAGTTCAATCTTCTCGCTTCTTATTCCTTCTTCCATCACCTCAGTTTGCTTGATTGCATTACCAAAATAATCTGCTACTATGCTCGAAAGATCTCGATAGAACGGAAACATCTGGATTGACTTGAATACCTCTAACTGAGTCTCCTCGCTCAGCCTAGGGACGAGTTTGTCAGCGTCCTCTCTCCATTGGGTAGTGTACCTTCGGAAGTTTTTATCTTTCTTCTTCAGTATCTGGTAGAGGATATTACGGTTTGGCGTGACATCTTTATTATACACATACTACTCATAGAAGGCCTCTACCAGATCCTCAAATATTTTAATCTGCGTCTGGTCTAGGGTCATGTACCAGTTGAGAGTCGGTCATTTCAACGATCTCCGAAATATTTTCAGACAAAGTTCTTCGTTTCGAGTATGGACTTCTAATTCTTCCTTGTAAATGCTAACAAACTACTCTGGAGGGGCCTGTACCGTCATACTTCGTGAAGTCTGGACCTACGAAGTTTTTTGGGTATACCACCCAGGGTGGTGCTAACAGTTCCTTGTACGTTGCTTTCTTGGATGGCTTCTCCCTTTTCAATTCTTCTATGATTTTCTCAATTTCCTCCATTTTTAGAACCCAAGCCAAAGGGGGTCCATTCGCTCTTTCTCTGTTTTCGGTTTTAGTGGCCGGGGCAGATCGATTCGTATTCAGTTCGTTTGGCGGAGCAATGACCCTCTTCGGGTGAATGAGGATTTGCGGTGTAGTAGGGGCCGAGCCTTCTAATAAGGCCTGATAGACATGCCCTTGGATGGGATATGCTAGTGCTCCATAGGCGAAAGGATAAGGGCTCATCTGGGGTCCATAGTAGACCAGCACTGTGAAGTTCGAGCTGGCGTGGTTCCGATTCGACATTTTGTTCTCCATCCCGTCACTTGGAGGGTTTTCATTTAGTGATTTAGTCACAGGAATTCCACTAGATGGGGGAACATGCACCTCTTAGGGTCGACTAAGTTCATTGATCCTTTCCCTCAGCATGTCGATGGTTTCCTACATTCGAACCATCTGGGCCGTACAAGGAGATTTAGGATTGGCTTTGGAGGTTATAGTAAAATGAATTTGGGCCCAGCTGCGAGTAAAGACCGGGCTTCGGATGGGGAGAACCAAAATTGCTTTTCTGGGACCAATTTTTCTGTCTCTTTGTGTTCTTACAACAAGCCCATTTATTAGTCCACGTGGGTCTTAGATAGTCTTAAAATCCATTCGAATTCAAAATTATCAATTCTGATAATGACCAATCAAAATAGATAATGATTTGTGAAAATTCTTTCGTTACTTAATCGGTATTAGAAACTTTGAACTCGTTTGGTTTTCAAGACTTCCTAAGATTTCATCGATCCATCAAGTATCAAACCCTCTTCCAATCCTTGTACTCATAGAATCTTGTAGGGATAATATGGATACAAGATGACCGTACTTATAAGAGCCTCAGAGAAAAGAATGAAAAGAGAAAACATCACAACTTATTTACAAAAATAGAAGGAAAAGATAACAAAATAAAATATAACATTTGGACATGGTATAGCTAGATTTATTAGGTTCGACCCTCTAATTGTCCCCAATGGAGTCGCCAGCTGACGCGCCCCATTTTTCCGAAAAGGAAAAAAATAATAAATAATTAATAATTTAAGGAAAGGGGATTTTTAAAAGTGCTTATTTTCTCAAAGAAATACTTAGGCCATTTTAAAATTTCAGGAGTCGTCACCTAGCATTGAATTTAAATGGTGTGCCAAATTTTTAGAAAATAAAATTAAAAGGCCTAAGTAAAAATTGATTTAAAAAAATATGGTCAAACCAAATATTCATTTAAAGGCTCGGGGGTCGGTTTCACTTGGGGAAGGTGTTAAGCACTCTAAGACGCCCATCCGAAAATGACACCTTATGTCCAATTAAATCCCATTAATTTAAGTCCGAATGTTTTACTTTATTTTAAAATCATTTCCTTCTTGTAAAATCTTTTTGGTATTTTTATAAATAAGGTAGGACAAGGTTTTTAATTTTTGGAAATGTTCCCTCGGTATAACCTCTTATTGAATATTAAGGATTTGGTAAGGATGGTCTTCGAGGGGTTTTATGTATATTTTTGAGAGATTTCTTTAATTTAAATAGGCACACTAAATATAGGTGAATAAGAATGAAAACATGAATTCAAAACTAACATCTATATGAATTATATTTTTTATGCGAAAGCAACCTAAAAAAAACTAAAGGGTTTGGTTTAAATATGACAATGCAAACTTGATACGAATATGAGAATTGAAATAGAGAAATACTATGTGAACTAACTTGATTATGCGTGACAATGATTTAGTTATTTAATAATATATATATATATATATATATATATATATATATATATATATATATATATAAGTAGTGCACGTGTCGTAACTAGATATGAAAAGTAGCATGAATTTATGAAATTAAAAAAAAAAAAAAACTATATGTAGAAAGAAAGGTGTGAGTGATGAAAGTGTACTAAACATACCATTTAAATAATGCAAGAAGTAAATATGCTAGATGGATGCAAAAATGTCTATTTTAAGTTTGCACAATTAATTTAAAGAAGTCCCAATTTGAAATTCCATCAAATTCTATGGATATGAGAATCGAGGGAGGTTAGCGGAAACAATTTAGTTGAAATTAATCTTTCTGAAACTTAAACAAAATCCCATGAAAAAATTTACCAAGGGAAGAGATTTCCTAAAATTATTCGTTTCTAAATTCCACTCGAGTCGGGGAGTGTAAATGAGATCACGGAAAACTCTCCCACGATTTATCGAATCGTTGGATTCAACTTAAGGCTCGTAAGGATTAATTCCTACAAATAAAAGATTTTATTTTATTTTTTATTTTTTAAGGTTTTAATAAGAAGAATAAAATAAAAATAAAAATGAAATGAAAAAAAAATGCTGGAAAATACAAAATAAAAATGCAGCAAAATAAATAATAAAACATCATTTACCTAACGTTTGGGGTTAAGCTCAACGAGAGAAACTCACCCCGGTATTTTCATCGGATCATCGGACGACAAATTACAAACAAACAAAAAAAAAATGCAGAAATAAAATAAATAAATAAATAAAACAGTAGTATTCTCGTCTAAACGCTCAAAGGTTCAGATTGAGAATGGGGAACCTCATCTTGGCATTTTTCATCGAGTCATTGGACAATTAAAAAAAAAAAAAGTTTGCAGGAATTTAAATTGCAAAGAGAATAAAATAAATTGAAAAAAAAAAGATTAAAAATTAGAAAACATATCTGTTCTAGGCCAAGAATCACTTTCTAAGGGATTTTTCTCTCAACTTTTGAATGTCCCCGAAGGGTTTCTCACTGAATTTTTGTGTGTTTAAACTATGAGGGGGAGTGTCCTATTTATAATAAGGATGAAGAGTGAAAAATCCTAGAAACCCTTGTCCCAATTTGGCGAGGAAAAAAAAATAAAACCTAAAAGAAAAGGGAGAAGGAAACATAATCCTATTTCGACAAGGAAACTTTTTTTTTTTTCTATTTTTTTTTTTCAGTTTTATATATCTATATATTTTTTGTTTTTTTTTTTTAATTAATTTTTCCTTTTTTTTTTTTTTTCAACTTTCCTTTATTTTCTTCTTTTTCCATTTTTCTATTTTTTTTCTATTTTTTTGAAAATAAAACAAAATAAATGATAAAATAAATAGTAAAGTATAAAATATTTTTGCAGGATGGTCAAAATACGGTGTCTGCACTAATGATTTAGAGAGTTTCACCTTTGGCCACAAGTCGACCCAGCTGTCGGCCGAAAGATTCAGAGACTGAACTATTTCCCAACATCTTTTCATTGGTTGACTGAACCATGTTGGTCAGTTGACTGATCTTACTGGAACTCCTTCTTCCTTAATCAATTTTTAACTCAACTCCTTAACGTTTTTTTCTCCTTTAACCAATTTATTTTCTTAGTTAACTTAATTGACACTTTAAATCAACTTTAATTTCTAATTTTTCTTAAATCAATATTTTTGTTCTTGAATTTCACATAGGAGCAAATAGGTTTAAGTAATTAGGATCCTATAAAAAAAATACATAATTATAAGATCATTTTTGTGTCGTGTGTTCTCCTAATCGGGATACATTAATAGTAAAAATGAACTTGAGTTATTTTTCCTTGGATTCTTCAAAATTTTCAATCTCTTAATGCTCCTCTTTGTGTCAATCTCTATATCCATAACCTTCTTCAACAATTTCTTCATGATTAAAATGTTAATGGAACTTTATCACTGAAACACTCAATAAAATCATTAGTTCCACAAAAAACATCAGCATTTAATTATCTATCAAAATCTTAGGATCAACATCCATGTTTCTTCTACACTAGTAGAAAGTTCTAATGATGTGACTGAGTTCGATACACAACTCATGCATCAGTTAACCGAATTCAGTCGCCTAGTAGAGGACCTTTGTGTTCTCCAGGAACAGGTCTCTTTTGAGACTAACTTAGCACTGGCAAGGTCATCTCAAGAGAAGTTTGAAGTTGAGCTATGCGGTGCCAATGCACAATGTGAAGTGCTGCAGAAGAGCAACGAGTTGTTCTTCACAAAGACCAACAGGTTTCAAGAGGACAACTCTACTATAAAGGTGGAGGTCTCTATTCTGAAAGAGGAGGTTAGGTCAGCTCGGTCGGAGATAGATCTCTTGAGGTCTGACCTCAAGGCTAGATACGCTATCCTCCTGGCTAAAGAAGTTGTTATTCTAGCCAGGGAAGATGCCCTCCAGCGCCTAAAAAATGAGAAGAGTCAGTTCTTAGCTGATTTGAACTAAGAGCAGCTGAGGTCCACCACCCAAGTGTAAAGGGTGGAGAGGTTAACAGTAGACAAAAGGGCAAGGGCTGTAACGAACCAGTTTTCTAGGGCCGTCACTTGGTTTCTCTCTTTTCTTTTTACGGAGAAATGAAGGCAAAAGACAAATCACTCCACCACCACGCTTCCGCTGCACCACTATGATAAATAAAATAAAGATAGACGTGGCCTCGACTTGCTATTACCAACCAATAGTAAATAGAAACTAACTATCAACTAACATAAATTTTTAGAATTTACTAACTCAAAATTCAACTATACTTATCGAACTTTTTGGTAACACTACAAAAAGTTTAAACTACTAATTACCCAGTAACTGCCCGACTGCCTCAAAAGCAGTTCCACCCTCTAACTCTACCTAACGCCAATAGTGAACCTTCTTTACTTGGAGTACCTAAGATAAAATATTTTATCAGTGTTTTGTTTCCATAGTATAAAAACAATTTATGGATCAAGTTCACTTACCGTAATCCACTTTCTAAAACAAAATATAATGATTGTGATATTTTCCAAAACATAATATAATCACACTGAACAATATCGAAATTTATAGATACCATCTACGAATAGCAATTGAATATAAATCAATCAATTAAATCACTCTTATATAATAAAATACTAGACATATATTTCTATACTAGCCATATGATCGTTTTACCTCATGATCGGGAGTTATAACGATATCATAACCTGTATAATTGTGCAATCTAAAGTTTCCATAAGTGTTAGGGTTATTCAATATCTTCAATGGTAGGAGCCAACACGTGGTATAAACTATCATATCATGATGATACAACAACAACCACTTGCTGAATTTGCCCTCCTATCAGATCATAACATAACATCCTACAGGACATGCCCTCCTGTGAGGACCAACAACATCCGGCAGGATATACCATCCTATCGGGATCACACTGTGGTGTAGTAGTATAATAATATAATAATAATAAAAATAAATTTTCACAATTAACCATTTACTTGATCCATTTAACGTGATAAAATAATCAATTTTAATAAACCATTTGTTTTCACATTTTAGTACGAAAATATAATTTGATAATTTACATAGAAGATAGTACACTCACCTTAATAATTACGCTGCTTTTCACACTACTGTTGAATACTGATAGGGTCGACCTCGTGTGGGAACCTAACGGCAACATGGCCTAAACTAATAATTTATATAAATAAATCTAATATGCAATGCGTGACACTAAAATATAATTTTTTGCATTCCCAAATTTTCTTGATTACATGAAATTTATTAAAACTAAACGTTCTATTTTCTCAACCCAATATTAATTTTACTACTAAAATATTATAGTTACATTTATAAAATTTATCAATTAATAATTTAATTACTACAAAAAATATTATCTAACTATTGAAAATATTATTAGTCAATGAAATACTAAAAATGTCATCTTACTAAAATTTCACAATTTAAAGTAAAATTGAATATACACACAAACATATATATATATATATATATATATATATATATATATATATATATATATATATATATTACATAATTAATTATATGCATTTTATATATACACATACTTTGATAAAAAAAAATAAAGAAATTAAAGAAATGAATTACCTTAATATGGGAATGAGAGTGGGAGAGTGTAGAGACAAGCTTAGAGAGAAATTAGAGATACGATATTCATCATAAATGAATGAAGGAAAAGAGATATCATATATATATATATATATATATATATATATATATATAGAGAGAGAGAGAGAGAGAGAGAGAGCGAATTGATCAATGACCATGTGTTGGCTATTTCATATTTCGACACAAATCTTGTAAATGTGTTGTGTTCTTTTCATTAAGACAACACATACAAGATTATCCTTTTGTTTTAATTAATTTTTTTTAATATTTACACAAAATATCTCTTTTAAAATAAATAAAATATTAATTATATCTTAAAATTTGAAATTTTTATTTTTAAAAAACATAATAGCCTTATTTGTTTTTTAAAAGTCAATTTTGAAATTAATATATTAACCTCCAAAGTTTTTGAAACTAAATTTTTAAATACCATAATAATCCTTTAAAGAATTTAATGTAAAATTTAAATAACAAAATAGATCTTATTATTTTCAAAATGTTCTAAATTGAAATTAGAAATATGCGCATGCAAAAAGATTGGGTCTTACAAGGGAAAAGGAGAATGAAGAGATGATCAACCAACTCTGGGTGGAATTTAACTCTAGGTCAAAAAATATTCAGTTGGTGGGCTATCGCCACTACCAAGGCCTGGTGTTAAGGGAACACCCAGAGATCGAATTTTCCTTCTTAGACCCTAAGCTTGAGGAAGAATTAGGAGGAGAATGTGTTGTCGTTGAAGAGGATGAAGGCGTTGATGCTGAATGAGTTGTCCCCCATGCTGAAGGTGAACTGCTTCTACTAGAAACCCTCACATCAGTGACTAAGGTGCCAACAGCCAGCTTAGACCCTAGCCCCTCTAATCGGACCATCCCAAGCTTAGATCCAGCTCAAGCTCTGCCTAGTGATGCTATCTCTACTCTTGCTGGTCTGCAGATCTCTAGCCAGCCAAATGTCGTAGATTAGAACACCATACTCTAACTCGACACCTGTCTTTTTAGTTTTTATTGTTTGCAGTTTTTTCTGTAATGATAACTCTATTTGTAATTATGACCTGTTTAAATAGTAGCCGACGATTAATATTTGAACTAAACTCTCACGATCACGATTACAGTACATTTTTCGTCAACGCGCATTACTTATTCATAAATGCACATTTTTGATGATTCGTTTACACTTCTCTGACATTTTTTTCTTCATTAGTTTGGCTATTTAAAGACAAACCATGCATTGATGTTTCACGCACATCCAACGTTTCTTTTTTCTTTGTTCGAGTTTTTATAGAGTTTTCTCTTTCTTTTCTCCCACTCACCCGTTTCGCTAACAAACATGTTGTCACCGCCCTCCTCTTTTGTGTCCATACAACAAGAGAAGCAACAAGTGTGATTGAGTTGGGTAAAAATTTAGAGCATTGATGACAATGGCGAAGACCCTCTCTGATAAGCATCCTCGTCTCAGAGCGCTTAAAGATGCCTACGTCGTCTTCTACGCTATGGAGGTTGCATATTTTCATTCCATCTCGTAGTACTATGAACTCAGGGACCAATTGAAGAAATCAGAGAGGGAGGTTCATGAGTTATCTAGTCACCTGTATTTCTATAAGGGGTATGCTGATACGATGAAGGAGAAGCGGGATAAGCTTTGAGAGAAGAATGAGGAGAAGAAGGAAAAGATCCAAGAGTTGGTCTGCAAGATCAACCGGTACGAAAAGCATGACTTCTAGCACTTCAACTCGAACTCTGAAGGGTTAGGTCCCCTTCCTTCTCTTGGGTTGGATTGATGTCACCCAGTCAACCCTAGTTCATCAAATAAGTTTTTTGGATTGGAGTTTTTTTTTTTAAGTGAATAGTTCTCTGTTCTTTTTTCTTCATTTTTGTATGATGAACAGTTTTCTATTGTTTATATCTATATATATGGTTAGTAGAAAGAGCGAGTTATGAATTAACTTAGGCTTTTGGCTAGAATAAAAATGATGTTTGAACATAAACTTAATTACAGTAAGTAAAGCCACTTAAAGCAATATAAATAAGATTTTATCATCACAGGAATCCTTCCAACGAGAATATCTCTTTTATCTTGTTTTATAACATTCTCCTTAAGATATTGTTCTTTTACAATCTTGAACTTATCACTTATCATGGCGTTAGTATAGATTTGAACAAGTGTTTTGGACTTTAATACTGACTGAATAAGTAATGTTTTGAAGACAAGAAATCTATATCTGATGGAGTCATTGTAGGAGTTTATTTGGTGACTAATAAGTCAGTATTGTTCACACTTAATTCTGAACAGTCAATGCGTCAGTTGTTGAATTGATTTATTCTGTTGAGCGAGCTGATCTGCTCTACTCATGTTTAAATAAGTGAGATGACCTACTCTGCTCTAATCAGAGCTAATTTGCTCAGTTCATTTATGCTTAGTGAGTGAGCTGGCCTGCTCATGTTTAAATGGGTGAGTTGATTTGCTCTAGTCTGTGAGTAAGTGAACTGCTCTACTCTGCTAACTCTTGATTCAGACTTAGTTTTTCTCATACTAAATGTTTGTGAGTAAGTTGATCTGCTCTACTCAATTTTGAATGAGTGAGCTAACATACTCTGCTCTTGTCTGAGCTAGTATGCTCAATTAACTTATACATAGTGTCTGAGCTGATCTTCTTAGTTAATTTACACTTGGTTTTAGTACCAAATGCTTTCGTACACTTGGTTTTTGTACACTAAATGTTTTTTACACTTAATTTGAATCATAATATGAAAAAATAAGTGAAAAGAAAGCCTCATTTATTTATTTCATTCAACGAATGTCTCATAGAGATGAATAAAAAGAGATTTCAAAATTTAATGAAAAACAGGAAATTTAGAAAGATAAGACACCTCACACAAAATACTTTTGCAAGTGGGAGATGCTCCACGGCCTTGGAATTGCCACACCATCCATATCTTCAAGCCGATATATCCCTGGCTTGTTTACTTTGGTTATTCGGTGGGGTCTCTTCCAGTTGGGGGCTAATTTTCCTAAATGAGCCCCTAGGCGGTGCAATATTACTCTTATGAGTACCAGCTCATCTACTACAAAGTGCCATAGACGTACTTCATGGTTAAACATCCTTGCCACTCTTGACTTATAAGCTGCTATCCTCATTGCTGCCTTCTCACGTCTCTCTTCCAGCTGGTCCATCTCTTGTCGTATAACTTTTTCATTCTCCACAAGGTTGATTGTGACATCTCATCTTAACGGTAGCCCAATCTCCATTGGAACTATAGCTTCAATTCCACAAGTCATAGAGAATGGTGTTTCCCTTGTAGTAGATGTTGGTGTGGTTCGGTAAGCCCACAAGACTCATGGTAGCTCTTCCACCCACTCGCCTTTGGAATTATCTACTCATTGTTTGAGCACTTCCTTGATGGAAAAAATTAGTCACCTCAGCTTGTCCATTGGCTTGTGGATACGCTAGGCCAGATATGCTGTGCTGAATCTTTAGTTCTTCGTACATCTTTACAATCTTGCCGCTAGTGAATGGTGTTCCATTATCGGATATCAGTATCGCTAGAATACCGAACCAACAGATCACATTTTTCCAAAGAAATTTCTTCACTTTGTTTTCTCCAACTATCACAAAGCTTTCAGTTTTATCCTACTTGGTGAAGTAGTCGATTACTACCAGTAAGTACTTCTTGTTCCCTGGCGCTGGGGTTAATGGCCCTAGAATGTTGATTCCCCATTGGACAAAAGGCCATGGGCTGGTTATTGGTGTCTGCTCTTGAGTTGGGACTTTTATTTCATTGGAGAACCATTGGCACTTGTCGCTTTTCTTGAAGTATTCTTACTCATCGCTGCACATTGTTGGCCAATAGTATCTGATTCTTAGTGATTTGTGCGCTAAGGTTCTTCCTTCTTGATGATTTCTACAAACCCTTTCATGGATTTTCTGTAGGACATATGTGGCTTCCTTTGGTCCTAAACAAAGCAACAAAGGTTGGGAAAAAATCTCCTATATAGCTTATCATTGGTCAGTGATAGGTGTGATTTACCTATATATTTCCAAACCGGTTTTGTTAGTTTTAGAGTATTTTTTATAGCGTTTTTATTATGTTTTAATTAGTTTTTATTCTTTTTGTATAAATCAGGTGTATGGGTGAAAAGGTATGAAATCGGAGTGTAAACGATCAATTCGGACAAAAAACAGTCAAAGAACGGTAGAAAAACAAGCAAAGAGACAAGATTTTGAAAAGAAGCCCACCGCTGCGGTGGTGAAAATGCAAAGAAGGCCAATTCTTGCTGAACGTCCACCGTCGTAGGGGTGAAAATACAGGATGGTTACCACTTCCACCGCCTTCTCTACCGCTGCGGTGAACATTAAACCGACATACCCACTGCCGCGGCGGTGACCTCTGCACCAGATTAGATATTGTTTTAGATATTTAACCTATTTAAACCCCTCTCCTCTCCTTTCTTTTTCCTCACTCCAGCCATTAGAGCCCTTAGGGCTTAGTATATAATAGAGAAAGAGAGTATAGAGAGCGCTTAAACAAATCCGAAGGAGAAGATTACCACGCAGAGAAGGAGAAGCGATCGGTGAACGATTTTAGCGGCTAATCTTCGGACTACGGCTAAGTTTATTTATTTTTCTTTTTATTTATTAACTTATATATTTGTTTGAGCATGTTTAGCTCGATTTCAATGTATAAATTTCTATGACCATGAGTTAAATGTGGATTATATATGGGATTAATATTATTTATAAAAACGTAGTTTTGTTTGAGTTTTTGTTTTATTAATGATTGTTCTTTGCTATTTTGATTGTGTTTGTCGTATTGTTTGTTTATTATGCTTAGATAAATATATAAAGAATTTGGGGTTTGACACTCGGATGAGGTAACCTCAGATTCGGACTAGAGTAAACAACACAACGATCCAATAACCCGAGAGGGAGTTGGATTGTAGGCAATCGATGACGTTGGGGAAAGACTCAGGTGACCTAGGGTCGTTAAGACATAGACGAGGGACTTTTTCATTGACATGAAGTTGCGTATTCCCTCGTCTTACACTCAGGAGAGGTGGTAGGGGAGTTTACAAACTGAGATTGTTGATAGGGTAAACACAACGCGACGATCCAATAACCCGGGAGAGAGTTGGATTGTGTGCAATCAATGAAGTTGGGGTGAGACTCATGTAACCTAGGGTCGTTAAGATGTTGAGGGGGACTTATTCATTGACACAAAGTCGTGTATTCCCTCGTCTTACACTCGGGAGAGGTGGCTGGGGAGTTTATAAACTGAGATTGTCAAATAGGTCGATCACCATTATTGTAAACTAAACAAAATCAAATACGTTTAAGTAAATAAAATTAATCCCTAGATAATTCATCCCCTAACCATCTCGTATTAGTATAATTAGTATAGATTAAATTAGGTTATATTAGTATTAGTATTAATTAATTTAAAATTATTCTTTTTAGCCTAGATAAAGTTAGGTCATGATAATTACGGTACTCGATAATAACGACAACCAATCTCTGTGGATACGATACCTGATCTTAAAGATCACATTATACTAAAATTTTGATCTCGTACACTTGTGAGTCGTCAATACGCGAGCGTATAACAAAAGCTCGTCATACAAGTTTTTGGCGCTGTTACCGGGAATTGTATTTGTCGTTTATTATTGATATTGTGAGTAAATGATCCGATTTTACTTTAGGAATTTCTTTTGTATGCAATTTTTGTTTTGTAGTTTTATTTTTATTTCTTATGCAGGGTACTTGGCGATGTTAGATTGACAGGTATTGATGCATTCCTTTCAACGGGATTCCGAGCCGTTTATAGTGCTTGGCTACGCACATAAGCCTGTGAGGCATGTCGTTGAAAGATCAAGCCGAACAAAGCAATATCTCGCCAAGCTTGAGGGTATTCTGAACATGTCAGGCTGAGAACATTAAACCACGTGCTTTTTGGGAGGCAACCCAAGTAAAAAATAAATTAAATCCATCTCATCCGACTTGATTCGGAGGCGAGATTCTCTCGTCTCCTAGGTACGTGTTCTAAACCCTATTCGTCAGCATGCTTTAATTTCGTATGTTGAGATTGATGATTGGGATCGTTGAGGACACTGTCCGTTTTAAGTTCGGAAGTGATGTGTAGTATAGTATGTTAAATGTTTTATTGTTTTCTTGTGTGCGTGTTTGTTTAGGTTAGTTTGTGTTTGTTTGTATTTGTTGTTGCATGCTGAGTTTTGCGTTCATCTAGGCCGTTACCCGATGATGATATTACCCCCCTAGTAGTTTTCGAGGTCATGGGTAATACCCACGCATGTGTGTTCTCTGTGCTTGAAAATGCGTTTTGGTGAAAATTATTGTAGATCCTAATTTGCACGAGCACATAAATACAATGTATTTGTATTCAATTGATTTGAGGAGAATTATCGATTAGCCAAACTCATGACAATTTAAGGATTCTAGAACCTGATTGAGGGAAAGCTTGAGGCGAAATCCTAGGCAAGGTAGTTTAGGAGACATAATTTAGGTATTCGTTTTGTCGCTTGACCCTTTTTAAGCCTACCTTGTAACATGATTATCCCTCGTTACCCTGTCGAAGCATAAAAACTTTTTCAATTTTGAACACATAAACAAATACCCTAGCTAATTGATATTTTTCCAAACCTTTATCGCTTAACCGAAGGCACAAATTTGAGTGAATCAAGCTAGCAGTTGCAAATACTACTTGATGTGAGCGGTTGGGTTTAGGGAGAAATTCGGATTGGTTCAATATTTGAGTACTCACTTGTCGTTTTTCTTCGTTTTAACCACACTCATGAAATCATACTAATCGAATAAGTTTGGGGGTGTGGTTGTTATATAAATATATATATATATATATATATATATATATTTTACGTATCTTTTGACAAGTGAGTACGTTGGTCTAAACTGTTTGTTTAGAGTTGTTTCCAATTTATCTATGGGGGTTCGAGAGTCAATATGCCAAGCGTTGAGCCTTGGGTAATGTTAAGTTAATAACGTTAACCCGTTTTCTATTCCAAAATACCCTTGGCCAAATATTCCAAAACCGAACCAAGTCCTTCTAATCTTTTTGAACTTCCAAGCCTACATTAGTGGAGAGTGGACTCCAATCAAGCATATGGAAATCCTAATCCTATACTGTCTAAGTCATGAGTTTCGTTGGTGGATAATCCAATCCGGTCGTTGTATAGTTATATTATTAAGTCTCGCACAAACACGTTTAGAGGATCTAGAATGGCGTTCACCATCATTGCATGTCGAAAATCTAGAACATCACATGGTGTGTTTTACCACTTGAACTCGATATGACTGGCGGTTGTTGAAGGAAAAATAACTTGGTTGTTAGAAAGATTCAAAACTCGCATCTCGTTATGTTTAGATTATGTTTAGGTTGTTTGTTATTTAATTTAGTTGTGTTTTTTTTTTTTTTTCATTTTCGTGTGTGTGTTTTGCTCAAGGACTAGCAAAATTCTAAGTTTGGGGGTATTTGATAGGTGTGATCTACCTATATATTTCCAAACCAGTTTTGTTAGTTTTAGAGTATTTTTATAGCGTTTTTATTATGTTTTAATTAGTTTTTATTCTTTTTGTATAATCAGGTGTATAGGTGAAAATGTATGAAATCGAAGCGTAAACGATCAATTCGGATAAAAAACAGTAAGAGAACGGTGGAAAAACAAGCAAGGAGGCAAGATTCCGAAAAGAAGCCCACCGCTGTGGCGTCCAGACCTCCGCCGTGGCAATGAAATTTTAGAGAGGACCAATTCTTGTTGAATGTCCACTGCCACGGTGATGAAAATATAGGATGGTCACCAATTCTACCGCCTTCGTCACCTCTGCGGTGAATATTAAACCGATATACTCACCACCGCGGTGGTGACCTCTATACCAGATTAGATATTTTTTGAGATATTTTACCAATTTAAACCCCTCTCCTCTCCTTTTCTCTTCCTCTCTCCGGCCATTAGAGCCCTTAAGGCTTAATATAGAATAGAAAGAGAGTATGGGGAGTGCTTAAACAAATCCGAAGGAGAAGATTACCACGCAGAGAAGGAGGAACGATCGGTGGACGGTTTTAGCGGCTAATTTTTGGACTACGGCTAACTTCATCTATTTTTCCTTTTATTTATTAACTTCTATATTTGTTTTAGCATGTTTAGATCGATTTCAATATATAAACGGTTATGACCATGAGTTAAACGTGGATTATATATGGGATTAATATTATTTATAAAAACATAGTTTTGTTTGAGTTTTTGTTTCTTTAATGATTGTCCTTCGCTATTTTGATTGTGTTTACTGCATTGTTTGTTTATTATACTTAGATAGTTATATCGAGAATTCAGGGTTTGACACTCAAATGAGGTAACCCCGGATTTGGACTAGGGTAAACAACACGACAATCCAATAACCCGAGAGGGAGTTGGATTGTGGGTAATCGATGACGTTGGGGCAAGAGTCATGTGTGACCTAGGGTCATTAATATGTTGAGGGGGACTTCTTCATTGACACAAAGTTACGTATTCCCTCGTCTTACACTCGGGAGAGGTGGCGGAGAAGTTTACGAACTGAGATTGTCAATAGGGTAAACACAACGTAACGATCCAATAACCCGGGATGGGGTTGGATTGTATGCAATAAATGACTTTAGAGAAAGACTCACGTGACCTAAGGTCGTTAAGACGTTGAGAGGGACTTTTTTGTTGACACGAAGTCGCATATTCCCTCGTCTTACACTCAGGAGAGGTAGCCGGGGAATTTACGAACTTAGATTATCGAATAGGTTGATCGCCATTATTGTAAACTAAACGAAATCAAATGCGTTTAAGTAAATAAAGTTAATCCCTAGATAATCCATCCCGTAACCATCTCGTATTAGTATAGATTAAATTAGGTTATATTAGTATTAGTATTAATTAATTTAAAATCATTATTTTTAGCCTAGATAAAGTTAGGTCATGACAATTACGGTACTCGATAATAACGATAACCAATCTCTGTGGATACGATACCCGATCTTAAAGATCACATTATACTAAAACCTTAACCTCGTACACTTGCGAGTAGTCAATACACGAGCATGTAACAAACGCTTGTCGTACAGTCAGCACATACCTTAACACTTTGAACAGGATCTCTCTGGCTGATTACTTATTTTCTAGAAGTGTTCATTTCTTTAGATACTGAACTAAAGGAGTTCTCTTGTCTTCTTCCTAATACAATTCTCCTATTCATGCACAATGGTTAACTGGTGTTGCTAAGGACGATTGCTCAAGGAATTCTACTATCTCAGACTACTGATCTGGCCCGAATGAAGAAGCCAGTATGGAATAACTTCAAACTTCCAACTTTGGATTGAGGTGGTTAGTTCTTTTACCTTCTCCACATAAAGGCATAGCATTTCTTCATTCACTGTGTATACTCCATTTATCTGGTTGACCACCAGTTGTCAATCTGATCTTACCTCCAGATTCTGAGCCCCTAATCCTTTATTGAAAGTCATCCCAATTATTACTTCTTTATACTCTACTTCGTTATAGGATGTTCGAAAACCAAGTTGTACAACTTTTTCAAGTTGATCTCCTTCCGGTGTTTCTAGGACAATGCCTACACCACATCACTTGATGTTTGAAGCTCTATCTACCTACAGTTTCTAAGTTGTAACTGACAGATCAAGACATTCTCCATCTTCTATTACAACTTCACCTGGAGGAGTAAGCTCAACAATAAAATATTCCAGGGCTTACCCTTTAATTGCAGTTCTGGGCTTGTACTTGATGAAGAACTCACCAAGTTCTACTGCCTACTTCATGAGACATCCAGAAGCCTTTGGTTTGTGCATTACTACTCTAAGGGGGTAAAGGTTAGCAAGTTGATCTCGTGTTTTTGAAAGTACGGCCTATGCTTCCGAGCTGAAGTAACTAGAGCCAGGGTGCGTTTTTCTAGTTCAGTGTAAGTCTCAGATAGGACTAGTGACTTGATTATGTAGTAAACTGATCTTTTCCTTCTTGGGTGATCTTTGATAAGTGTTGCACTTATTGCAACTGAGGTCACTGCCAAGTAAAAATAGAACTTATCTATTGAGTTTACCTTGGCTAGTTTTTCAACTTAGACAAAGTAGTCTTTGATGCATTACAATGCCTTTTTAAAATTATCATCCCACTGAAAGTTCTTGCTTTACAAAATTTTGAAGAAAGGCATACATCTATCAGTAAATTTGGAGATGAATCTATTAAGGGTTGCCAATCTTCTTGTCAGCACTTAGACTTCTCTTACAGTTGTAGGGGACTTCATGTTTCAGATGGCTTCTATCTGCCTTGAATCCACCATGATTCCTGATGGGTTTACCACGAAGCCCAGAAATTTACCAGATGCCACATCAAAAGCACATTTTTCCGGATTTAACTTCTTTTTTAGCTTTCTTAGTATAGCAAAAGCTTCTTCCAAATACCTCAAGTGATTTTCCTTCTTCCAAAAGCTTCGTCATGTAAACCTCCATGATTGCTCAAATTTGTTTTTGGAAGATACGGTTTACCAATCATTGATAGGTTGCTCCTGTATTTCTCAAAACAAATGTCATTACTTTGTAACAATAAGTACCTCTTGGAGTGACGAACGTTGTTCTTTTTTCATTTTTCTTGTCTATCCAGATTTGATTATAGCTTGAGTATGCATCCATCATGGTCCGTTGTTCATGCCCTACTGCTGCTGTAACTACCATTTAGTCGATACTTGGTGGTAGGGCGTGAAATTGTGCATGCCTACTTACGCTCACAAGTATACGAGGTCTAAGTTTTAGTATAGTGTGATCGTTAAGATCGGGTTATCGTA
Source organism: Eucommia ulmoides (assembly GCA_016647705.1). Lineage (NCBI taxonomy): Eukaryota > Viridiplantae > Streptophyta > Magnoliopsida > Garryales > Eucommiaceae > Eucommia > Eucommia ulmoides. Next base: position 27,408,899 of record CM028340.1, on the reverse strand, counting down.
TCCATAGGGATTGTTGTCGTTACTATCGAATACCGCGTTTGTCGTGACCTAAGTTTATCTAGGCGAAAAATAAATGTATTTAATTAATTAAACTAATACTAATATATCCTAAATTAACTACACTATTATATTAATATGTTTTAGGGTGAATAATTGCATAGGGATTAACGTGTTTACAAATACGTGTTCGATTTCGATTTACTCGCGTTTATGTTGTTCGACTTATTTGACAACCTCGGTACGTAAACTCCACCGCCACCTCTTCCGAGTGTAAGACGGGAGAATACATGACTTCGAGTAAACAGAGAAGTCCCCTTCAACTTCTTAAAGACCCTAGGTCACGTGAGTCTCGCTCAGCGTCATTGATTGCACACAATCCAACTCCCTCCCAGGTTATTGGATCGTCGTGTTGTATTTACCCTATCGACAATCTCTGTTCTAAAACTCCATCGCCACCTCTTCCAAGTATAAGACGAGGAATATAACGCAACTTCGAGCCAACGAAGAGGTCCCCCTCAATGTCTTTACGACCCTAGGTAGCGTGTGTCTTGCCCAACATCATCGATTGTCCACAATCTAACTCCCTCCCGGGTTATTAAATCGTAGCATTTGTTTACCCTAATCCAAATCCAGGGTTTTGTCAAAACCCCGTATTCTCCATTTATCAATCAATCCAAGCATAATAAACAAACAATACGATAAATACAATCAAACTACGAAGAACAATCACAAACGAAACACATAAACCATCCAAACAACGTATTTATAAATTATAGGTTAATCCCTACTACAATCCATATTTAACTCGGGGCCATAGCCGCATATATCATGAAAGAATGAGCTAAATATGCTCACATGCTCCTAAGATAAAGAAATAAGGAAAAACGATCGAAGAACTTAGCCTCGTCCGAAGATAAACCGCTAAGAACGCTCCACAATCGATTCGTCGTCTTCTCCACTTCGAGATGCGAGCTCCACCACTAAAATTCCTAACCCTAGGCTTAACTATAGCCTAAAGGGCTAAAAAATGAAATAGATGGAAGAGATATCACGGCCAAGGGGGAGGAGAGGGGATATTTATAGCAAAAATATCCTAAAAATATCTAAAGGCTGTGCAGGGCAAATCCACCTAGGCGGTGGAAATTGCGCCTAGGCGAAGTTAGGTCGGTTAAGTCTGATCGCCTGGGTGGTGAAGTAGGCGGTGGAATTGGAGAACATTCTATTGGATTTCTGCCTAGGCGGTAGAATTTCCGCCTAGGCGAGTGGCTGTCAGTAGCCCTTCTTCGTCCTCTATTGGATTTCCGCCTAAGCGGTAGAATTTCCGCTCAGGCGGTCGTCCGTCAGTAACATTTTGCTCTTCTTTTCATTTTCACCGCTTAGGTGGTGGTTTGGATGCCTAAGCGGTGGGCCTGTTTCATCTTTTAGCCTCCGAGCTTGTTTATCCACCGTAACTTCGAACCGCTTTGGTTCGATCTCATCATTTTAGCTCTAGTTTTCTATCTTTTTGACCCACACACCTGACTTATACAAAAAGTATAAAGACTAATTAAAACATAATAAAAATAACTATAAACATATTCAAAAACTAACCAATTCGGATTGGAAATGGATAGGTTTTTCACACCTATCAATATCCCCAAACTCAGAATTTGGCTAGTTCTCGAGCCAAACACACACACACACTAAAATGAAAAATACAACAAATGGAAATAAATAACAAACAACCTAAAAACAATCTAAACATAACAACATGCGAGTTTTGACTTCTTCGAACGACCTATTTATTGTCCCTCAACAACCGCCAGTTATATCGAGTTCAGGCAGTAACACACATCAGGAGGTTCTAGATTTTTGACATGCAATAATGGTGAACGCTATTTTAGATCCTTTAAACGTGTTAGTGCGAGACTCAATAATATAATTATACAACGATTGGATTGGATTATCCACCAACGAAATTCATGAGTCAAGGATTACCATAAGCCTGATTGGGGTCCACTCTCCACTAATGTAGGTTTAGTAGTTCATGAAGATCATTAGGGCTTGGTTCGGTTTTGGTATATTTGGCCAAGGGTAATTTGGAATAGAAAACGGGTTAACATTGTTAACTTAACGTTACCCAAGGCTCAACACTTGACACATTCACTCTCGAATCCCTATAGAAAGATTGGAAAACAATCCTGAACATGCATTTAAGACCGACGTACTCACTTGTAAAAAAGAAACAGAAATAAAAACCGTATTTACATTTGGTTCTTTATTTTTTTTATTTTTTTCTTTTCTATAATATATTTTTTTTTTTCAATGAACACACCCCCAAACTTATTTGATTGTTACAATTGAAGGGGTGTGTCAAATACAAATGAAAAACGACAAGTGAGTACTTAAATACCGAACCAATTTGAAGTTCTCCCTAAACCCAACCGCTCACATCAAGAAGCCTTTGCAACGACTAACTTGATTCGCTCAAATGTGCCTTTAAATTCAGCGATTAAGGACTGGAAGGAATTCAATTGGCCATGGTATTGGTTTATGTGTTCTGAATTGAATTTACATTTAGGCTTCGACAGGGTGACGAGGGATAAACATGTATCAGGGTAGGTTTAAAAAGGCTCAAGCAACAAAACGAATGCCTAAATCACGTCTCCTGAACTACCTTGCCTAGGATTTCGCCTCAAGCTTCCCCTTAGTCAAGTTCTAGAATCCTTAATGTATCATGAATTTGGTTAATCAATAATCGTCCTCAAATCAATTGAATAAAAATACATTGAGTCTATGTGCTCGTGCAAATTAGGATCTACAATAATTTTTACCAAAAAACATAGTCAAGCACATAGAATCACACAGGCATGGGTGTTACTCTTGACTTCGAAAACAACCAGGGGTAATTTTCATCATCGGGTGACGGCCCAGATGAACACAAAACTCAACATGGAAACAATCAACACAAAAACATAAACACATTCTAACCTAAACACACATGCAATATGAGAAAACGATAACACATAAACTAATAATAATAAATACTACACATCACTTCCAAACTCAAAGTGGACAGTGTCCTCAGCGAACCCAATCATCATTCTCAAAATATGAAATTTAAAGCATGCTGACGAAAGGTGTTTAGAACACTTACCTGGGAGGCGAGAGGATCTCGCCTCCGAATTAAGTCGGATGTGATGGATCAAAAAGAATTTCTTGGGTTGCCTCCCAAGAAGCGCATGGTTTAATGTCCTCGACCTGACATTTTCAAAACGCCCTCAAGATTGGCGAGGTTTTGCTTTGGATGGTACGATCTTTCAACGAAACGCCTCACCGGCTTATGTGCTTGGCCAAGCAACATAAAACGATTTGGAATCCCGTCAAAATGGATACATCAATACCCGTCGATCTAACATCACCAAGTACCCTGCATTGGAAACAAAAACAAAACTACAAACAAAAATTATATACAAAATAAATGCCTAAAGTAAAATCAAGTCATTTACACACAATATCAATAATAAAAACTTTGCCAATCTCCGGCAATACGAAACACTTGCTTCCCCTATCTAAAACTTAAGTCCAGAGCCGTTATCGCGTTTCTTCGACAATAACATCAAAACAATCCTCGGCAACGGCGCCAAAAACTTGGTAGGGCGCAAAATCGTGCACGCCTACTTACGCTCGCAAGTATACGAGGTCTAAGTTTTAGTATAGTATGATCGTTAAGATCGGGTTATCATATCCACAGGGATTGTTGTTGTTACTATCGAATACCGCATTTGTCGTGACCTAAGTTTATCTTAGCGAAAAATAAATGTATTTAATTAATTAAACTAATACTAATATATCCTAAATTAACTACACTATTATGTTAATATGTTTTAGGGTGAATAATTGCATAGGGATTAACGTGTTTACAAATACGTATTCGATTTCGATTTACTCGCGTTTACGTTGTTTGACCTATTTGACAACCTCGGTACGTAAACTCCACCGCCACCTCTTCTGAGTGTAAGACGGGAGAATACATGACTTCGAGTCAACGAAGAAGTCCCCCTCAACGTCTTAATGACCCTAGGTCACATGAGTCTCACCCAGCGTTATTGATTGCACACAATCCAACTCCCTCCCGGGTTATTGGATCGTCGTGTTGTATTTACCTTATCGATAATCTCCGTTCTAAAACTCCCTCGCTACCTCTTCCGAGTGTAAGACGAGGAATATAACGCAACTTCGAGCCAATGAAGAGGTCCCCCTCAATGTCTTTACGACCCTGGGTAGCGTGTGTCTTGCCCAACATCATTGATTGTCCACAATCCAACTCCCTCCCGGGTTATTGAATCGTGGCGTTTGTTTACCCCAATTCGAATCCAGGGTTTCGTCAAAACCCTGTATTCTCCATTTATCAATCCAAGTATAATAAACAAACAATACGATAAATACAATCAAACTACGAAGAACAATCACAAACGAAATACCGAAATCATCCAAACAACGTGTTTACAAATCATAGGTTAATCCCTACTACAATCCATATTTAACTCGGGGCCATAGTCGCATATATAATAAAATAATGAGCTAAATATGCTCACATGCTCCTAAGATAAAGAAATAAGGAAAAACGATCAAAGAACTTAGTCTCGTCCGAAGATAAACCGCTAAGAACACTCCACGATCGATTCGCCGTCTTCTCCACTTCGGGATGTGAGCTCCACACTAAAATTCCTAACCCTAGGCTTAACTATAACCTAAAGGGCTCAAAAATGCAATAGAGGGAAAAGAGATCACGGCCAAGGGGGAGGAGAGGGGATATTTATAGCAAAAATATCCTAAAAATATCTAAAAATATCTAAAGGCTGTGTAGGGCAAATCCGCCTAGGCAGTGGAAATTGCGCCTAGGCGGAGTTAGGTCGGTTAAGTCTGATCGCCTGGGCGGTGAAGTAGGCGGTGGACTTGGAGAACATTCTGTTGGATTTCCGCCTACGCGGTAGAATTTCCGCCTAGGCGAGTGGCTGTCAGTAGCCCTTCTTCGTCCTCTACTGGATTTCTGCCTAAGCGGTAGAATTGCTGCTCAGGCGGTCGTCCGTCAGTAACATTTTGCTCTTCTCTACATTTTCACTGCTTAGGCGGTGGTCTGGATCCCTAAGCGGTGGGCCTGTTTCAACTTTTAGCCTCTGAGCTTGTTTATCCACCGTAACTTCCAACCGCTTTGGTTCGATCTCATCGTTTTAGCTCCAGTTTCCTATATTTTTGATCCACACACCTGAGTTATACAAAAAGTATAAATACTAATTAAAACATAATAAAAATAACTATAAACATATTCGAAAATTAACCAATTCTGATTAGAAATAGATAGATTTTTCACACCTATCACTTGGCATCGGGTAGTAGTCCTTTGGGTATGCTTGGTTGAGGTTAGGGAAGTCCACACACATTCTCCACTTTCTATTTTTTTTTTTTTTTTTACAAGAACAAGGTTGGCTAACCATTTTGGGTACATCACAGCCATGGTCATCCCAATATTGCATTATAGCAAGATGAGGAGTCCATCGCCATTCACTATGTGCCCTATGTGTACTCATTTTCTTTTTTGTTAGCCATGACTGACAAGGTGATCTTCCCTCTGGCCCTCTGGGAGAGTTGAGGTCTCCATTGAATCCTATCATGACTGTCTGAGTTAAGCTAAAATCAAAGTTAGGCACTCCCATCTACTTCAGCATGTTCATAAGGACGATGTAAGTAAAGCTGCTTGTATCAACCAGGATTTTTTTTTTACCTCAAAACTGGAGATCCAGTGGGTTATAACCAGGGCATCTTCGTGGGGGGTGCACTATTCCCTTGCAATCTTCATTAGAGAAAGTGATATTTGGTCCTGACTTTGCGGTCACTGACATTGCTTTTCCATAGTTATGCTCTAATACTGCCACATGGATCTTTCCCTTCCATTCGTAGTTGGTTTTCCCAGTAGCAGGTCCAGTAGTGTTTATCATGTAAATGACTTCATGATTATTGTTAGGACTGTCATCTTCACGTTCTTTTTCATAATTTTTGTAACGGCTTTCACTTCATGATCTCTTCCTATCCCTTGAATGCTCCTGCAAGTAGCCACGTAACTATCCCATGTTAATTAGTCACTTGATATCATTTTTGAGCTCCCAACAATCATTGGTGTCATGACTATGGTTCTTGTGAAAATCGCAACATTTCGACTTGTTCTTTCTGTTGGACCTTGTTTTTATCTTGGGAGGCCATTGAACTACCTTAAATAACCGGATTTCATGTAAAATCTTGGAGATTGGCATCCGTAGACCTAGGAGGTTTGGTTCTTGACGTGTATCCGATCTGGAACCTGAGTTTCTAGGGCGATCTTTCTATCTATCTGAGTTGCTACCCTTTGTTCTGCTGTGGTCCTTCTTGCTTTGCCTTGGGTGATCTTTGGTTGATCCCCTTCATTCTCTCACAAGTTTAACATCTTCTAGCTTTATGTACGACTTAGCTTTCACCATCAGCTTAAACATACTCTTCGGGTTACGCTTGGTAAGGCCGTCTTGGAATCTGTCATGGTGCAACCCTGAAGGAAATACGTTGATCAATGAGGTTAGTGTCGCAACTCTCAATACACGTCAGCTCTTTATTCAAGCGGTTCATGTATTGGCATAAGGACTCCCCATTCTCTTATTGTAGGGCTAGTAGATAGTTAGGCCCTTTCATTAACCTTTGGCAGGTTATGAAGTGATTGATAAACATCTTCCCAAAATTTGTGAACGATGAAATGGAGTTAGGAGGAAGCTTATGTAACCACTCCAAGGTAGACCCCTTCAGGGTTGTGGCTAAAGCTCTACACAGCGCAGATTCGCCTACTTCATACAAAGCCATGACGTGTCTGAACTAGCAAATGTGGTTAACAGGGTCTGTCTTCCCATCATACTTCTCGAACTTTGTGGGATCGAACTTCTCAGAGAGTGATACCGCTAAGATGTCTGAGGTGAATGACATCTCAGTTCCTTTCAGCAACGTATCTTGTCCATCCAGTGGAATATCTCTTTCCTCCCTACTTCTGGGCTACCGATGTGAATTAATGGTCTAAGTTCTATTAAGTACCTATCTTTCTGATGGCTGGTTGCTAGCATCTCCCTGGATAGCCCTTTCCCTTTGGGATAGTGGTTCTGAAGACCCTAGAGACTCTACTTCTTCCCCCAATCCGTTATTAATGGGAGGGGGTTGTGGTATGTTCTTGGTGATCTGCTACACCATCTACTTGATGACGTCCACCATCTTTGATATTTTACCTATCAGAGCATCAAATTTTAATCAGTGCTCTGCACCTCTGGTGGGTTGGCATGAACCTCTCCCAACGCTGCTACAGGAACTTCATTGTTAGTACGTGGTGAAACGTCGCAGCTTTGATTTGGTACTGCTCTTCTTACTCGTGGTTCCCTTATTGTTGCGATGGTAAACTTTTCTGTAAGCGTTTCCCACAAATGGTGCCAAATGGTGTTGCTAGAAATTCTCAGCACGTGCAATCAGCTTCCCATGTGCTAAAAACCTTCTCAACTTCATCTTTCAACCTGCACCGATTCTGCCCCCTCGCTTCGGGATACCATTAAATTGATTGCCCCAGCACTACCAGCATCATTATTGTGCGCCTTGGACGACGGGCCAACATTGTCGTTGCTAGTGGACACTTTGGATGACGACCTAGCCTTGTCATCACCCACGTTTCCTGAAGGACGGAAAGAAGACTCAGAATCTTTTGCCATTATGAATTACATAAAATGGACACAACAACTACTCAGAAACAAAAGCAATGCTCCAAGGAATACAACTTGAGAGTTCACAGACTCCTCAATTTAAAACGGGTCGAACACAACTCCCCGTCAACTGTCATCTGGGAAACTGAATCGATCGGTCGTCAGATCAAGTCATACGGCAGCTAATGCTCAGGACTCTCGAAAGATGAAAAGTTCCTAAATTAGGCTGCCACCAGAATGCAGACATGACGCGCCTTATGAAGAGACAACAAAACTCCAAATCATCATGAAACATCCAAGTATTCCCAAGGGGTGAAATCATTACACCCTGGGAATATGGGGCATCCTATGAGGAGAAATTTAGTTAGAAGACACTAGGGCACCACATGTCCTTAAACACGCCACCGATCCGGTATTTCCTAAACTAACCGGTCAGATAGGCCCCTCTATATATGCTCTCTAGGTCCCTATACTTACCCGAGTCTCCATGTTAGCTTCGGATCTTCACGCCCATCTAGGGTAAATACTCCTAGGGCATGAGTGTTATCATATTCCTGCTCCAAAGGCGGTCAGAGTCGTCTCTCCTATAAAGAAAAGTGTCGTTGCTATAACTATCCCATGGTCTCCTCTTGCCATCCTACCATCTCTATAGAAATGGAACTGAGATCCACGCTACTTATCATATCGGTATCCAGAGAATTATGGAAGACTTGCCAAGCGGGTATTCTCCAATTCCTATATAAATATCACAACCCTAAAGGTCTGAGGTATGGTGTGTTATTACACTTTCTTATGCCGTAATTACGTTACCTTTTGTATCAGAACCTGTACCGATTGTCACGCCGGAGGTGTAACGTTGGCAGGTTCACCCGCGGTGCGTTGTTTTGTAGGAATCAAACTAAGAGAAGGTAAGTTAACCATCATTGTCAATCACCTCCTTGGTCTTAGACGCCGACATGTCTGGTGATCCACTTCTAGGAATCATCAACTATGGGTGAATACTGGGCAGGTTGGGGAGGTTTAGACCAGAATCGTTGACTAAACAAATATTATCCGGGTTGAGCTAGTTTGAACCGTGGATCGCCCAATAATACGTGAGTTACTATAGGACGTTTGCGTTTTGGTGTAAGTGCTGTGGTTTCGGTGGGTTTAGTGGGTTG